>CALZFC010000016.1:4722500-5082500 GCA_945643635.1 Allodiplogaster sudhausi | reverse complement strand
ACTTCCGTTCAAACAAAAGGTGTCGGAAGTGAATGGAAAAACGTGTCCTTGCACTTGCTTACCCTTGTTTTGATGGGCCACTATTTACCTGAGTATCCACTAACAAACATTTCCTTCTAAACTATTCTTCAGATAGCTATAAAAAAGTAGACATTTTAACAATGTGTCGACTTTTATCCATTATTTTTGTATTTTTCATGCTCATATTTTTCGCGGACCAAGTCGAATTTTAACTTGGTTACAATTGAACTATCACCACGAACATAAGCGAAATCGGATATTCAATTTTCCGAATGAAATCAATAGAAGAATAAATAAACAAATGCGAGAAAACTCGTTTTTGTTTTATTTTTATCCATGTCTGAACGCCCAAATATCAAAAGACTGCGGAAGGGGAAGTTATATATTTCAAAGATTCATTTGAAAACCACTGGTCACTCAAAACATGTGTTAAAGGAGCAGGAAACCCATTTTTTTCATGACTTAAGCGATTACACTATTCATTCTATTACCTTGATGTGAACACTTCAGCAAAAGAAAAAGACTCGAAAGTCCAAGTTATACGAGAAATTTGCATTCCAAAAATGTCATTTCAAAACCCTGAATGAGGGAGATTTTTGGTGCTATACGGTATTTTCAGCAATGTTTTGATTTAAGTTTGTCAAGAAAAGCCTAGCTAATGTGCGATAGGTTTAAAATCGGCAATAAACATCAATAGAGGAAGCTGTTAAAAAGGGACAAAATCTCGCTTTGGGGCGGTTCAGCAAAATATTTTGTCTGAAAATGGACAAACAGAAGAAATAAAACGGCAAGCAAAACAAATTAACACTATAGAACAAAAAAACCTCGGAATGGAACTTGCAAATTTGCAATTTTTCAAAAATTTCCGTAACTTTTACCAGTCCGTGTGTACCATTGTTAGAACAAATATTATAATAAAAAGCAAAGTGTGCGACAGTATCTCGGCAGCTTCCAGCGTACTTTTCCGCGCAGGAGTTTTGGGTGTTCATGTTCCTTTAGTACCGCAAATTCTTTAAGAATTTTGTAGAGGAGACATATGTATGTATGTATGTACATATGTAGGTATGCATGTATAGAGTTCACATATATTACTCCAATACGCAAAATCAGAGTAACTACAATAAGTAGAGTATTCAGATTAAAATCCTTTAATCGTAGGGTGCGAAACAGATTTATTCATAAGTACAAATGATTGTGTTCGACAGAAAGAAATGATCAAAAATTAGTAGTAAAAGTTTGAAGACATTGCCTTCTGTCGTCGAAATAATTCGTGTTCACAAATTGCACTGATGGAAAAAAATAATAGAAGCGAGTTTGCTGCATTTTGAAGTGCATATTTATATAGAATATACGTATGTATGTATGCATGTATGTATACAAGTAGAGTAGTGACTGTTTTTGTGGATTGAGATCCGCGGGTCTTCAATGGACCTTCCCAATCCAGTAAAAGGGCAAATAGTGACCTTTTTTTTTTAAAAAAAATAATTGTTAGATCGGCTCTGGCCTTTCTCTGGAACCCCCTCTCAGTAACTCGGATGAGCAACTCTCCTAATGTCAGAGCCGTTGTCGTGCGATGAGACGCGAATTCCATGCTGAACATAATTTTATTTAACTAGCGTACTTCGATTAGAATTCCTATATTTATTTATTTATTTATTATTTTTAGAGCCTTTTAAATCTTATTTAATAAAGTTCCGGCATATTTTTTTTGAGAAGCAAACCAGTGAGTTCAAGAAAGGAAATAAATGAACACCTTGAGATGCAGCGTCCTGTATACGCCATGGCGAATAGTGGCGTTGAACACGAGATAGATGAAGGCTGGGTAGGCTGAAGAGAAACCTTTTGCATTTAATTAATATCACTTAATTAAAGCAGTTTGTTTTTCATCAATTTATTTGCTTGAAGAGGAAGTTTCCTTGTTTTGCTAAGTTAGTCATGTGGTTTTCTCTGCCGTCAGACTTTTATATAATTTACTTCAATCCAACAACTTTGATCTTTGAAGAATCCCCATTGGCTATCTCTGCCTCTCACTCGTTCGATCTCTATCTCTCTCTCCGTCCGTTTCTCTCGCTCTCTCACCATGAATGAGTTGAAGAGTAATCGTAGCTGCGAAGACGATCGCTGGAGGAACGGGAAAGTAGCCAAAGGCAATGTACATCAGAGAGACGAGCGTGTTCAGGGCAGAGATAGAGCAGGTTTGCACGAGGATCTGCAATCCCAAATATTGATATCTCTTCTGGGCGCCAAATTTTGACCTACCCTCTGATTGCCAAATTTTTGCTCTACACTTGGGATGTTAAATTATTGATCTGAATTCTTCGTGTCAAATTATTGATCGACTTATTTTCCAATTCCAATGCTCGGGAAACGCCCATTCTATTCTTCACTTGCTTTATCAAAATTATTTTTTATTACTATTTTCTCTCTCCAAAAGTTGAGAGTAAAGAACTTGCAAACCGAAACGCGCATATTCTTCTTGACGCTGTTGTTACTGGACGCTTTGACGAGGCTGAAAAGGGTCAAATTATTTTTTTTTAATATTACTTTTATTTTTATCTTTTCACTTCCATATCCTAACGTGCCTCTCTCTTCCAATTAGTACAGGGCTAATAAAAAAACATTTAGTGAAACGGCTCCTCTTACGATAATGTTTCTTTTATTTCGTGGCTGGTTCTGAATAATTTAGCACACATGTACATATCAATGCCAAAGAAGCGTGTGGACGGTGTAAACTCTCGATTGTTATACCATTTGTGATATGTTAATATTAAATTGAAGAAAAAAAAATTGACCCACTTCTGAAAGAGGAACATGACGGCAAAGGCAACGTAGAGAAGCGATGCGACCACGACGATGAAGATGTTGTTGAAAGTGCACACATAGTTCACGTACTGTTAAATATATATAAGTATGTGTGTACAACTTTGTAAAATGCTCATTAAGTACATAATCGATATAGTATATATGTACATACATATGTATGTATATACTATATCGATTTAAATAAATTGATCCTCTAATATAAGATAATAAACTAATGATATAACGTCTATTTACATTTGTGTACAATTCTATGTGAAGATCTTTGATTTCTGAGGTAGCTTGTTTATATGTAGATTCCATAACATATATATGCACAATTTCACGTGTTACAAAGCCAAATGATTGCGGAAAATGTCTGTGAAATTTATGTATATGAATAGCCAATGATTTCTTCCCTAAAATGTATATGAATAACACATCCTTCCCTAACATAAGTATGTATTACCTATGATGATTTCATACATACTTATGTAAATACATATGTTCATACATTGTTGGAACACAAATTTTAGACACCCATGAACTTTTATACATCAAAAATGAAAAACACATCATGACTGCCCAAATATTTGCATATGAATTGCCTGTGATGATGACATACATATATACATATGTACGTGCATTTACAAATGTACATACGTGCGTACATTGTTGGTACACAGATTTTTCAGCTATTCGAACCTCAAAGTCCAGGCCTTCGATGAAGGGCGTAAAGAAGTATGCGCCGACCGTAGAGTTGAAGAGGTCGGGCGGAGAGAGAAGAAAGAAGTAGAGCCCGTACAAGGTGGGCAGCGTGAGAATATAATATGAACGATTACCCTAAATGTTCTGCTATTGTTCACTTCTAATCATCTCATATGAAACACATTTTTCTTTTCTTTTTTTATTTAGTTTATTTTTTATCCTTGATCTATATATCCCTACGAGATTAATGGTATGAGCTCTGGCTGTTGTTACACGAAATTGAATTCAAACTACCAAACGTTCGTAAATGACGTCATTTGCTTCAATCTACGTATGTATGTGCACATTTAGATATAATTCGCTACTTTTTAAATTTCCATCCCCGTCTAATCCTGACATAATTCCTACTGAATCTTTAATCCGTCCCCTCTCTTTTTACATGTAAAGATACCAACAAATGTTGGAAAACACTCGCCTAAAAGAAATTAAGATACCAGACAATAAAAGCCGAAATTTACCTGCTGATTTTTACAATGAGAATATTGTCCGTCTACGTTTGAGGCTTATTTTTCATTTACAACAGCTAAAAATAAATGCTTCAATTTGATAAAAAATTTTGCAAAGTTGTTTTGAAAGAAAATCTCTTTAGAAAATGTTATTTTGGCATAGAAAAAAAACAATCCTGAAATAATAGATGATTGATGTAATTAAGATGGAAAAAGTCGGAGATTCTGTTAATGACGAGAACAAGCGAAGTCAAGCACGCCGTGCACCAGAAGCCTGAGCAAATCCAACACACAAATCGGTATTTATTTATTATGAAACAAACATTTCGACGCCAGTTTTCTTTTATTCGTAGTTTTTCTTCCAGTCTATCTTGTTTTTTCAACATATTTTTCCAATTTGATTTGTTAACTAACCGGCGCTTTTCAAACGATTTAGGATATAAAATCTGCCGACATTCGATTAGGCTGATTATCGTAGAACTTAGAGTTGAAAATACATATCTATTTACGTCACTTTGTTGTTCTCTTGATTACATTTACTTGATCCTTTGATCAGGTTCTAAAGGAGCCAAAAGCTCTATCTTGAATTCGATCCTCTTTGTCTGACACAAGAGAGATTGTGTTTTAGAGAGACGCGACTTAATTGGTCAGGAAAATTCATGCATATGTAGATTACGGTTGAGATTCTTTCTCCTTTAATATTTACCGTACTTAGCGTGCAAGCGCCAATGACGTAGAGCAGCTTGGGATGCTCGCAGTAGACGGTGCCACGGAGGAAGAAGACGCCGGGCAGGATGGCAGTCGTCACCAGCGACAGCATGTCCACCACACCGAGATACAGCATGATCTGATAGGAGATACATTGTCAATGATATCTGGTGCGCCCCAAATCATATCAGCCTTTCCATAATGTAACAACGATGAGAAGAAGAGTATAGCATTGACGGTTTATTCATATTGCGTAAATTCCGCATTGTTTGCACCGAACCACCGGGTCATTCGACAATCGAGAAATATGCACCTTGGCTGCTACTTTTTATCCTGGTTAGAAATCAAAAGGTAGGTCTGCTTGGGTCTAGACATAGCCCATGAATACTGGGTCCATGTAAGCATGCCCTGTCAACGGCACTATTTGCGTTCACACCATTGTGCCCTTCGAATTTATGAGATATAAAAGAAATGATTAGAAATGGAAGAGGAAAACAATAAACTATTCCAAGTTCGTACCTTATAACACGAGTGCTTTCTCTGCTGCCAAATGCCCGTCATGCAAAGAGCATAGACAATCTCAGAGACGCAACCGAACGTGAAAGAGTACGCGCCGAGAAGTGGTCGGCGCGTTCCGTAACGTGCCGACCACTCGGGACCAGGAGGCGCATGTGCACTGAATATTTAAAAAAATAGATAAAAAACTACTGTTGACCGACCCACTAAAATTGAGCATTTTCTTTTATATGGTTTATTTACTTTTCAATATTGCAACCTGCAGTTGTATTCGGGCAGTGTCGCGCCGAGTTCCCACAGTGGTAGAAATTGATTGATCACGGTCATTGCTTCCACAGACGAGCAAGCGGTCTCCTGCGCTAGACTGAATATGTTTATGTAAATTTTTTCAAAAAAAAATCGAAAGAGTTGATAAAAACTGCATACGTAGCTAATGGTATATAGCAAACCACCTGCAAACATATTTGTTGAATTTATTTTTCGGTCAGTCCAAGCTAATAAGAGTGCACACGAAAGCAACTGAAGCAAGAAAATCGTTGCTTTGCTCGATATGAAGCAAACTATTTCACATGCTTATGAATGGGCTCGGATTTACTATATGAATACATACATACATACATTCGTATTTGCGCTATTACTTCCTTTCAAAGAAAAAAGTGTCATAGCGATGAATTCAGAGGACGGATTATAACTGACGATTTCGTGGACTACATTCATCATCAAAAAGCGTCAAATGAATCAAGCTAGCAGAAACCGAGGAAACAGTCACTTCTCTCGCAGAAGTTACTCATCAGTATTATCACGGGTTTGAGATATGCGTAAAGATTACACGATCATGAATGGAGCAACTGATTAATCCATTCAATCCCTGGAAGTCGTGTCAATATATGAATATGCAGCTCATATAAGATAATTACTACTAGTATTATTTAAAGCAGTATTACAACTAAAACATCAACCAAGGCCGTGTGCATGCAAATATGAATAATCATTTAAATATGAAATGCTTCAATAGTTTATTAAATATCTACGCATGAAATGCTGCAAAAAGGAAGTGCAGATTTCAATGACGGATAGTTTACCTGAATTTTTAACAACATTCCTCATTCTCATGGCTATTTTCTCAATAAATTTTTATAGTTAATATGAAAAATAAAAAAAAACCATTCAAGAGTAAATAAATTAATAAAAATACAAATGCAATTAAATGTGAGACTAACGAAGCAAAGACAGTTGAAGCAAAAAGTTTCGTCCCCGAAGGAATCGAACCCGTGACGTTCAAAATTGAAAACAAGAGCGCAACCGACTGCGCTGCACAGGCTACGTTGAAGCCATAAAAACAACGACTGATAATGGTCGTGCGTTTCCATGTAAAGTTCAATGTAAATTTTATCGATTTTTCAAAAATTCATATAAAATCGCAAATGCGTCGAGCGCAGTTTTAAAATAGTTTAGTAAGCATTTTTCAAGAAGGACTATATAGGAAACTTACTTAGATCGCGATTGGCTGGGTTATGGAAAGAGGCTTCCCTTGTAAGACGAATGGGAAGAAGAATTGTGCTATAAAATTGTTTCTCCATTTCATCTTGGAAGTGAATAATTTCTAAACATATAGTGCTAACTAGCCAGGAGCATTGGAATCAGTCTGTCTGCAATTCTTGGTCAGACAATCGCGGATGTTTAAATAACACCTGCTGGCATAATCTGACTCAAACGGTCGAATTCTTTACTTCAGAAAGTGCTGAAATTGTTTTTTTTTATGCAAGCTTCGTTCTATTGTTGTCTGCTAAAGGGGCTTATGGAGCAAAAAGACGTGTTACATTAGTCAATTAATTTAAGTCACAATCATCCACTGAATTTGGGGGATTCATCACGATCACACTTGGCTCAGACTTGATTGTTTACAATGACTGAGCAAGCACAAGCTTTCTGCTTTTCGAGAGGAAACCCCCTCTTTTGTAGTCTGATATGTACAACTCATGAAAGCCGGCGCTCTTCCTAGACGGAATTGTCGTACTGCTCAAAAGGATCATAGGGGGGGATTACGCTGTTTTCCATGCGTGGGATGTGCATCCATGCATGTGTGGAAATGTAGTAGCCAGTGTAGTTTATGCACTTATGCGTTACACTTTTCACATTAAATGTAAGGCTAAGTCATCCATAAAAATCCATAAAAAAAGAACATGTGGAAATCAATCAACAAAATTTTGCACCAAAATGATCCATACAGGTGATATTACTCATTGTTAAAAGAAGAAAGTGCATGGCATAGCGCTCAGCCGAAATATATGTATTATAATGTGCTAACGACCATTCTCTTATTCTTCTTCTATATTTCATATCCCAGCTTTCCATTTTCACCAAACATTTATATTAAATATGTAAAAATAAAAATAAAATGATGTGACAACGAGTATCGTATCTGATTGTGAGACGAGTTCTTTCTGTGCACTATACGACATGCTCTCTATTCCACCCTTTTCTCTCTGTCTCTCGCTCTCTCTCTCCTGCTCTCTCTCTCCTGCTCTCTCTCGCTCTCTCTCTTTTCCTCTCTCTCTCTCGTTCGCTCTAGCTCTCTCCCTCTCAGTTCGATAGAGACGAGTTAATGTGAACTCTTTCGAGAAACCATTAACTTGCCTGTCTGTCTTCTTTTTCTGACAAATCATGGTTGAGTCATCATTGATTGGGTTGCCAAAAACAGGAAGATTATCTCCCTCTCTTTCTTTCTTCTCTCTCTCTCTCTCTCTCTCTCTCTTTCTCTTTCTCCGGTCTGTCTACATATTTCGAACTGGCTATTAAAGTCACATTCTTGGTGTTAGATTAGAAGTAATTATGTTGAAATGGCTATTGCAGTATAATAGGCAGGATTTCATTCTGCGATCACTAGTTGAAAAGAAAGCTTAGGTGTTGTTCCCTGCTACTACTTTTGCTATAAGTTATCGCCACAATGATGAGATCGGCTGCGACAAGGACCACATGGACCAAATTAAAAATGTAAAATAAATTGCACAACATGCAAAGCAGTGGGTGAATTCATCTTAAATGATGAATATAATCTTCTTTCGATAACTCACAAAATCAAAGATATCTTGCAGCTTGTTTTAATAAAAAAAATTAATAAAAATAAAACAACTTTGATTCTGATTAAAAGCATAGATTGGGACATTTCTCTGCTCGTGTAGAGTGGATGAAATTAAACAAATAAATGAGCAATGGAAATAAATCGTTAAAAAGTGATTTTTTTTTTCAGGTAAAATGAATCGAATCCACCTTTCTCCTTGGTCATTGTCAGTGTCTACCGTTCACTACATTTCTTCTCATTCTCGCACGTCAACTGCCTCTTACAATCAGTCATCTGCATGGGTGACAAGCTTATTCTTATTGTTATATCATTTCTCATGCCAAATACTCTTATTCATTTCTAAGAAAAATTTTGATTTTAATTTACATAATTTTCCGCATATTAATAGTTACATATGTATGTTCGTCTGGCTTACTCTTTGATCAACGTCTTCACAAAATGGCAAGCATTTACTCCCGGCGGTCGCCCTTCTCTCGCTCATCTTTGGTCAAGGAAACGAAAAAAAAACTATCCCGTCGTTGTTGTAATTGACTGCGTTCTTCTCTTCCGTTCTCTCTATCTCTCTCTCTCTCTCTCTATTTCTTCTCTATCTCAGCTGCGCACCTCTCCAGTTCATTCAATCCAACTCGCACTCTCTATTCTCTCTTTTAATGCTCGCCTTCTCTCCGTCACTGTCTCTAACACACTAGTCACTCTTGAATCGTAAGCCAAGTTTAAACTCGGTTGACTTTCAGTCTCTCATCCATTTCTATGCATATCTCTCTCTCTCCAGCCTTCTCTGTTCTCACATTTGCCACTCATGCATCCTTCTCCAGGTCGACTTTCAATCTCTCACCACCCCCTACTCTTTTCTACTTCTATCTCTCTCTCTCTCTCTGTGTATCACGCTCTCTCCTCGAACTCTGGTAACTCTTCCCGTACTCGTCGCCAAACTGTATTTTCTCGAGATGAGTAGTCGAACGATCTGAGTCGAACAGGCGAACAACACAGAGACTTTCTTCCTTTCATGGCGCTCGTACTCCTTTCGGTTCTCATCTCAATCTTCTACTTTTTCACACCGGGTAACTACGTCATATTTGTTAGATCTTAAAAATGATGTCATCCTTTATATTAATATAATTGTGAAGTAAATATAAATTTAATGTCAATTTCAGTGTTATCGATCGATGATCCGTGCGCAACAGTCAACTGTCGCTATGCGAGCGTCTGCAGAGCGATTATCGTTTGTTAAAGCTTTCCTCTTTTGACTGCAGAATATTCCTGGCGATTTCTTTTAGTGTATTGGGTGCAAATTTGATGCGCGAAATAGCGAAAGCTTTTTTGAGGTATTGAGCATTTTGACAAGCGAACTCCGGTTCAGGTAGTTTTAGTCAGCGTACTTGTCTCCTTATACATTGTCGGAACCCTTCCAACTTGATTGGCTTTTGGGCTCCAAGCTTTAAACCCACTAAAATTCGAATGAACAGAAGAGCATATTTGTTTTAAACTTATGCTTTTCTTTTTTTAAACAAAAATCTGAGCCATATGTCGTTGTTCATAGCTTTTGTTCAGGTAGAGTGCTCGCATCCTCCCTGCTCGTCTCTTCCTCAGTGCCTTCCTATCGCCGCGCTCTCACAAGGCTCCCTCTCATGCTCGCTCGTCAACTGCCCCGCTGGCACCGCCTGCGAGATGCGACAGGTTTTATTTATTTATTTGTAGTTTACTGATTTTTACTTGTATAACTACACTTATCAATTTCCAGCAAATAATTATTAAAAAAAAATCAATTTGGGACATTATTTGCATTATTTTTTTATAAATTATTTATAGTTGCTTTTTTAATTAAAAAATATTTTTGTTATTTTTTTTACGACGAAATGAGTGCATCATGCAAGCGGTGGTTTTGCGTTGTTCTCCGACAATATCTTTGCTTGCCACTTGTGCTGAATGCTTGCAAAGAGAAACTGGATACCACTTCATAACTTTTCTTCACTTAATTAGTAAAAATCGTAACTAATTACGGTGTTCTCTTCAAGGCACCGGTGTGCGTTGACTCTTCTCCAAAGACATGTGATGAGTTGGAGTGTCACGCGGGCACGGCGTGTCGAATGGAAACGGCACGCTTCTTTTCTTTCTTGTTATTTTTTAAGCTCCATCATCGTTGAAAAACTTATTACTCCCTTTATTTTAGTTAAAAAATAAGGTCTCTATAACTTGTATTAAAATTTTTAGTTAAGTAAAAAATATATAAATAAATTCAATTCCATTTATCTGTAGTTTAAATAACTAAACAAAATATTTTTAACTTTCCATTTTGTTTATCTACTTTCTCCTTTCAGTCGCCTTGCTTCAAGCTCCCTTGCATTCCGCGTCCACGTTGCATGCATGGTACAACGGTTTTTCTGTTAAACATTTATCTATTTCCAGTATTCCTCTGAAATACGATAACTATGTTTCAAAAATATATACGCCGGGTTACCAAATATATGTTTCTTGTCAATGAAGTAATAGTAGAATAATTTTTATGCTTTATTTTTTCTATATCAACACACTAGACATGAAGTAAACATAATATGTTTTGTAACCAAGTATGTTTATCGTTGTCAATCTAGTAGACAATGGCAGAACAATTTTTAATCTTCATTGTATTTTACTTTTTCAGCCTCCTCGTGCAATGAACTCTTCTGCGCCGCGGGCACCCGCTGTGACGTCATAAACGGGACGCCTCGTTGTGTGCCGCTCGCTAATCATCGTCAGTCTTGGAATTCTCTTGCCTTTGTTCTTTTGATATTATGAAGCCCCCAGCATTTCTACATCGCAACAGTATGATACAGACTCACTTTACCTTTCAGACTGCGACGCATAATGAAACCACCGTACATGCATATCACATATATGTCGCTCTATAGGTTTTTTTCTATCAAGACATATTGGGAGTATAATGGACATTTGTTTTCACTTTTCATCCTACATATATTTATGTATATGTATGACCACAGTTACCATATATATCGAGTCAGGACCATTCGAGCAAAATTTGAAAAGTAAGTCAATAACAATTATAGACATTTTCGCTGATAAGTTTTAATTAAGCACAAGGGCATATCTAAACTCTTATTAACGAAAATGTTTTTTTAACTTCTTTTAATACGCAGATATATTTTCCCACTTCTTCCAGCTCAAACGGCACCCAAGTGCGTGACGATGTTGTGCTTGCCGGGAACGCGCTGCGAGATGCGAGACGGCGCGTCGCGGTGCGTCGCGGTTCGACAGGTGGACCCCTCTGATTCGGCTGGATTCGGATTCGGCTCCGGCCCCCAGCCGGTGGCTGCCCAGGCAATAATGAGGCGGTCTTCGGAGGAATACAGCAATTACCAGACGACAATTCAAAATAAAATACCAATTTTCCTATCGGTGCTTGTCACTTTGGTAATTTAATTTAATTAACGTTGTTCTGTCATTGCATCGAATCCACTTCCCGTCTCTGCCTCTATTCACTTATTTCGATCTTTCTCCTTAATTTTGAACATTTCCACGCCCTCATTTGCACACATTCTTCTGATAAATTAATTGAATGTTAGAATGACGCCTTTGTAGCAGTCATAGAGATAAATTCCGCTAAATGTGTCGGGCATGAAGTATGCCCTTGAACGAAATGACTGCAATAAGATATAGTTAATTTCTTCTCGGCATTTTCTTCTCATTCTTCCGCGGGCAGCAAAGAAATGGACGCTCTTCATCACACCAGCGTCGATAAGAAAAGTCCTTCGCATTGTAAAAAAAAAAGGACCGAATCTCCCGTGATCTTCTTGACATGTAAAAGAAAACATACATCTGAAAAATGATTTGTTTCCTGATCAGAAGAGCATATATGAGGAATTAATCATTAATTCACTGCAGTTTTATATCCTGCCGAATTAGAAAAGTGCAACTCTTTGCGATTAGCCAACACCAGTTCATGCAGTTTTTTGTGTTCTTAGGTATGTATATAGTGTGAGTCTTAAAAATGCAAATGGAAATTTGGTTGTAATGAGAGCGAGATCTTAACGAGATTTGTTAAATATGTTGTTTATTATTTATGAAATATCCTTTAAAATAAATGTATGAACAATGGAATGCAATCACTAAAAAAAGAAGGGACTCATCCAGGGAGAGTGTTCTTCTCCGCCGTGCGGCTCTCTTCCGATCGCCGCCCTCTCGCAAATCTCCCTTCGCTCGTTCAACTGCCCCGCTGGCACCGCCTGCGAGATGCGACAGATGTTGACTTTGCTTCCCTGTTACTGATATCTATACTTGTCCACCAAATAATTATGATCAAAATACGATTTGGTATTGTTATTGTTTAATGTTATATTTTTAGTACTTATTTTTTAAAATAATATATCGTTTTCATTGACGAAATGCCTGAGTGGTGGTTTTGAGTTGCTCTCAGAGAGTATCTATGCTAGCACATACTATATCGCGATACGACGAAACTGTGGATTCACTATGAGTATTGCATTGGATGTTTCGAATTGTTGCAAGTGCGAATCCGTATTGGCGCCTGGGGTCCGTTGACTCTTCGCCAAAGTCATGCGAGATGAGTTAGCGTGCCTCGCGGACCGAATGGAAACAGTAGACGCTCTTCTTACTCTGTCGATTGCATTATCATTTTATTGCCTTTTAAACATATGAATCCAGTCTTCAACTTGTATTAAAATGAATGTTTTGCGCGAGAACGAGAGCGAGAGAGAGAGAGAGAGAGAGAGAGTTGCCTACTCGTAGGATCTCAATTTGAGCCTGAAAGTTGTGCTCCTTTAAGGCCTTGAGATGCTAATCGTTAGACAATATCCTGCTGGACAATGGGAGTCCAAGACAAATCTCAAGATAATTTCATTGTATGGCCATGGTAATTCTCAGATTTCTCGGGAAACGAGCTCTTCTGCGCCGTCGTGAACGGAATGCCACTAGTTACGCAGGCAGCCTTCAGATTCATCTTGAGAATGTTGACGCCGACTCCTCGGTTGTCCGTGCTGTTCAATCGGCTCAGGAAGATGCCTTCGCGATGAGCAATAGAAAACGAGAGAGCATTGTTATCAACAAGTCAATGTACCGCACAATAGCCAATAATTGTTAATCTTTCCATTTTCTTTTTAAATCTAAGCTTCCTCCTGCAACGAGCTTTTCTGTTCCGCGGGCACCCGACTGCTGCAGACCGATAATCGTCGTCAGTCTGGAATTCTCATTCTTTTATTCTTTTTTCTCTTGAAGAGGCGTGATGTTCTGGAATCAAGCGTAACTAGAATCTTTTCCTTTTCAGACTGCGACGCGTAATGAAACCACCGAGCATATATGAATATATTGCTTTTGATTTTTTTTTTAAGCGATTATAAATGTTTATTTTAATAAATAGTTTGTTAACTGTAATCATTAGTATTCTGTCAAATTTTTCTAGTTGATTTTTTTAAATATATGCTGAATTCGAAGGAAGAATAGCCAGACATCTCTTCTTTATTAGTGTTTTATTTTCTTGTTAGCATTCATCTAACGTTTTATTCTAATTTTTTCTCTGTAAAATGCTATGTTTCGTCATTGTGTTAGGTGTGACTCTGCCATGATTACACCTGCTTATTTCCGAATGATAAAAATCGATAGTCTCATTCAGATTTGGAAGGCGAGAACGCGATATCTTCTGTGCTTGCGGATGCGACAGAAGTGGACGACGACAATTCCCCCCCCCCTTCCCATCGAGTGAACTTTTTCTTGGAATAAATTGATTACTCATTTCAACCATTCATTCATTTTTATATGCACAATCCCCCTTTGCCCAGAGCAGAGGAAGTCCATTCTAGTCATCTCTGAGCTTTCAATTCAGCATTCCAAAAGTCGTCTTGCTCTCTGACCACCCTCTAGATTCCCGGGCCCTCTCCTGTACCTTTCCTTAGTATTACTGGAGTATTAAAGGAATTGCAAAAGCGCATAGATAAAAAAACGATATGTAATGGAGTTAAGACGCATTCACAGAGAGAAAGAATCGAAAAAAAACCCTGCCCCATACACTTGGCACGGCAGGGGAACCTGGAGAGAGAGAATGAGAGACCGTGGTAGATAGATAGAGGGTAGAGAGAGTGAGAGAGACAGTGGTAGATAGATGGAGAGGGGAGAGACAATGGCAGATAGATAGATAGAGTAGCGAGAGAAAGTAATAACTAAAAGCAAGGATATACCCTTGTTTCCCCTGTGTTAAGGGGATCAGAAGGGACCCTTTCTTTGACCCATAGAGTGCAAGTTAGGGTCCACGGAGCAAAAAGTAACGGTGCTCTTGATGTAAACCGGGTAAGGTCAATACTAAGTGCCCAAGTCGAAACCCAAATAGCGCCAATATTACAAGTCGCAAACTCTTCGTGCTCAACTGTGCGACAGTCGAGGAGTTGGCGAGAAGAAGAAGCAAAAAGGAATGAAAGCAGAGCGGGCTTATGAGCAAGCCACTCGCCATCGCGACGTTAGTATTAAAATGGGAGAGAAAGGAAGCAGTGGAACAAGTGATTCCTATAACTGGTTTAAAAAAGTTTCCTAAAAAAGGGATTACTCATGGCATTCATAAATCGTCGAGAATATTTTGTGCTTTATAATAATTTGCACGAAAGGCTAAGTACTTTTAATTTTTATGTTGTATAAAACTGTTTCCGGTACTAGCTATAGTTATATTTGAATACAAATTATTCTAATTGTTTGTCGTCCACGTGTCATTTTCGAGAGCTTGCGAGTTTTCGCTTTCTTCCTCACTCATTCTCGCTGTCCGCGCCGCTCTCAGTCGGTTGCCTCGGCCATTTCTCTCCTTCCCCCAATTGCCCCGCCCCCTTCGTTCCCACGCCAAGTTGCCCCGCCCGTCTCCGCCAATGTCGACTCCGCCCCCCTCGCAGCCCTCCTCTGATGACTTCAACTTCTTCCAGTCGCTCTCGTACCTCCTTCGTGGCTCGGCGAGATGGGCGTTGAAGTGTGGCAAGCGAAGCGTCAATACAAGCAGCGCAGGCCAGAGCTTGCCGAGGTTTGTTTATCTATTTCTCTCTGTCCCTCTCCCTCTCTCTCCATCACTCTCCTCTCTCGATCTCCTTCTCTCCTCTCTCTCCCACAGGGAAAATCAAAGCGGGCCGAGCCCGGGCCAGGCCCGGGGCTTGCCCTAGGCCTTGCCCGGCCCGTTGCTAATTTGGCGGGCCCGGATTTTGAAGGCAGGGCCCGGCCCGGCCCGCATACCCCACGGACCGGGCCGGGCCCAGGCCTGGCCCGGGCCGGCCCGTTGCCAATTTGGCGGGCCGAGATTTTGAAAATAGGGCCCGGCCCGGCCCGGCCCGCGGGACAGCGGTCCGGGCCCGGGCCTGGTTTTGACCATCCCTGCTCTCCCATCTCCCTCTCTCTCTCTCCATCTCTCTATTCCTCTTTCTCCCCTCCCTCTCTCCCTCGCTCCTTCTCTCTCTCTCTCTCTCTCTCTCTCTCTCTCTGAATCTCTTCTCTCTATACATAAATCTCTCTCCTCTCTCCATCTCCCTCCCTCTCTCCTCTCTCTTTCTTCCTCCCTCTCCCTCTCTCCCCTTCTACATCTCCCTCTCCCTCTCTCGATCTCCCTCTCTCCTCTCTCTCATCTCCCTCTCTCTCTCCATTTCTCTATTCCTATTTTACCCCTTCCCCTCTCCCTCGCTCTTTCTCCCTCTCTCCATCTCCATCTCCCTCCCTCTCTCCTCTCTCCCCATCTCTTTCTCCCTCTCTGCAGACTTCTCCCTGATGTGGCAACGCGAGTGGAAGCTGATCGGATCGTAAACGCGGCCGTCGAACCAGCGTCAATCTTCCCCCTTCTCTTCTCCAACTCCATCTTCTTCTTGGTAAGGGGATGAGAACATTTAGAGATGCGAGAAGTTAAGAAAGAGAAAGAACGCGAGAGAAAGAGATTGAGAGGGAGATAGAGAGGGAGAGAAAGAAAGCGGGAGAGAGGGAGAAAGAGGGGGAGATAGTCAACAAATTTACCCAATCTGTTTAAAACATAATTAAGTTACTTTAATTAAGTACTTGAAATATAATTTACTTTTTTTTCTAAAATATATTTAATTTATTATTCTTTTATTTTCATTTTTATTGCTTATTCTCCTTTCAGACCTCCTTCGCCTTCTTCTTCCTCCTGCTCCGCCTCTTCGAGCGCGTCCTCTCGGCTCTCATGGCGGCGCGCGTGCGTCACATGCTGGTGATTGGAAGCACATACACTCGTGGACCGTAAATTAGTGCTGGGCCGTAAATTAGTGCTGGGCCTTAAATTAGTGCTGGCCGTAATTTAGTGCTGGGCCGTTTGGACACACTGATCATTGGAGAGTACGGTAGCGTACGCTGATTGACCCCTTTGAGCTCACGGGGTCTCCAAGGATGAACGCGCAGTGCTCGAGTATATTTAGAGTAGAAAAAGACCTCTAAAGCTGCCCCGTGCATTTACTCCTGATTATTTTTTCAATATTTTTTTTGCGCCCAATCAAGAGTAGAAATTACAGTTTATACTTAATGTGACGGTCAAAAAGCGCTCATAACGGTTCTTGGAGAAAGAAAGTTTGTCAGGCTTTTGGAGCTGGATTGCGCATGACTGAGGACCGTAAAATGGGCAGGTGGTGTACGGTAGCTCTGGTGTAGAAGATTACGGTAGTCCATCTTCTAGATGAACCAGCCGGTGGTACTTCCCAGCTATTGGCCGACGCCGCCGATGGAGGACTGCGACGACTTCTTCGCGAACGAGGGGTTCTCCTGAGACGACTCTCTCTCTCTCTCTCTCTCTCTCTCGCTCTCTTCTCCTCTCTCTCTCTCTCTCTCTCTTTCTTTTTCTCATGAATACTCTAGCAATATTTCCGGGCCGTAAAATGGGCCTGGTATACTGTAAGAACTTCTTGTTGATTTTCTTCAATATCAAACTAAAACTTTTATAAAATCATAAAATAGTTAATGCAACTTCTGGGGACTAAGGTAGTGAGATGGTGGGTGGTCGAGAGCGAAAGGGTAGAAGAAGTTAAAATTGCGGTTAGAGGGTAAGTGTTCATGTAATGCATGGATGTGGGTGTATTCATGGACTCTTGTCCGACCAGCCACTCATAAGAGCCCCGTTGTCGTTATCAGGAGCTTATATGAACACTTGTTAATAATTTAAGTGGAAACTAACCGCTTCGTTTAGAATATAAATTGCGACTAGAGCATTAAACTAAATTTGAGAACAAAACATAAATGAAGCATCTATGCATTAGAAACGAATGCATAGAAATTGCACTTGAACGAATTATTATTCGCGGCAACTGGACTTGATCCGTGGAATAGGTAATTGTGAATTAGTACAACCAACCATAAAGAAGGGCACGGCTCTCGAGCGCGAGTTCAAATAGGCCATTAATTCCCTGTGTCAGGGTTAATTTTTCAAATGCAAATTTCTCGCTCATTAAAATTTTTCCGAAGTTCATGCTTCGGCATTGTTTTAGTTCAAGCAGTTCAAGTCCATTACTTCCATCACCTACACATCGAAAAAATTGAGTTTCCAGCTGTATGCATGTAAAATTGCAGCGATCCATCAAGCCAGCCGGCACTAATGCTTCTCGTCGGAGAGGTGAGATATTTTTGTTTTCTTTTTTTAGTAAACACGTTTTCGTCTCTTTACAATGATGCTGGGCATCCAACGGCCAGTCGGGTTCAGCGCAAGGTCCCAGGGTTGGGCTAGGTGATGCCCTGGATGTTTGCGCCGGCTGACGCGTTTGGGACGGCCCGCATGCGTTTCTGTCAACTAGTTGGCCTTCCGTCACTCCTGCCCAATTGGCATACTGTAACTTTCTCCCCTCCTCCTAAATGGCCTTACCGTAACTTCATCCTTTCTCTTGTTTACATGCTGTTACTTCCTCTCTTCCAATTGGCATACTGTAACTTTCTACACAATTTCCTTACCGTAACTTCCTCGCCTCCTTTCCCTCAAATGGCATACTGTCAATCTCCCCCCCTTCCAGACCTACAGATATGACGAGCATCCCTCTCAATCCATGTCGACCACTCCGAAGAGCAAGTCGCCTCCGAAGGGCACGGCGAATCAAGCGACTCGTGGCAGCAGCCATTGCACATCAACCATGCAATCGGTTCGTCTTCTCACTCTCCCTCTCTCTCTCTCTCTCGCTCGCTCGCTCGCTCTCACTGTCTGCTCTCTCTGTCTCTATCTTTCTCTCTCTATCTTTCTCTCTCTATCTTTCTCTCTCTATCTTTCTCTCTCTATCTTTCTCTCTCTATCTTTTTCTCGCTCTATCTCTATAATCGTCCTGTCTCATTCTTCTCTCTCGCTTTCACTCTCTCTATCTCTCTCTCCTCTCTCTTTCTCTTTCTCTTTCTCTCTCTCTCTCTCTCTCTCTCTCTCTCTCTTTTCTTTCTATCATAAATATCCCATTGCAGCATAATGAACACGTCTCCTCTGCCTGCTCGTCTGACAGCTCGACTAGTGCCAACTTCAACAAGAGAGACAACGATCGCTTTGACTTTAAGAGGTCAGTGAGTCATCATTTAAAGTTATCGCATTTTTTTATTGATAGAAAATAGAAAATTAGCTGTCTTCAATAAATATTGTTTTATATTAATCTTTTTAATAAATAAATAAATTAATAAATTAATTCAGAACCATTTCAGCATCGTCGTCTCGTGCTCGGGCGAGAGCCTCGCCACCTCTCGTTCTTGTTCCTTTGATCTCACCGACCGCCAAGATGAGATGGCTGCTGGCGCCGACGGCCGCTTCGTCGCGGGCGCCGACGTCAATTCCGAGGGCGCGGCGGCGACTGTCAAACCTCTTTCTGGCACTCTGCCAATCCGTCTCTCTTCCGAGTGCGGCAGCAGCGACTCTCTCGGCAGCGTGCGCTATGGAAGAGGGCTCACGGCGCCCGAGGAGGCCGTCATTCCTTTCATTGGTGGGCGTCCCTCTTTCTCTCTCTCTCTTTGACTCTTCCTCCTTCTCTATCTCTATTTAATTTATTCTATACATCATTATGATGTGGCAACATTTAGAAATATTGATCGAGAAGGATAACCAGATTCAAGCGTAAAAGTTGAGAAGAAAATTCAATCTCTCACTTTTTTCTCTCTTTCTCTCCGTTCTCTATCTCTACCTCTCTCTCTCTTTTCTTCATATTTTCATCTCATTCCTCTCGCTCTCCATCTCAACTGTTCACTCCTTCATTCCAATCCGTTCTTCTATTTTCGGTGTGCTTCCCCTGTCGCCGCTTTGTGCTATGAGTGCCGGATGCGGCGAGTGCTTGACTTGTCCGCTTGAGTCGCTCGAACTTCGCTGGCCAGACCCGAGCGCCCTTCAGGTTTGAATGTGATTTTTAGTGTGCCTCTACAGTAGGAGAAAAACCAAAAAGAATGATTCCAGGTCTTCGTCTCGGGCTCCTTCGTCAACTGGAAGAGCAAGATTCCGTTGAAGCGCGACCAGTTCGTTTCTGCACGTACCCATATTGATGCGAGAGAGAGAGAGAGACGGATGAAGAGATCTCATCTGATCAGAGGAGAGAAAGAGAGAGAGAGAGAAAGAGAGAGAGAGAGGGAGAGAGAGAAAGAGAGAGAAGAAGAGTGAAAGTTAGATCTGCGAGGATTGTCTCTAATCTCTTTTTTTCTTTCCCAGATTCGGCTGGACCGTCCATCTTTGCATCCCCGCAGGCCATCACGAGTACCGCTTCATCGTCGATGGTTCGTGGTGATCATTTTTAGTTTGTCTAATATAAATAGATTTTAATTAATTAGTCTAAACACTGGAGAATACTAAATATTTTAGAAAAAATTTGGTTTTTCTAGTAAAAAAAAAGTAATTAGATAATCGTAAACAAATTTAGTATACGGATTTGCTTTATTTTTTTTTAAATGAACTAATCAATTAATTAAAAAAAAATATTTTCAATTTTCATTCAGGCGCGTGGGCGGTCGACTCGAAGCGCCTGCCGACCATCATCTCCGAGGGCGGCGATCTGTGCCACGTCACTTGCCTGAAGGCCACGCCCACCTCCTACCGTACCACGATTGGCCATGCCCATCATTAGGATTGGCCCCGCCCACCATCTACCGTACCACCATTGGCACGCCCATCATTAGCCTGTCCACTCCCACACATTTTACGGTACTACCAGAAATGTTCTTTTTTGGTATGATTTTATTCATTATTTTCAGTTATAAAACATTGTTCTGGATATTTTGTTTTAGTTTTATCTGCACATTCGCCAATTTTGCCCAGAACAGAGGAGTACCAATCATGTGATGGACTAGTCGAAGTTACTCCTTTATTGCTTAGACGGTAATTGAAGGAAATGGAAAGGGCTCGGTTTAAAAAGGCACATGATATTCGGCTGGAATTAAGACGCATTCATAAAAAGAAAGAAGCAGACAAAGAGCTTTAGCATTGTTTAGTGATACACTGGTTTGATACGATTACGTTCGAAGACTGAACTTCCAAGGAAGTACTTGTAATAAGAGAGATATTCTTTCATTCTTTAAGAATAAAGATTCATTTAATCAACAACAAAAAAACAAGAAAAAGAGAATGCCGAATTAAAAGGGCAATCGTATCTAATTGTAAAATTGCCAGAATGTTCATACCTTCGGAAATAGACTGAAAATAACACTAATTTTAATCCACATGTCTTGAAATATTCCATTTTATTTAAGAAAATGGTCAATCCCTTCACTTCGTCTGCCTCAATAATTAATTTTTAAATGTAAAAAAAGTTAATGCGTAGAATTGAGCAATGGGCCATAAGAAAAATTTAAGAACGAACATGAAGTATAAAAGAAATAATTGAAAAAAAGTCGCAATATTAGATACAATCGATGTAACGCTATTTAAACAAGCAAGCGAAAAGAATATTAATTTTTTATGAATAATTTGTAAACCTAGACTATAACCCAAAAATAATTTATAGAGAAATAACGGGTGTTCACCCTGCTAGTACATAGGCACTCTACCTTTGTTGCGTGCTATTTTGCATGTAACACGCACTAGCTGCGTGTAAATAGCACACGAAACAAATAATTATAAAAAATATAGTATTTATTTTCTTTTTGAATTATTGGTTTTTATTGCACTTTTTAAAAGTTATTTTTTTTTATTTTTTTGTAAGGAAGTCTCTGTGTTGTTTGAGCAGCTCGTCCTCCTTTCGGCTCTTTTCATAATCTTCCACTATTTCACGCCAGGCTATTCCTCCAGTTTTGATCGATATATTGCAGATAATGCCACCGTTTATGTAAACGTATATGTATCATTCTTCAATAGTAAAGAATTTTTACATTTCTTGACGATAAATGAGTGAATAAAATCATTGTAAAAATCAATTTCAACATTATCGATCGATGAACCGCGCGCAACAGAACCATCGTTATGCTACCATCTGTAAAGTGATAATCGTTGGTTATAGCTTTCTCATTTTTAGTGAGATATTTCCTTGCGATTTCTTCTAATGTATTGGGTGCAGATACCAATATCTATTTTTATGGAATTGAGCACTCTGATAAACCGACACCATCGCAGGCAGTTTAAGGCCGCTACTTTATATTTGTTACTTTATATATTGCCCGAAACGGAGTCGACATGATCGTTGGAGATTTGCATACCCCTCAATAAAATATATTTTGATGTAGAGAAAGTGTCAATTCTTCAAAGTTTTATATAAATTAAATCGTTAAAAATAGGGAGGAAAATTAGGGAATATAACCGTTTTCTTTATGGTTAAGTAGAGTGTTCTCATCAGCCGTGCGCCTCGCTTCCTCAGTGTCTTCCGATCGCCGCGCTCTCACAAGGCTCCCTCTCAAGCACGCTCGTCAACTGCCCCGCTGGCACCGCGTACGACATGCGACAGGTTTCGACTTTTACTTTTTTTTCGTAGTATAGCTACTCTTTCCAACAAACAATTATTAGTAAAAATAAATTTTATTTCTTTTAAAAATTGTTAATTGTTTTTTTACCTTATTAGTCTTTAAAAAAATTCCACTTACGACGCGCGGGTGGTGCGTGAGGTGCTTTTGGGTTGTTCTCAAACAATATCATTGCTGGCACATATTACGCAGGGATAGAAGTCAGCTCCACAACATGCGCTCTCACAACCATTCTCACTGCACAAGATGATCGTATTTATATGCTAATTATATTCCAATTAGTACTCTTATTATGCAACCCTTCCACAACCTAATTAGCACCCTTGCGATAACATTGAGAAATGCAGTGAGCACCATTCTATCTCATTCTCGTGCTCTATTACTTCTTTCTTCAACCCAACCTCACCATCAGATTCATGGTAGAAGGCCCCGTTCTAAATATAAAGCGCATTTTGGCCAGAGCCTCTATATATTTGTTGCTTAAAACAATTGTTTTCATGATACTGTTGCTATTTCTTTTTTTATATATAAATGTAAATAATGTCTTCAGATCGATGCCGACCATACGCGCGTTTCAACCGATCAGCTTGTGCTCTCCAGAAGATGCGAGTCTCCTCGCCGTCTCCGACGCTACCATTCTCTGGGCGTCCCGTCAGAGGACAAATGCATCGTTCCCGTCTAAGTCACGTCGCCTCCTTAATCAGCCTCCGGCTGTACCGTTCGGGAATTGGATGCCGCTAAACTCCTGGATTGCCGAATGCTTAGTCACCCCGATCGCGGCGATGACGTCACAAACGAGCCCGAGCTTAGAACGTGGTCAATCTTCACCATTCTGCTACGCTTCATGTGTCTTGCCGCACTCGGGCTTCTTATCGCATGAGCCCATGGCTGCCACCTTTGACTCGCCAACCGACATCTTCTTAGCCATTCTTCCCCTTTGGAATACAGTCACTCTCATTCGCTACACGGCGACATCTTCTCACTTTGACGCAGACGTCAGCTATTACCTCTGTCACAGCTATCAACAGGGGAACGGGAAACTGCACGAGCTATCGATCGGAACAATACTCGACTCGGGCCCGGGCCACTTCTGCTTGATCACCTACGAACGGTATATAGAGCCATGTTGCATGCGTGCAAACCGTATACGCGTGTCCATAAATGACGGAAGCGTAATTTCAAGTGAATGCATCATGAATCGACATGAACGCGATGATAGCCCATTTTTAACTGCTCGAGCAGTTGCCGAAATGCTTCAGAGAAGTGCGTACTCCTTCGAGTGCGACACGTTTCGCAAGGATGAACGCGGCAAATGGCAACGACGCCAGATTAAATTGGTGTTGTATGGAAATCACTTGAAAGGACGAGTATTCGAGCCCATCAGGATGTACACGTATGGCAGTGCGAAAGATCCGCTTTTATTTCTGCTCTATATTAACGATCTGCCTGACTGCATCCCTCCTATATGCTCTGTCTCAATGTTGGCTGATGACGTGAAGTTATCCACTATCAATGATACAACTCTTCTCCAAGTTGCGCTCGATCGCATTAGTGACTGGTCCACTGCTAATGGGCTCTCTATTTCTACCTCTAAAACGGTGGTCGTCCACATGGGACGTAATCATCCTGCTGTTTCATTTAAACTTGGCAACGTTGTTCTTCCCGTAACCGAAGTAGTACGTGATCTTGGTCTTTTCTATAATAACAAGCTTCATTTTGATGAGCATATACAAACAATATGCTCCAAGGCAACCGCAAGGTGCGGGTACATTATGCGCTCATTTAAGTCCAAAAATATTCAAATTTATAAGAGATTGTTTTTTTCTTACATTCGACCTATCCTAGAGTACGCTTCAGTTGTATGGCAGCCTAAGGAACGTAAATGGATTAATCTCATTGAAGGCGTCCAGCGCACGTTCACGAGAAGCGTCTGCCGCCGGGCCGGACTTGATCTCAGCTATCCCGAGAGACTCCAGCTTCTACAGCTAGAAACGCTAGAGGAGCGAAGAGACATCACAGACTTTGTTCATTTATTCAAGCTTTTCTCCACCTCTCCAGACTTTCTCTCTTCCATTGGAATTCTTCCCCCTCCCTCTTCTTATCTGACAAGACAACGAGAAGCCAATCACACCTTAGTCTGCCCACTATTCAGTAAAGAGCAACATAGAAATTCTTTTCCATATCGAATCTAAAGTAAATGGAACACCCTTCCATCACATATGCTAACAATTAGAACCATTTCTTGTTTTAAATCTTCTCTAAGGATGCATTTCGCTGCTACTCATGCTTGAATACTGCCTATTATCTGCAATTGTTTATGCTTATGTTGTTACATATATTAAGTTTCCATGCTCTCACTAGTCATAGTGATTATGCCCGTGTTGGTCATTATTGCTCTTTCTCTGCACTTTTAACTCATTATATGACACGGTGCAATAAATATTATTATTATAAAGATGGGCCCAGGACGATACTTCAACTCGTGATGCCCAATGGCAGTATCGGGGCCACTCTCAATCAATCAAACGAGTCTGACTATATTCATCTCCGGAGAGATGCGAACTCGTGCTTTGGCTACATTCGCAATCGTGATGTGATCTCGTCCTATTGTGGACAGCGCGTCCTCCTGTTATACCACCCCACACTTCACATGGTGAGACTTTTTTCTTCTTTCTTTTCGCTTTAAGCGGCGTTCAAAATCGGTACCTATTCAGCTCATTTCCTTATATACAGTTGAGTTTCTTTTCATAGGGCTATGCCGGAAGCGAAATTCCGAGCCTTGAAGAAACTGCTAAATCAGCATGTTTGAGGCTACTCAGCGAGCAGAGGCAGCTCATTATCCCCTACCAAGGAGATTTCAATTCTGCCGTCCAGTTTTTCTCGACCGCTAATTATTAGTAATTGACTGCTCATTCTGGCCTTTTTAATGTTGTTTTACGCTTCAACTTTGATTTTCCGTTTTGCCTGCTTTTCATGTTGCAATCATTAGTGTCCAATTCTTTTATTCTTAAATTTTTCTCTAATTCCACAATAAATAAATCGCACGAATTTCACGCAGAAAGAATGTTGAGTGAAAAAAATTAGACGCAAAATAAGCAACAATACAAATTACTTTCACAAAAATAATATACAATAAAGTTACGCTGGTAAAAATTTTCGTTAATGTTGTCCCTGAAGAAAAAATAAATGAATAAATAAGATAAATTCACCGACTTCCCAAATGTGCATGCTCCGAGCATAGAAATCTATAAAGAATACGATTTCCTCTGATATAAGAGAGGTTTTTGTTCAACATTTGAAACTTTGTGCCAGATAATGATATTTCAAAATCGCTCGAACTGCTCCGTGGGCATTCACTTTAATATGATATGTTACGAGCCAACTTTCATTGCTTGTTGATTCAGTCTCTCATCATCACAAAAAAGATGATTATGGAATATTTACAACATTTGTGAGGCGACGATTATCTACAAACTGGAAGACTATTATATATCAACAGGAACACATCGTTCATATTTTTGCCCACCCATTGCCATGGAAATCCACCGGGCCTATTTTTCGTAGCCTTTACCTGTTGAAAAGTCAACAATCTCTCGCTCACTCTCCCCCCCCCCCTTTATTCCGTTAAGACATCAGCATAAATAAATAAACAATTTAATATAATTAATACAAATCTTCCGAATATGCATTGTCGACAGCTTCTTTTTTAATTACTAAAGCAACACCGATGACTACATCGTCTATTTCAAAAGTGTCTTTATTATTCATGGTGGTGAACCACGTAAAACCGCATGACCTTTTTTGGGCTGTGTGGACAAGAAGTGTATGGGCGTATCTTTATTTATTCTTCTCATTTTGCCACACTTCTCATATAATATTCGAATTTCGTGGAAACAATTTATGTCCAAAAACAATATTTTCCCGAAGTTTTCTTTACATAAGAATAATGCGCTGTTTATAGCAGTGGTCAATTGTGTTAAAAAAAAGCATTTTATTTGTTGCAATTTTATCTTGCTGTTTTTGCCAGGTTCTCAAGGTTGATTGAGGTTTCGAAGCTTCACAACCAAGTGTCAACGTTTCCAAGATACAAGAATCACACTATGATTGGTATACTGTATTCATCCTGACATGTGAGAGTCAGTTTTCTTTTCTATGTAAAATAAATGTAGAAGAAATACTGTTTAATGAGAAGCCGGGACAGCTTTATGTTATAAAAATGGTCCTAACAGATTCTATATTATATCTACCTCGCCAAAACAAGGAATCAGCATTTCCGCAAAGCCTTTCTACTTTAAAGTTAATCAAAATTCGTAAAGCGTCGGTTCCTGTCCAGTACATAAAATACATTAACCATTATTACTATTTGTCTCTATTACCACCCAGTAAATGAAAAACTCCTCGATTACTGTTTTCTAAGTACTTGAGCAAAAACACTGCAGACAATTTCTTCTTCAAGAATTTATATTTTTGGTACTCATTTCAATGTTTCGTGTTGAATGAAGCCGTCGAGAAATATGATTGTGAAATAATTAAAGAGAAATCCATCACATCAACTCATCATTTTTTTCAATACTGTCTTATTTTTCACGATGGTGAGCCACCCAAAACCGCATGAGTAGATACTTTGGCTGCCTGGCCAATAAGAATAACGCCACATTTGATTTCTCTATTCTTTATGTCTTCAAAAAAGGCCTTCAAACGTTAGGAAAAAAAAAGAAAGATTTTACATTTATGATAGATTACTCTATTAAATCTCTCTCTCTCTCTCTCTCTCTCTCTCTCTCTCTCTGCTTGATATCACCCGCTGCCTCCACGACGTCGTGCGTCACAATGTCTCTGCCGGCAGCAAGTAAACTGCTCTATTTAGTTAGTAACGCTTTCTTATTGGTCGGAATCGAATACAGTGATAAATGAACCAAGACAAAAGAATTCTCGAGTCTGGCGATGATTAGAGATCAGCGTCCCGTTCACGACGTCGCAGCGAATGCCCGCTACACAGAAGAGCTCGAGCTCGATGCGGGAGGAAGCGGAGATTTAGAGAAAAGGAAATTATGTTTAAACATTATTGTGCTATTGTTTGTTACATTGACTTTTTTAACACAGTTTTGCAATTATAGAGAAATACTGGATAAAAATTAGGTGAGATTAAAAAAGGTGAGATTAAAAAAGAGATTATAACTTATTGTTCTATTTATTTATTCATTTATAACTTAATTTTGTAAGTTTTTATTATGATTATATTCTTCGATACATCTCTGTTCACTTAAAAAGGAGAGCACTGTATTACATTTTTATTGCATTTATGCTGCAATGCTGGGCATGATGCGAGCGGTGGTTTTGGGTTGTTTTCAGACCATATCTTTGCCACATCAACATATGGTTTGCTTGTACACATGGTTAACTTTGTTATTGGTTCTTTACTAAAACTAGCAAATAACTATGTGTTCAGTTTACTTATGCTGCCTACGGTGGTTTAAGCGCACGGTGCATTCGAGACAAATCGGAAGTGACATCATTCTACTTCGATTTTGAGTACTCCATCGATGTCAGCTTGAACTTCTTTAATAAGAAATCTATACCACTTAAAAGGTGGAGTCAACATTTTTTTGCTTTCTTTACTACGATGATGTTAATTGAGGGTTGCTTCCGGTCTTGCTATCAGGATGTCGTTTATCAAGAATGCGGCTGTATGGATGCTACATTTGTGAGGAAGCAGGGCGCTCCGCCGTGTGGCTTTGGAAAACGTTAGCACCCAGTTTCTTATACAAGCGATAAACATATGCTTCAGTTGCCTGCATCTCGTCCCTCCTCTCCTCCCGCGGTGATCCCTCTACCTGGCCAGAGTGCGAGTGCCCCCCGGCTTGTCTTTCAAAAGTCTTCGAAACTCGTGTCTTCCAAGCCCCTAAAATTCGGAAAAAGGTTCTTTGCTCATTCAATATGCTTACACTTCTTAAAAATATACCTTAAAATATATTGAACAGGAAAAATTCAGGTCCATAATCTATGTAACCTCGAATATAATTCCACTGGAAACAACGCGCTCAGAATTCAGAGGAACTGCTTAACGAGCATGGTTGTTTAAACGATGAGTTTTCATCTACATATTTCCATTTCTATAGATGATATTCACAGCATAACTAATGATACTTTAGAGCGATGTTTATATTTTCTTTGGCACAACCGATGTACACGTTGAAGTAGACTATTTCGGTCAGCTACGAATTATATTTATAAATCTAAAGCATTTCACGAAGTGCTATTAATATTTTTTGGATGAAAGGTAAAGCCTTACTTCTTTATGTGCACTTAAATGAGTCCGAATTTGAGACTTTTACTTGGCCCAGTGCTAGAGAGTATGTGATTTAGAAAAAAGCGACTACAATAGATAATTCAAATATCTTTTATGTTCTCCGAGATGCTTTGTTCACTCGGAGGCCAGCTCAGTATCCTCCTCGGTTGCTCTATCATTTTCATGCTGGAGCTCGGTCTTCTGATGATACGAATCGTACTTGGCACGCCTCCAACTCCCCCGGATCAACACCCAGTCAACTAGAATGGAACCTTTTCCATTATTCGATTCATACTTTCTATCTTTAATTATCCCACATTATAATCACTTTTCACAAAATATTTGTAATTGCAATGTTGATTTTTCTTATCCAGCATGAACAGTAATTTTTTAGCCATTTAGCAATAGTTCAAGATCTAAACCGATCAGTTCAGACTCCATTTCGACATTTAATAGTTTAGTTTATGTGATAAAAGCCTTGTTAACATTACGCAAATTAACTGATATCAATAAACACCGAACTGTGTAACGAAGATAAAACAACTATATTTTTAATAGTCACTTTTTATGCAATTTTACACATTGCTGCAATCCTCTGCAAACAAGACTTATCGCAGAAATTGAAAGATTATAGACAATTCACCAAATACACATGTAAGAAGTGATTCCCCAAGAGAATCAAAATTTATAAAAAGCGCTTGGGAAAAATCCCAAGATTTAGCTCAAAACTTGTACAGAGGTACTTTCTGATTGTGAGATAGGGAGTGAGAGAGAGAAAGAGATAGTCAGCTCGTGATCGCATGAAGCAGTGTGATCTTCAATTAAATGGCGTCCCCTTTTCATCTTACTGCTTAACGCCTAACAATTATGTAGCTTAAAATTATGTAGTTCGATTTAAAAAAAACACGTTGTTTTGGAATCCACTGCTCAATAATGAAGGGACAGCGTTAAATGATGGAAAAAAATTATTTTTTTTTAATGTCAGTGCCGCAGTATGCCTTCATAACGCAGGAGCAATGTATTTATCAAGAGACCCAAGGCATGTTTTCAGTCTCTATTTGCAGTAGATTATCTGACCAAGAAGTGTCACATTTTCATCCAATTTTTTTAACGAGACAACACTCCATAATCACAGTTCATTTCGCTAATTTTATGTTCTGGGAAAACCGCTCTTGGGTGTTGTGCCTTCGATTAATTTTGTTTCCAATTTGGTGCGTTGTATGTTTTTCTTGTTTGCAACAGGATTGTTGCGCTCATTTTAATGTACAGCTTTAAAAATTAGCAAATCTTCGCTTCGTGAATCAGCCCACTTTCCAAGAGACTTTTGCCCAGTTCCTATTATTACCTGCGCCCACACGAAGTTATAATGGATTCTGAAAACACTCTAGTTAGCGGCTACAGATTTTGCAGTTTTCGCTGGACCACGTGCATTTTTGCAAAATCGTCGACACATGCAATGACAACCCTTGGTTGCTTAGAAACCACTGCCGGAGATGTTCTTCCAGGTCTTGTTTGAATCTTTAATCAGTACCAGCAGCCTCGGCCCACTAACCTGAAAAGTGAATTTTTTTTTGCGAATTTAAAGGGGACTGAGTTGGAGTGCAACAGTTTCAATTACTTTGCAATAAGAAATTAAGAAGCTACATATTTAAAGAAGTGTCACATTGCAAACAAAGGAATTAAGTTGGACCATGGACTAATAATGAACCGTTAGCTCTTAAGATCATTTATAACTTCGATGAAGAACTCTAAGAACTATGCACTCTACTAGAAATCTGTAGATTTTCAATACTGTATTTAGAGACTCTAGTCGTCATCAATGCTTTTTCAATGTTCTTCTTAGAATTTCAGCACCACTGACGCTGAAATTGGGGCAAACTTTTCATTTTTGATATAGCCTCTTTTGTTTGACATCCTCGTGTTTTTAGCCAGCCATTTCTCTCCCCTTTCCTTTGATTCTTTCGTCTTTTTCTCTCTACCTAACCTTGCAAGAGATAGTGCAATACTGCAGTAGAGTGAGAGAGAGAAAGAGAGAGTCAGCTCGTGATCGCATGAAGCAGTGAGTCCCCTTTTCATCTTACTGCTCAACGCCTAACAATTATGTAGCTTAAAATTATGTTGTTTGATTTTTGAAAAACACGTTGTTTTGGAATCCACTGCTCAATAATGAAGGGACAGCGTTAAACGTGTTCGCTGTACACGTCATCAAAGGTTCGTGCACAAATCTGACGTTAAATGATTAGTCATAGCGCATTATGAATATATCATTGAGAAAGTAAAGTTTGAACATGCATGCCCACTGTTACTGAAACGTTTCTCATGTGTTAGTACGAGTGACTCTCTCTCTCTCTCTCTTTATCTCTGTCTCTCTTGACTTTTCTCCCTCTCTTTCTTTCTCACCTTCTTACTCTCTCTTTCTTTCTCCTCTCTCTTTCTTTCTTTCTTTCTTTTTTCTTTCTTTCTTTCTTTCTTTTTTTTTCTTTCTTTCTTTCTTTCTTTCTTTCTTTCTTTCTTTCTTTCTTTCTTTCTTTCTTTCTTTCTTTCTTTCTTTCTTTCTTTCTTTCTTTCTTTCTTTCTTTCTTTCTTTCTTTCTCTCTCTCTCTCTCTCTCTCTCTCTCTCTTTCTCTCTCTCTCTGTCTCTTGCCGGACAGCGGGAAGATTCGATATTTCTCGAAGAATTCGGGATCCATGACGAGGCCGAGCTGATTGCACGCGAGCTGCGGCGCCTGCCACGCCGTCCACGAACGATTGCACACCGTACCCCAATAAAATGTTGGCAGTTTGTTTCTTCGTCCTCTTTTCGGGTAATTACACTTGACATACATTCAAAATGTTAGTAGTTTTCTTTTTTTCTTCTTCTCCTCATCATTACTATTTGTTGTTGCATTACAAAAATCTAGACACTTCTAAAATTCTTTTTGAGTTTATAACAGCTAAATGGTGTGAACAATAGACCCGGTGGTTTTCTATTGCACGGGTGGTCAAAAAATTTAACGATGTGACCCGGTGAATTGATTATCGTGGCAATATGTTGTAGAGAAATTCCACATGTTTTGTGAGAGCGGTGATGAGAGTATGGAGCAAGTAGCGATGCAAGTTGAGCATTTTAACTAGCTAACCATTTTAAAGTGAAAGTTCACGAAGCTTATGCAGCTGTTTTAAAGAGCCACATACCGTATTTTCTCTATTAGTACCCTGGGGTACTATTTTTCAATACTCCTTGCCAGGGAGGGGCTACATATGTATATAAGAGGGGAGGGGGTTCTATCAGAGGGAGAGGTATTATTTTTCCATGTGATTGACTAAAAGAATGATAACAACATTTTGTTCTTTAAAAAAGAGATTTATAGCACGGCTTCAATGGAATCATCACCGAAATATCCGTTTTGCCGTAGATTTTGAATGAATTTGCAATCAGTTCATTGGGAAGAGCATACTACGCCTCCTGGATCCGTTCGACGCACGTCTCAACCCGACGAATTAGATTGTAAGGGGGGGGGGTACTATTGGAGAGAGGGGGGTTCTATTAGAGTTAGGGGTACTTCTCAAAGGGGGTACTAGTACAGGGGGGGGGAGGTGGTTTTAATAGAGGGAGGGGCACTAATAGGGAAAAACGGTATGCCACAAAGTTGCAAGTGTTGAACAAAGACCATTCTTATATCCGAGGAAATCGTATGTTTTGTAGATTTATGTTCTATGAGCAGGCACATTTGGGAAGTTAGTGTATATTTATCTAATTTTATTTATCTATTTTTCTTCAGAGGCAATTTCCACTTTCATTGTGTTTCATTTTGATTCTAATCCTGCGTCTTTCGTGAGAGGCTATGAATTTGTAAAGTTGCTTATTTTTGCATCTAACTATTAGACATTTCCTTCTGCACGAAATTCGTGCGCTTTATTTATTCTGGAACAAGCGAAAGATTTAAGAACAAAAGAATTAGATACTAATGATTGCAACATGAAAATAAGCCAAAATGGCAAATCAAGGTTGAAAGCAATATTAAAAAGTGATAATGAGCAGTCAAAGGAAAGACGTTACTAATTATGAGCGGTCGAGAAAAACTGGAAATCTCCTCGGTAGGGGAAAATGAACTGCCTCTGCTCGCTGAGTAGCCTCAAACATGCTGATTTAGCAGTTTCTTCGAGGCTCGGAATTTCGCTCCCGGCGTTGATCTTTAAAAAGAAGGCAATTGTTTTTCTCAATTGTAGTCTTTTTATCATAGAATTTACAACAACTATTTACCAAACTTTTCTCTTTTCAGTGAGGAAATCAGCTGAATATATATTGGATTCCGCGAAAGGCGAAAAAAAAAACACGTCTCACCATGTGAAGTGTGCCGTGGTAAAACAGGAGGACGCGCCGTCCACAATAGGACGAGATCACATCAACATTGTGAAGGAAGCTAAAGGGCGAGTTCACATCACTCTTGCGAAGAATATAGTCAGACTTGTTTGATGGATTGAGAGTGGCCCCGATGCTGCCATTGGGCATCACGAGTTGCAGTGTCGTCTTGGGCCCATCTTTTTTACTGCCATACTTGTACATCTGGATGGGCTCGAGTACTCGTCCTTCCAAGTGATTGCCATACAGCATCAATTTAAGAGAGCCTCTCTGTAAGACTCAAGGAGGCTTACATAGGCGCCTGCCCCGGGGAATTTTTGTTTTCTTTTACTTTGAAAACTTTATGAGGGACATATCTAGTGTTCATAAAGACATATATTTTTTCAGAAAGTTTGAAAAAAAATTTTTCTCTTAGTTATAAGCAAAAACGTTAAAACAATTTGGAAGGCCATATCTAACGTTATACTTAATATTTTTCGAAAATCTTTTCACTGTTCGATTCCTTATTTAAAAATACACAAAAAAGTTCCAGATGACTGTTTTCGAAAAATTAAAATTTTTATGACTTTTGTGTAATTTAATTTTTTGAAATATGGTTTTTAGCTAATAACTTTTTTTATTATTATGACTTGCAAAAAACTGAATCTTCCGTAAGAAAGAGGAGGAAAAACTACATATAATACATCTCTACGAGGAAAAATCTCGGATACACTTTTTGGGTATCTGCATTTGAATAAGTGTTTCTAAGCATATTTCGGTTTTGGCCACAAACCATAATCTCATTCAAACTTCATCAATTGAAGAACGAAATAGTCCATTCGATGTGATTTTTTATGCTCTTTAAAATGGTATATACTTTGTTCGCAAAAGAAATTAGTCTAAAGGCCTAAAATTGACTTTTTGTGTTTTAGGCCTATTTCTGGTGTTAAAATACTCATTCTTTGCACGATTAATGGATCTTGTAGGCTGATTTTCCATATAATATTTGGCGATATTCCTGAATATTTTTTAGAAAATATTTTAAAATTTTTCTTTTGAAGCATCTAGCTCGGAATTATGGGTAATCCAGAATTCCTTGAAGTGCTTTTTCGATATGACACTCAAAAGTACTTCAAAATTCAGGAAATCACATTTTTACCAGCATAGGTGCTGAAATAAATGTACGAAAACTCCTTCGAAGCCAACTAAAAGGTCATTTGTGAGACGGCTTGCCAAAAAGGGCATAACCATTCGAAAGAACAGAGACTTTTGCATAATATATCCACAGATGAAAGAGCAAAATATGTACATGTTTCAGAAATCTTGATATTGGGAAAAATATCGACGACAGGTTTCGACTAATTTGAGCAGTTCGCGAAAAACGATACCAAAGGAAATTATGTTCTGAAAATTGTACCATATGGTTTTTTGAGACGAGAAACATGAATTCGATCTTAATTTTTTACTTTTGTGTACCACCCATGGTACTTTTGCCAGAAGAATGAAATATAAAATGCAAAATAATTATATTTCGATCAAAGTACCATGGATGGTGCACACAAGTAGAAAATTAAGATCGAATTGATGTTGTTTCTCGTCTCAAAAAACCATATGGTACAATTTTCAGAACATAATTTCCATTGGTATCGTTTTTCGCGAACTGCTCAAATTAGTCGAAACCTGTCGTCGATATTTTTCCCAATATCAAGATTTCTGAAACATGTACATATTTTGCTCTTTCATCTGTGGATATATTATGCAAAAGTCTCTGTTCTTTCGAATGGTTATGCCCTTTTTGGCAAGCCGTCTCACAAATGACCTTTTAGTTGGCTTCGAAGGAGTTTTCGTACATTTATTTCAGCACCTATGCTGGTAAAAATGTGATTTCCTGAATTTTGAAGTACTTTTGAGTGTCATATCGAAAAAGCACTTCAAGGAATTCTGGATTACCCATAATTCCGAGCTAGATGCTTCAAAAGAAAAATTTTAAAATATTTTCTAAAAAATATTCAGGAATATCGCCAAATATTATATGGAAAATCAGCCTACAAGATCCATTAATCGTGCAAAGAATGAGTATTTTAACACCAGAAATAGGCCTAAAACACAAAAAGTCAATTTTAGGCCTTTAGACTAATTTCTTTTGCGAACAAAGTATATACCATTTTAAAGAGCATAAAAAATCACATCGAATGGACTATTTCGTTCTTCAATTGATGAAGTTTGAATGAGATTATGGTTTGTGGCCAAAACCGAAATATGCTTAGAAACACTTATTCAAATGCAGATACCCAAAAAGTGTATCCGAGATTTTTCCTCGTAGAGATGTATTATATGTAGTTTTTCCTCCTCTTTCTTACGGAAGATTCAGTTTTTTGCAAGTCATAATAATAAAAAAAGTTATTAGCTAAAAACCATATTTCAAAAAATTAAATTACACAAAAGTCATAAAAATTTTAATTTTTCGAAAACAGTCATCTGGAACTTTTTTGTGTATTTTTAAATAAGGAATCGAACAGTGAAAAGATTTTCGAAAAATATTAAGTATAACGTTAGATATGGCCTTCCAAATTGTTTTAACGTTTTTGCTTATAACTAAGAGAAAAATTTTTTTTCAAACTTTCTGAAAAAATATATTTCTTTATGAACACTAGATATGTCCCTCATAAAGTTTTCAAAGTAAAAGAAAAAAAAATTCCCCGGGGCAGACGCTCCTTGACCCTTACAGAGGGGCTCTCTTAATATGGCGTCGTTGCCATTTGCCGCGTTCATCCTTGCGGAAGGAGTCGCACTCGAACGAGTACGCACTTCTCTGAAGCATGTCGGCAACTGTTCGAGCAGTTAAAAATGGGCTATCGTCTCGTTCATGTCGATTCATGATACATTCACTTGAAATGAGGCTTCCGTCATTTGTGGACACTCGTATACGATTTGCACGCATGCAAATTGGCTTTTCATACCGCTCGTAGATGAGCAAGCAGAAGTGCCCCGGGCCCGAGTCGAGTATTGTGGCGATCGACAGCTCGTACAGATGTCCGTTGCCTTGTTGATAGCTATGGCAGAGGTGATAGCTGACGTCTGCGTCAAATTGAGAAGATGTTGCGGTGTAGCGAATGATATTGACTACGGAACCTGAGCGAATGGCTAAGAAGATGTCGGTTGACGAGGCGATGGTGGCCGCCATGGGGTTTCCATACTGACTAAAGAAGCTCGAGTGCGGCAAGACGCATGATGCGTAGCAGAATGGTAAAGAATGTCCGCATTCAAAGTTCGGGCTCGTTTGTGACGTCATCGCCTTGATCTTAGTGACGAAGCATCCGGCCCCGAAGTACTGCAGCATCGCATTCCCAAACGGTATAGAAGGAGGCTGATCAAGGAGGCGACGTGACTTAGGCGGGAACGACATATTTCTCATGAGATGGGAAGCCCAGAGATCGGATACGGCGAGAACACTCGCATCTTCTGGAGAGCACATGCTGATCGGCTGAAACGCGCGTATCGTCGACATCGATCTGAGAGTTTTTTTTTACATTAGATAGAAAAAAAGAAATGGCAAAAAAATACAAATATAGAGAGGCTTTGGTGAAATGAGATTAATATTTATTACGGGAGCTTCTACTTATTCTAGCTCACTATAAATCAGAGGTTTGGATAAACGAAGAAGAAGTAGTTGAAGAAGAACGAGAAAAAGATAGAACAGTGTTCACTTCGTTTCAGTATGCTATCGCAAGTAACGCAAAAGGTGCTAATTAGCTAGTGAAAGGAGTGCATAATAGGAGTACATAATATTCCGGCTAATTAGCATATAAATACGATCATCTTGTGCAGCAGAGAATGGTTGTGAGGCTATATGTATGTATGTCCGTAAGATATGGAAATAATTAAGTCCGTTTAGGTCTGAATCAACTGGGATGCAAGTTCACCTATCATTTTAAAATGAATGCAGTTGCATCCATTTTGAAATAGATTCTCTTTAGCAGACACAAAGTTGCAAGTGTTGAGCAAAAACCACTCTTATTTATGTCAGAGGAAATCGTATGTTTTCGTAGATCTATATTCTAATTGTAAGTGCTTACATATTTGGGAAGCCGGTGGATATTCTCAACGTCTACTGGCTCATTTTCCTTAGAATCTAAATTGTTAAAATTATTTTTAACGTTAATTCACTTTCAATATATTTTACTTTGATTCCAATCTCCTACAGATGTAGATTACCAGAAAATGTTACGCTTATCCGCTATGTGCGAAAAAATCTATTGTAAATATCGATCAATATTCACTGAATATTAAACTGACAAAAAAATTGATTCGTGAGAAATCCATTTTGATTCCAATCCTGATTGTGAGTCTTTCGTAAGAGGCTATGTATTTGTAAAGTTGCTTGCTCATTTTCTGCACTCAACGTTTCCCTCTGCGCGAAATTCATGCGATTTATTTATTGTGGAACGAACAAAAGAATTAGATACTAATGATTGCAACATGAAAAGAAGGCAAAACGGCAAATCAAGGTTGAGGCGGAAAACAACATTAAAAAGGCCATAATGTGCCGTCAAAGGAAAGACGCAACTAATAATGAGCGGACGAGAAAAACTGGACAGCCGAACTGAAATCTCTTCGGTAGGGGAAAATGACCTGGCTCCGCTCGCTGAGTAGCCTCAAACATGCTGATTTGGCAGTTTCTTCAAGGCTCGGAATTTCGCTCCCGGCGTAGATCTTTAAAAAGAAGGCAATTGTTTTTCTCAATTGTAGTCTTTTTATCATAGAATTTACAACAACTATTTACCAAACTTTTCTCTTTTCAGTGAGGAAATCAGCTGAATATATATTGGATTCCGCGAAAGGCGAAAAAAAAATAAAAACAAACAAGTCTCACCATGTGAAGTGTGCCGTGGTAAACAGGAGGACGCGCCGTCCACAATAGGACGAGATCACATCACGATTGCGAATGTAGCCAAAGCACGAGTTCGCATCACTCGGGCGAAGAATATAATCAGACTTGCTTGATTGATTGAGAGTGGCCCCGATGCTGCCATTGGGCATCACGAGTTGAAGTGTCGTCCTGGGCCCATCTTTCGCACTTCCATACTTGTACAACTTGATGGGCTCGAATACTCGTCCTTTCAAGTGATTGCCATGCAACATTAATTTAATCTGGCGTCGTTGCCATTTGCCGCGTTCATCCTTGCGAAAGGTGTCGCACTCGAAGGAGTACGCACTTCTCTGAAGCATTTCGGAAACTGCTCGAGTAGTTAAAAATGGGCTATCGTCGTGTTCATGTCTATTCATGATGGATTCACTTGAAATAACGCTTCCGTCATTTGTGGACACTCGTATACGGTTTGCACGCATGCAAATTGGCTTTGCATACCGCTCGTAGATGAGCAAGCAGAAGTGCCCCGGGCCCGAGTCGAGTATTGTGGCGATCGACAGCTCGTACAGTTTCCCGTTCCCTTGTTGATAGCTGTGACAGAGGTGATAGCTGACGCCTGCGTCAAAGTGAGAAGATGTCGCGGTGAAGCGAATGATAGTGATTGTATTAGGATAGGAAAGAGCTAAGAAGATATCGTTGGGCGAAGCGAAGGTGGCTGCCATGAGATCTCCCCACTGCCATAAGTGCGGCAAGACACATAATGCATAGCAGAATGGGGACGAGTGACTACGTTTTATGCTCGGGCTCGTTTGTGACGTCATCGCCGTGATCGGGGTGACGAAGCATCTGCCCGTGACCGGGACGAGCGTATTCCCGAACTGTGCAGCAGGAAGCTGATCAAGGAGGCGAAGCGACATGGGAGAGAACGCCGGATTTGTCTTGTGAATTTCGCGGGGAGAAGCCCAGAGAATGGCCGCGTCGGATGCGGCGAGGAGACTCGCATCTTCTGGAGAGCACACGCTGATCGGCTGAAACGCGCGTATCGTCGACATCGATCTGAAGGTACTTTTAAATGAGCTTTAAAAAAGCAGAGAAAGAAGTAGTGAAAGAAGAACGAGAATAAGAGAGAATAGTGTTCAATTCGTTTCAGTATGCTATCGCAAACGATGCAGAGGTGCTAATTAGCAAGTGAAAGGGGTGCATAATAAGAGTAGATGTAATTCATATAATTAGCATATACATTCGGCGATCTTGAGCAGTCGAGAATGGCTGTGAGACTGTACGTACGTAAGATGTGGAGCTAATTAAATCCGTTTAAGCCTGAACCAACTTGTGATGCAAGTACACCTATAATTTTACAGTAAAAGAGTTCATAAAATTGATTCTCTTTTCGGCACAAATTTGTGTTGAGCAAACATAGGAGGAAATCGTATCTTTTCGTAGGTTTACATGCATTTGGGAAGTAGGTGTCGCCGCGTTATCATCGGTCCCAGCTTCTGGAAAGTTTGTCCAATTTGAGGATTCGAGCTCGCGTGCCAAATAGTGGGACATCTACCAACCTACCGATGCTCTAATTGTAAGAAGGCATACCCTATTCTGCTACTCGTCAAATCACCAGGATGTACTCCCTCGGGAAGTGACGCTGAGCCAGCTTCTCTGGCGAGAAGCCGTCGGCACGGAACATTTGAAGTTAAAATAAACGATTATTACTTTCAACAACTAACATTAAAAGTAAAAAAATTGGTTTCCTTTTTTATGAGAGAAGAATGGGAAACAATGTGACACTTTCAACGGAATCTCGTTTCATATTTTGCTTTCGGAGACTGAAGACGTTTAAAAAATTATCATGGTTCAAACCGGGAAAAAGTAAAGCATGGAAATATGACTGACAGGAAATTAGTGACTCAATTGACATTCTTTCTCTTGCCCCGATTTTTCTTTTCCCATAACTAGCCTTTCCTTTTTTTTCCTGTGTTTTTCCTAACCGGAATTTGGTCCATCATTTATAAAATATCGTTTTGCTTCATGCCTCGCCCAAATTCCTTCTCATCTATTTAATTGCATCCGATATTCTATAATTAAACGGTTTCATGGTACATATATTAATTACTTTATCAATTTTCCGTAATAGGAAGAATAGGCAAAAATGAAAACGGTATAAATAAGAGAAGAAGTCAGTCAGGCTCTGACGATTCGCTCATCACACGGAATTCGAAGTGGTCCCTTAAGACTCTGCCCCCGTTGGACCTTCGTGAAGTTGTCGAATCCGCCCCGTTCAAGACGACCACTTGTCACGGATTAGAAGTGACGAAACAATCAGATTAATTGCAGATTGGTCATATCTGTGGAAAGATTACAGATTTAAATGAGGTTTCTTTATCAGTTCACAAAGGTTGCATGATAGATTCGTTTAGAAGCTCTAACTAATTATATATAAAAGTAAAGTGCTAAATCATTTCATAGAAAAAAAACTAAGGACCGATGACAATTCGCATAGACTTTGTATCGATCCTCGCCAAAGGAACAACCAAGACGTGCTCCTTGCGGGCTTATACACTCTTCGGTTAGTCCGCATAAAAGATGCCTGCAAATGAAAGGGCAATTTTGACTTTGCTAATCTATCCCTCTTCTTTGAATTGTTTTTGTTGATCGTATACATATACATGTATTTCTATTATAATTATAATAATAATAATTATTATTATTAAATATTGAAACATTGTACCACTTCACGGCCTCTTTCACAAAGTCAGATCTCTGGATGAACATTGTGCCCGACTCGAGCATCTCGCTCCGCTTCGCATGCGCCTGGTCCATTGGAAGGAAGGAGTACATCGCTGTAAGGAAGATGGAAACGTCTCTCAAAAACAGCCTCTGCTGCCTGTTACTGGTCAAATCATCGATTAATTCCTATCGACATTTTTTAAGTAGACCATCAAATTCTTCATTACCCGGGTGCGTCGCAGCATAGACACTATGTCCTGTGTCATGCCAAATCGTTAATGGCTCCGCAGCGCCAGATGCGACCATTGCGTAAAACGGACGCAAGTCAATGAAGAAGCGGATGCTCGAGTCAATCATCCAAAAGGCCTCGAGCGACGCGAAGACCTCCTCGGAGAAGGCATGATTGCTGATTGGTAGCTAACAGTAAACGTAAGCACACTACGAAATATCTACCGGATTCTCATACTGTTTTACCAGGCTTGAATCCCGCTCTACTGGGTAGAAATATCGCTCTATAGGGTTTGAATCCTACTCTACTGGGTTCGAATCCCGCTCTATCGGGTTCGAATCAGATTCTACTCGATTCTGATACTGCTCTAACTTTTGTCGACCAAATCATTCGGTATTGTCGGAAACTGACAGCGATGATGATTGACTTGAAGTGATAGCCACCACTAAGCCGACGAACAAATGCTGGGTGGCGGTCAAAGTTGAAGGAACGAATTTCAAGATTGCAAACTGACGCGAGTTCTTTTAGCTGAAAGAGGAGGGGAAAATTACCTTTGGTGGGAATATAAAGTTATTTGTCTTCTTTGCAGCTGCTCAATCGCAAAACAAGAAATGGATGCCCAAATTACGTTTGCGCTATTTAGCATAAGCGAATGATGGAATCGACGGTTTCGTCTATTTGAATTTTCAACGAAAATTTTTATTGATTGGACTCCGAGCATTATCTGATGCATAGATGTCTTTATTGTTTCCCGCTCTTCAGCAAGGAAGCTGCCAATTCAGCCTCTCTGATAAACGCGGAAAGTACCTCGTCTGAATGAAGGCCGAGATCGTAAAAGATAATGCGATTTGTGGTGAGATTGCGAAGAGAGACGAGAGATGCACGCGATTCGGAGAAGTGATTCGATGAAGCGTAAGAGACGAAGACGACGTCCTCCTTTTTTTTTAAAGGCAGCAGCATTAATAAAAACACCTAGCAGTATATTAGACATAATACTCAACGTTCACCAAAAAAAAAATATAAGATTTCAAATTGCTGCGCCCAAACAGGGTATGGGCTTCAAAAAAAACTGAGAGAGTGCCTACTCATGTCAGACGGGGCAGAAGCGGCAATTCGAACATGAATTAATTAAAGTCCTCTTTTAACAAGATTTTTTTTCATTAAACAAACTTTTGCATGCATTCCACAAATGAATGTGATTGCCAGTGGCAAGTCTCCGTACCGGTCGAAAAGGCCTTCTCGGGTAGTGGAAGTCGCTGGAGAGGCCGAACGAGCGAAGAAGTGGCAAGAGAGAACAGTGGAAACGAGTGCCAACTGTGGAGGGCGCGTCGCAAAACAAGAAATGGATGCCCAAATTGCGTTTGCGCTATTTAGCATAAGCGAATGATGGAATCGACGGTTTCGTCTATTTGAATTTTCAACGAAAATTTTTATTGATTGGACTCCGAGTATTATCTGATGCATAGATGTCTTTATTGTTTCCCGCTCTTCAGCAAGGAAGCTGCCAATTCAGCCTCTCTGATAAACGCGGAAAGTACCTCGTCTGAATGAAGGCCGAGATCGTAAAAGATAATGCGATTTGTGGTGAGATTGCGAAGAGAGACGAGAGATGCACGCGATTCGGAGAAGTGATTCGATGAAGCGTAAGAGACGAAGACGACGTCCTCCTTTTTTTTTAAAGGCAGCAGCATTAATAAAAACACCTAGCAGTATATTAGACATAATACTCAACGTTCACCAAAAAAAAAATATAAGATTTCAAATTGCTGCGCCCAAACAGGGTATGGGCTTCAAAAAAAAACTGAGAGAGTGCCTACTCATGTCAGACGGGGCAGAAGCGGCAATTCGAACATGAATTAATTAAAGTCCTCTTTTAACAAGATTTTTTTTCATTAAACAAACTTTTGCATGCATTCCACAAATGAATGTGATTGCCAGTGGCAAGTCTCCGTACCGGTCGAAAAGGCCTTCTCGGGTAGTGGAAGTCGCTGGAGAGGCCGAACGAGCGAAGAAGTGGCAAGAGAGAACAGTGGAAACGAGTGCCAACTGTGGAGGGCGCGTCGCAAAACAAGAAATGGATGCCCAAATTGCGTTTGCGCTATTTAGCATAAGCGAATGATGGAATCGACGGTTTCGTCTATTTGAATTTTCAACGAAAATTTTTATTGATTGGACTCCGAGTATTATCTGATGCATAGATGTCTTTATTGTTTCCCGCTCTTCAGCAAGGAAGCTGCCAATTCAGCCTCTATGATAAACGCGGAAAGTACCTCGTCTGAATGAAGGCCGAGATCGTAAAAGATAATGCGATTTGTGGTGAGATTGCGAAGAGAGACGAGAGATGCACGCGATTCGGAGAAGTGATTCGATGAAGCGTAAGAGAAGAAGGCGACGTCCTCCTTTTTTTTTAAAGGCAGCAGCATTAATAAAAACACCTAGCAGTATATTAGACATAATACTCAACGTTCACCGAAAAAAAAATATAAGATTTCAAATTGCTGCGCCCAAACAGGGTATGGGCTTCCAAAAAACTGAGAGAGTGCCTACTCATGTCAGACGGGGCAGAAGCGGCAATTCGAACATGAATTAATTAAAGTCCTCTTTTAACAAGATTTTTTTTCATTAAACAAACTTTTGCATGCATTCCACAAATGAATGTGATTGCCAGTGGCAAGTCTCCGTACCGGTCGAAAAGGCCTTCTCGGGTAGTGGAAGTCGCTGGAGAGGCCGAACGAGCGAAGAAGTGGCAAGAGAGAACAGTGGAAACGAGTACCAACTGTGGAGGGCGCGTCGTGTGAGAACGACACGAAACTCATCTTGAATCGATTCGTTACATTTTAGCCTTCTCTGTCGTTTGCAGAATGCCAGGCTTCTGACCAGTGAAATAGCAAAAAAGCTGACTCCAAACTATTCGAAACTATTACAATTAAAATTATATTTCCTCGCCTGCTCATCATCGCAGTACGCGTGTGTTGGAACTGTCTCAAGGCGTCCGAGAAAGAGATACAAGAAAGTACCAAGGAAGGCGAGCAGAAGAAACAGAGAGACCTGCTAACGGAGAGTGAGCTGCATCTAAACTCAGAACGAGTCTAGCAACGATTTTTGTAGCATTTTTCGTTGTTGTAGATACCATTAAAAATAATTTTTTTTTTTGGTAGAAGAAAAATCATTGCACGAAAAATCGTTTGAAGAGAAATGGATGGACCATTCTCACAGTGTATCAAGTAGATATGTGCAAGCTGCCGTCGACACGAAGACAGTGAATAGTGGACGCGCTTTGTCAGGGCCCTCGAAATCCATTTGTTGCCGAGGAGATATTTGGCTTCTGCTTCCACTTTCCGTTCTCTGACGCATTCGAACACTTTGCACAGAGCTACTAAAATATGACTTACGGCCAGTGTAAAGGAAAAGAACATGCAGAAAGCACTAAACATGTACATATCTCCAAATTTTGAGCTTTGAGCAGCGTACTTTTTGGCTGTATTTGGACAAAAAAAACATGCAGTAAACACTTCTGCAAAACGCAAGTTCAATTTAAAAAAAAAACTTCATCGACATTTGCAGATAACGACTATACCTATGTATGTACATATATGCAGCGATTTCATGAAGTAGTGAAAGAAAGAAAGCGAGTTGTAACCACATCGCGTTTCACCAAAATATGCCACAAGCCATTCGAAAGGAGGGGAAGGATGGTTGTATCTCCTTGCGTTTTGGCCTAACAATAAGGCATCCATTAGTAGCCGGTGAGATGTTGAAACGCTGTCGTTGTCTGGAAGCATACGAATCTAAGTACTGCGCTCGAGTAACTAAAAAGTTTGTAAGAAAAAGGTTATCGGATATATGTGTCAGCGCCACTTATACGCCTAATGGTCATAGAATGAATTTCGAAAATAAATGGATAACCAAAAACAGGAACTGCGAGCGTTGTTCCGTCAGCAGAGCAAGACGAAAAATGGAAGAAATGCGAGCGAAAGCATCGTGGAAAGAGCGAGGAGAGTGACATTGCAAGGATGAGCGGGCCAGTGCGGGAACACACGCTCCTTCCGTCAATTCCGCGCACACTTACCAGCACCTTTTTAAGCCATTAGATTCCATTGAACCCACGAGATGTAATAGGTGCTAGTTGCACGCAATTCGTTCCCGCTATCTTTCTACCGCATTGGCGAGTGCAATCTCGAACTGGAATTCTTACAAAGACTTTCTATTATCCGGTAGTGCCCTGCTCGCGAACTTGAACTGTTGCTAATCTTCATGTATTTCATTCATTAGGGGTTATCATAATTTAAAATAACTCAAAAGATGTGCCAAGGTATCGAAAGAAAATTAAAATAACAACCAGAATGTCTAGTGCGGACTTAGTGCGCGCGAACCGGCAGGTCATCCATATAATGTTATCCTTTTTCGGTCTCCATAAATAACGTTATTTTGGAAACAGTACCTTTTCTTACTAAAAAAAGCCCATAACACAACGATAAACAGAAACAATACAACAGAATATTTCGTGAAAAAAACATTATAGCATCAAACACCTTCAGCAATCGTAATTTAGCTGGAAAAGTTGTTGGCAAGAGTCTTTGGAATCCCAGGCACAGGTTCGTCTTTTTTTGCTTTGCATATTGAATTTCTATTCTGAAATTCAGTTCAACGGGATGATGAGTGTGGTCATGTTCTTAACCTATCGAAATTTTTCTAAGTCCAGAACTCCCGTTGAAATTTTCGACCGTTATTTTTCTAAGTCCAGAAGTCCCCGTTGAAATTTTCACCCGATATTTTTCTAAGTCCAGAACGTCCCGTTGAAATTTTTCCCGTTATTTTTCTAAGTCCAGGATTCATTCCACCGTGTTCTTGGTCGATCGAAATATTACAAGTCCATGATCTGACAGGATCCGAACCTGGGTCGCTTGCGTCGTAAGTCCCCAGCGTTACCAATCGACCAATCGTCCATCATACCAAGTAGCAAGTGAAGATGTAGACATTCGTGTGGAAGTGATCATACATTAAAGATCACACATCACTCACCGGGGGGGGGGATATTGCCATTTATGCTTGTTGAAATATCACAAGTCCAGAACACTGAGAGGAATCGAACCTGAGCCGCTTGTGTAGTATCTCGTGAGGTTACCAATGTGCTATTCGGTCATCATACCAACTTGCAAGTGAAGATTGGTATGATGGACGATTGGTCGATTGGTAACGCTGGGGACTTACGACGCAAGCGACCCAGGTTCGGATCCTGTCAGATCATGGACTTGTAATATTTCGATCGACCAAGAACACGGTGGAATGAATCACTCACCGGGGGGGGGGATATTGCCATTTATGCTTGTTGAAATATCACAAGTCCAGAACACTGAGAGGAATCGAACCTGAGCCGCTTGTGTAGTATCTCGTGAGGTTACCAATGTGCTATTCGGTCATCATACCAACTTGCAAGTGAAGATGTAGACATTCGTGTGGAATGTGATCATACAGCACATGATCACAGATTATGCCCAAGGGGAATAATATTTTTCAGCCAGTGGAAATATCACAAGTCCGGAATAAATACAACAATTGAGTTTGGCCCGAGGGGGGTCGAACCAGAACCTTTTGATTTGAAAACAAACTCACTACCAATGAGCCAATCGACCGTCATACCAACTCTCAACTGAATATGTAGACATGCAAACGTGTATGTGGAAGTGATACATATTTTCCACAAGTCCAAAACCCCTCGTGAATTATTCAGATACAGGAATATTTTCCAAGTCCGAAACCCCCCGTTGAATATTACACCACTGTACATGTGCTCTCTTAAGTGATGAACAAGTCATTCTCTGTACTTTCACTTTATGTTACGTGATATAATGCCCACGAATTCTATTTATATCAGTACTGTTGGTAATGGAATCTATTATGAAATAAATAACGCCCACGCAATAATGAAAATAGTATATGATTTATGTACATACAAGTTAGAGAAAGAAAGAAAAGTTACGAAATATGTCATATAGGATATGATGCATGTCTTATCAGCGTTCAGGATCTAGAGAGGATGCTGCCAGCGCCAAGGGGGATAAGTGAGAAATAGTGCATAAAAAAGGAGAGTCAAATCACAAACAGTGCATTGATCACAAAAGCTACAAGATGCGGACAGCTACGACGCTTTCTCTATGCAATAGTAATATTGAAAGTGACTTTGCTGCCCTTCTCGATATGGAATACGATCTGCCCTTCCTTGCCAATAGCCACGTTTTTGACAGTTTCTTCCTCATCGTTTTCCACCTAAAAGCAAATAATTATGTACAAAATGAAGTGTCAAAGAACAAACCTTTTCGTATGCTTTCCCGTCCGCGCGTATTCGTTTGCCAATGCTAGCTGGACGTTTATTTGAAGGAAGTGATGTGGATGCATTCGCGGTTGACATGTTTGCAGATTCTCAGTCTATCACCTGTCAAGAATCATGAAGCGCGCAAGCAATGATTATATCCCTTATTATCTGCACTATCAAGACCAACATCATTGTCTTCAAAGTAACCAGCCGCTTGAAGTATTCCAAACTTTCGATCTGTACTATGTGTCAAAAGCGTCTCGAGGTACGCCTTGTATGCATACTGACTACATTCGAATATTTGTTGGTTATTGATTTGCAAGTTGACTTGATCAAAAAAGGTTCCACCAATATAGTTTATTAATGCATACTTGGACACTTTTGTGGCATCATTATGAACAAGCTTTAGTTTAAAAGCAATGTAACACTTGCTAACCTGCAAGAAATGTCTCGAGTCAACAATGTTAAAAGTAAAAGGTCCAGTTTTGTTAATAGGTGTGCTTGTTGGAATTGAAAGCCATCGCGCAGAATCAAAGGCAACTTGTGTTGAAGGAATGTCAAATAGGGAAAGTTCACTACGTGTTGAGGGTGGCGATTTGGGATCTATTAGTTTACCAACCATTACGTAAATATATCACTGGGAAATTTGGGAACAACAGGTCGCGAACGACGTTTTCGAACGACTGAATGACGTCTCTTTCTAGACGTCTTTCTTTTAGGTTTACGTTTCTTTGTCTTTTTCTTTTGTGTTTTTCTTTTCTTTGAAATTTGTCTGCGGACACGAGAACCAGTGCCACCTTGCAATGCAGAAGTAGCTCGATTAACAAGGGAACGATATGCTTGAGGTCCATGTACACGAAAACTTTCTTCTAATGGTTTTCCGGAAGAAACATCGTCGACGACGTTGGCACTAGCGTTAAGTGCTTCAGTGAGGATTGATCGCCCGGCGCTACGCGTAAGCGGCAAAATGAAGTTGAAGAGTTTCGAAAGGACACCACCAACACCACTACCACCACGCTGATAAGGAATACCACGGAAACCACTGCCACTTTGGCGTGCTTGTTCCAAGAAGACAGCATGCCAGTCAATGGAATTATCAGGGTCATAAGTGACATGCATTTTTATTATTATTGCAATCGGAAGGCGTGGCGACGTGAACGAAAGTGAAGTTGAATGCAAACGGTGCCAGAATGAAAGTTAACAACCTCGTCCTGATCGTTTTTTATACTAATGTGAATCGAGTCAACGTATCGAGACTTTATTGGAAGATATTGGGGGCGGAAAAAGGCAGAATAAACATTGTCACCAGGACTTCCTTCAACCGTAAGCACTTTAAGTAGAGGACTAAGAACATTGGAAACAATTTGGTTTTCGATGATATTCGTGTAAATGTAAAATATATCTTTTGCAACATGTACCGAATGTTTTCCCACATATTGTCCATCTGAATAGCCAACAAGTCTTGTGGCCAGACCAAGTAAATATGCAATTTTATTTGACATGCTAACTGTGTAAACATCTTCAGGTTGTGTGATTGTACACTTTCGTGTAATGCTATTGTATGTGATAAAGTCATTGGTAATATCTTTCTTGGTTGTTAGGTTGTACGAGGTGGCTACTTCCACATTAATCAAAGAAATTAAATCGTCAACCTTTTCGTATGAATTCGGCGGGATGTTTACGACTGTTCGAATACTTTCCCCCTTGTTTGTCTTATCAAAATACTCTAGAATAATATTGTTCTCGTTAAAGTCATCCTTTTCTTGTTTTGTTGTAATTCTGTCATAAGTGTTTGGGTAAATAATTTCGGTCATTGCAACCTCATAGTCTGATTTAAAATGCAAAGGTGCAGGAAGACGAATACGAAAGTCACCAATTTTATCACCTTCATGTGTATTGCTTATCAAGTAAACATAAAAGTCATCATTGTTATTCATTTTTAGACGGGTGGATGTGTGCTATAACGACGACTTGGAATGGTGGGGGAAGGAAGAAGATAGCCAATACACGAGGAAAGGGTTACAATCCAAAGTTTATTGTCGTCGTTACGTGTGCCAAAAGTAAGATTATATATCGACACTAGAACAACTGTGTAAATAAGTATTACTTGTGCAATGTAGACAAACAGCGCACGTGAACACGACACTTCACCACAATGCCAGGAAGCACTTCTAGTTTCGTCAGGGGCGGGTGACAACTTTTCTAGCATGTTTTGCATCGATCCAAGAATCAAATGAAGGTGGGTAACCAAGCCAACGTACTAATATTTCCTTCTTGCCCGAGCGTGTTCTTCTTGCAAGTACACGTTCAATTTTATACTCGTCGTCGGGCGAAGTAATGTGTGATACGAGTTCACGCTCGTAGACAATACTATCAATTTCCTCGCCGTTCAAATCTTCAATAATGTACGCGGGTGGGTCCTTGAACAGACACTTTTTTATGCGAAATATTTCCAGGGTAAAAGTATTCTTATATCCCTTTGTAAAAGCACCGCGAAGACGAGAAAGACGCACAGTATCACCTGGTGCATAGCGATGCTTGGCCATGAGTTGTTTGTCCTTTGCATAAAGGGTTTGCCAAACAAATTCTGCATTTGTTGCATTTACGGACGAGGGTGCAATGCCACCAATAGAAGAAATTGGTGATTCGTTTATTGCTTTGGTAGCATCTTGTAAAACATTCAGCCAGTGATATGTATTATTTTCGGAAAAATAACGGTATAGTCTTGTCTTTAGTCTACGTATTGTATTTTCTGCAAGTGCACACTTTACATTATGGTTCTTTGGAATACGATGTTCAATTTCGTTTTGTGCTAACAAACGTTTAAAGTTGGAATTTAAAAATTCTTTGCCTGCATCAGTATAAAGACGAAAAGGGGATCGTCCAGAAGTTTTAATTATACGTTCGTAAGCCTTTGTTGTTTCAGCACCACTTTTATGTAGAAGAGGTTCGCACATTACAAATCGAGATAGGACATCAACAACAACAAGAATGCAAGTATAGCCAGAATTGTGACGTTTAAGGTCGGCCATTATGGCAAGATCTGCTTGGTGGTCGCTATCAATCCATGTACACTGTGTCTTACTTGTTTTTATTCGATTCAATCTGGGAAAATGGGTAGTATATGTAGACTGTTTATGTAGAAACGCTTTAACGTCTCCAAGTTTAACTTTTAATCCTTTCTTTCGGGCAGCTTCATAAAGACGACGAACACCACTGTATCCGCCATAGCTACTAATGTCGGTATAAATTTTTTCTAGTTCTTCCATTGTATTGCGTTGGCCAAAGGGTAACTGCAAAGTTGGTGCCACGAAACTCGACAAGATCCGCACGGGCACTATTACCCAACATTAAAGGTGAAAACTTGGTTCTTTTTAGGGCTGCGCCAAATTCTTTCGCACCTTGAACCGGATCAGAACGTGTACGCCACTTACTGGAAAAGTCTTCAATCAGTGAAACTATATCGTACTCGTTTTGTCCAAGTACAATCTTGTCTTTAACAACTGGGAATTCTGTGGAATTTGCAATTAAATGATTAACAAGTGTTGCAGCCTTTCTCTTAATTGTATCGTTTGAAAATTGAAGTGTCTTTAAGCAATTTTGTTCTGGTTGTGATGTCTGAGCTATTGACGTTGTTTGTGGTTGAACATTTTGAGTTCCATTTGATTGAACAACTTGATTTACCGGCTGTACAGGAACAAGAGTTTTGGGTACGTTTGTAGAATTTTTTACAATGGGAATGGCAGTTTGAAAACTATGTTCTGAAAAATCATCTGCACCTTGCCATGCAACATTTGTGTCAGGTCCTTTAGTGTTTCCATGTATGTGCTGTGTAAGACGCTGTAGCAAAGCACGATATCTATGCATCTTTTCTTCAGAATCAAGAATACATGATGGTGCAAGAAGTGTATTCAATTCATTTTCAATACGTTGAATAAAGTTTGGTTGTTGTTGTTGCATCATATTTGCAAGACGATCTTCAGAAACGAGCAATAATTTGTTAAATGAAGGCATTGGATAGAAAGTTTGCAGTAACACCAGCAATTACAGGAATTAAAGGTGCAAAAAATCCTGTGCCCGCCTGAATTATATGCTGTTTTGCCAAGGGGACCGTTCGGGTATACGCAATACGTCGAATGTGCGCCACGTAAGGCTTTAACTTCTTCTTTTGTGCCTTGGGTATATAGGCCGTACCGTGAAGAATATTACAAAGTGCCTCGACAATACAAATGACTGTGTTAGCATCCGCCTCATTAACATGACTTTCAAAATCTTTTGTTGATGCAAGAGAAGAAATCTTTTTTAAAACGTCCTTGTCCCACACTGCTTTTGCAGGATTCATTTTGCTGTATAGCAATAAACACGTTCCGTGTCGGGAAAGATACTTGTACGAAGACGAAATGCTACCTCTGTCGTCTTATGTAGGTCGACAAAGAGGTAACTGTGTGCACTAGAAGTGGCGTCAGTGTATGTGTCAATAAAAAATTGTCGGTTTGTTGGAAAAAGTTGGCAAGCAAGATTACGAATCATCAACTGATCAGCATTGTTCTTAAATAGACAAAGGTAGCTAGAGTTTATGCGTAGTGTTCGAATAGTTTTCCCAAAGAATAGTGAATGAACTACACAAATTACAGACATGTCAAAGTGATGTGAGGCAACAGTAAAAAGTTTTTCGGCATCAGACCATCGTTCAAGCTTTACCATTAGATCGTCAAGAACAAGTAGTGCTTTTTCATTCTTCTTTTCCCTCAACATTTCAATGTCAGGGATGCCTTCGTGCATTGTGACATGTGCAAGATTGGCAAACTCGTTATAGCCAGCTTGGTATTCATTGTAACAGAAAATAACATGTCCAGGCTTTACATTTTCATACACTTGTTCCCTTGTTGTTATAATTCTATGAATTAATGTGCTTTTTCCACATCCCGAAGGACCACATACAAGCATACACGAAGGCCAAGCAAGATACATTTATCGCAAGTTTCAAAAGTATTGGACAAACTGTAATTTGAAGTTTCAAAAGTATTGGACAAACTGTAATTTGACTTCAACAACTGAAATCAAAATTATTCAAAGTACTGTTCACAATTCAACACAATCGGAAAACTGAACTTCTTGGCAATTCACAACTACTGACAATGATGTTTCTAGCAAAGCTTCACAAGAATAGACAGACAGTGATTGGTGCACTATGTGCCTCGATACCCGTATGGGAACGTCCCGTACGTCCCAAATGGAATGCGCCTCTTGTTGAACACGGGCTGAAAGAGCTTCTCGAATGTCACGGTCTCGATACCGTGATCGCCGTCGATGGCGAAGCGCTCGTACGGGATGGGAATCTTCTTCCATCCCGTACGATTCTTGAGGCGCCGCACAAAGCGATGCATCGATCTGAAATGGATCGACGCTGCAGAGTCCCTCGTGACGGGGAAGCCTCTGCACTTGGCCTTTTCGTGCCTCTTGCCATCGGGCGTCTGCCATCGATAGGCATACGCCTTGGGTCCCTGGGCGACGAATTCCACGCCGCGACCGCCTCCCAGCTCATCCGTGAGGTCGCCGAGGAAGTCGCCTTCCAGCTCGGCCAAGGGGTCGACTTCGTCCTCCTTGTGCAGGTAGAGGACCGAGTCGGTGTCTGAAAGTAAGTTCAAAAAACATGGAAAATAGTGAGAAACACTAATGGTAATAAATTTATACTTACCAACGTAGAGGAGCCTCTCTTCAGGGTGGGGGATCCTCTGGATGATGTTGAGCAGGGTGCATCTGGCGTAGGCAGTTGTCAAAACTGCCGACTTCGTCGCCCAGGGACCCAAGGCGTATGCCTATCGATGGCAGACGCCCGATGGCAAGAGGCACGAAAAGGCCAAGTGCAGAGGCTTCCCCGTCACGAGGGACTCTGCAGCGTCGATCCATTTCAGATCGATGCATCGCTTTGTGCGGCGCCTCAAGAATCGTACGGGATGGAAGAAGATTCCCATCCCGTACGAGCGCTTCGCCATCGACGGCGATCACGGTATCGAGACCGTGACATTCGAGAAGCTCTTTCAGCCCGTGTTCAACAAGAGGCGCATTCCATTTGGGACGTACGGGACGTTCCCATACGGGTATCGAGGCACATAGTGCACCAATCACTGTCTGTCTATTCTTGTGAAGCTTTGCTAGAAACATCATTGTCAGTAGTTGTGAATTGCCAAGAAGTTCAGTTTTCCGATTGTGTTGAATTGTGAACAGTACTTTGAATAATTTTGATTTCAGTTGTTGAAGTCAAATTACAGTTTGTCCAATACTTTTGAAACTTCAAATTACAGTTTGTCCAATACTTTTGAAACTTGCGATAAATGTATCTTGCTTGGCCTTCGTGTATGCTTGTATGTGGTCCTTCGGGATGTGGAAAAAGCACATTAATTCATAGAATTATAACAACAAGGGAACAAGTGTATGAAAATGTAAAGCCTGGACATGTTATTTTCTGTTACAATGAATACCAAGCTGGCTATAACGAGTTTGCCAATCTTGCACATGTCACAATGCACGAAGGCATCCCTGACATTGAAATGTTGAGGGAAAAGAAGAATGAAAAAGCACTACTTGTTCTTGACGATCTAATGGTAAAGCTTGAACGATGGTCTGATGCCGAAAAACTTTTTACTGTTGCCTCACATCACTTTGACATGTCTGTAATTTGTGTAGTTCATTCACTATTCTTTGGGAAAACTATTCGAACACTACGCATAAACTCTAGCTACCTTTGTCTATTTAAGAACAATGCTGATCAGTTGATGATTCGTAATCTTGCTTGCCAACTTTTTCCAACAAACCGACAATTTTTTATTGACACATACACTGACGCCACTTCTAGTGCACACAGTTACCTCTTTGTCGACCTACATAAGACGACAGAGGTAGCATTTCGTCTTCGTACAAGTATCTTTCCCGACACGGAACGTGTTTATTGCTATACAGCAAAATGAATCCTGCAAAAGCAGTGTGGGACAAGGACGTTTTAAAAAAGATTTCTTCTCTTGCATCAACAAAAGATTTTGAAAGTCATGTTAATGAGGCGGATGCTAACACAGTCATTTGTATTGTCGAGGCACTTTGTAATATTCTTCACGGTACGGCCTATATACCCAAGGCACAAAAGAAGAAGTTAAAGCCTTACGTGGCGCACATTCGACGTATTGCGTATACCCGAACGGTCCCCTTGGCAAAACAGCATATAATTCAGGCGGGCACAGGATTTTTTGCACCTTTAATTCCTGTAATTGCTGGTGTTACTGCAAACTTTCTATCCAATGCCTTCATTTAACAAATTATTGCTCGTTTCTGAAGATCGTCTTGCAAATATGATGCAACAACAACAACCAAACTTTATTCAACGTATTGAAAATGAATTGAATACACTTCTTGCACCATCATGTATTCTTGATTCTGAAGAAAAGATGCATAGATATCGTGCTTTGCTACAGCGTCTTACACAGCACATACATGGAAACACTAAAGGACCTGACACAAATGTTGCATGGCAAGGTGCAGATGATTTTTCAGAACATAGTTTTCAAACTGCCATTCCCATTGTAAAAAATTCTACAAACGTACCCAAAACTCTTGTTCCTGTACAGCCGGTAAATCAAGTTGTTCAATCAAATGGAACTCAAAATGTTCAACCACAAACAACGTCAATAGCTCAGACATCACAACCAGAACAAAATTGCTTAAAGACACTTCAATTTTCAAACGATACAATTAAGAGAAAGGCTGCAACACTTGTTAATCATTTAATTGCAAATTCCACAGAATTCCCAGTTGTTAAAGACAAGATTGTACTTGGACAAAACGAGTACGATATAGTTTCACTGATTGAAGACTTTTCCAGTAAGTGGCGTACACGTTCTGATCCGGTTCAAGGTGCGAAAGAATTTGGCGCAGCCCTAAAAAGAACCAAGTTTTCACCTTTAATGTTGGGTAATAGTGCCCGTGCGGATCTTGTCGAGTTTCGTGGCACCAACTTTGCAGTTACCCTTTGGCCAACGCAATACAATGGAAGAACTAGAAAAAATTTATACCGACATTAGTAGCTATGGCGGATACAGTGGTGTTCGTCGTCTTTATGAAGCTGCCCGAAAGAAAGGATTAAAAGTTAAACTTGGAGACGTTAAAGCGTTTCTACATAAACAGTCTACATATACTACCCATTTTCCCAGATTGAATCGAATAAAAACAAGTAAGACACAGTGTACATGGATTGATAGCGACCACCAAGCAGATCTTGCCATAATGGCCGACCTTAAACGTCACAATTCTGGCTATACTTGCATTCTTGTTGTTGTTGATGTCCTATCTCGATTTGTAATGTGCGAACCTCTTCTACATAAAAGTGGTGCTGAAACAACAAAGGCTTACGAACGTATAATTAAAACTTCTGGACGATCCCCTTTTCGTCTTTATACTGATGCAGGCAAAGAATTTTTAAATTCCAACTTTAAACGTTTGTTAGCACAAAACGAAATTGAACATCGTATTCCAAAGAACCATAATGTAAAGTGTGCACTTGCAGAAAATACAATACGTAGACTAAAGACAAGACTATACCGTTATTTTTCCGAAAATAATACATATCACTGGCTGAATGTTTTACAAGATGCTACCAAAGCAATAAACGAATCACCAATTTCTTCTATTGGTGGCATTGCACCCTCGTCCGTAAATGCAACAAATGCAGAATTTGTTTGGCAAACCCTTTATGCAAAGGACAAACAACTCATGGCCAAGCATCGCTATGCACCAGGTGATACTGTGCGTCTTTCTCGTCTTCGCGGTGCTTTTACAAAGGGATATAAGAATACTTTTACCCTGGAAATATTTCGCATAAAAAAGTGTCTGTTCAAGGACCCACCCGCGTACATTATTGAAGATTTGAACGGCGAGGAAATTGATAGTATTGTCTACGAGCGTGAACTCGTATCACACATTACTTCGCCCGACGACGAGTATAAAATTGAACGTGTACTTGCAAGAAGAACACGCTCGGGCAAGAAGGAAATATTAGTACGTTGGCTTGGTTACCCACCTTCATTTGATTCTTGGATCGATGCAAAACATGCTAGAAAAGTTGTCACCCGCCCCTGACGAAACTAGAAGTGCTTCCTGGCATTGTGGTGAAGTGTCGTGTTCACGTGCGCTGTTTGTCTACATTGCACAAGTAATACTTATTTACACAGTTGTTCTAGTGTCGATATATAATCTTACTTTTGGCACACGTAACGACGACAATAAACTTTGGATTGTAACCCTTTCCTCGTGTATTGGCTATCTTCTTCCTTCCCCCACCATTCCAAGTCGTCGTTATAGCACACATCCACCCGTCTAAAAATGAATAACAATGATGACTTTTATGTTTACTTGATAAGCAATACACATGAAGGTGATAAAATTGGTGACTTTCGTATTCGTCTTCCTGCACCTTTGCATTTTAAATCAGACTATGAGGTTGCAATGACCGAAATTATTTACCCAAACACTTATGACAGAATTACAACAAAACAAGAAAAGGATGACTTTAACGAGAACAATATTATTCTAGAGTATTTTGATAAGACAAACAAGGGGGAAAGTATTCGAACAGTCGTAAACATCCCGCCGAATTCATACGAAAAGGTTGACGATTTAATTTCTTTGATTAATGTGGAAGTAGCCACCTCGTACAACCTAACAACCAAGAAAGATATTACCAATGACTTTATCACATACAATAGCATTACACGAAAGTGTACAATCACACAACCTGAAGATGTTTACACAGTTAGCATGTCAAATAAAATTGCATATTTACTTGGTCTGGCCACAAGACTTGTTGGCTATTCAGATGGACAATATGTGGGAAAACATTCGGTACATGTTGCAAAAGATATATTTTACATTTACACGAATATCATCGAAAACCAAATTGTTTCCAATGTTCTTAGTCCTCTACTTAAAGTGCTTACGGTTGAAGGAAGTCCTGGTGACAATGTTTATTCTGCCTTTTTCCGCCCCCAATATCTTCCAATAAAGTCTCGATACGTTGACTCGATTCACATTAGTATAAAAAACGATCAGGACGAGGTTGTTAACTTTCATTCTGGCACCGTTTGCATTCAACTTCACTTTCGTTCACGTCGCCACGCCTTCCGATTGCAATAATAATAAAAATGCATGTCACTTATGACCCTGATAATTCCATTGACTGGCATGCTGTCTTCTTGGAACAAGCACGCCAAAGTGGCAGTGGTTTCCGTGGTATTCCTTATCAGCGTGGTGGTAGTGGTGTTGGTGGTGTCCTTTCGAAACTCTTCAACTTCATTTTGCCGCTTACGCGTAGCGCCGGGCGATCAATCCTCACTGAAGCACTTAACGCTAGTGCCAACGTCGTCGACGATGTTTCTTCCGGAAAACCATTAGAAGAAAGTTTTCGTGTACATGGACCTCAAGCATATCGTTCCCTTGTTAATCGAGCTACTTCTGCATTGCAAGGTGGCACTGGTTCTCGTGTCCGCAGACAAATTTCAAAGAAAAGAAAAACACAAAAGAAAAAGACAAAGAAACGTAAACCTAAAAGAAAGACGTCTAGAAAGAGACGTCATTCAGTCGTTCGAAAACGTCGTTCGCGACCTGTTGTTCCCAAATTTCCCAGTGATATATTTACGTAATGGTTGGTAAACTAATAGATCCCAAATCGCCACCCTCAACACGTAGTGAACTTTCCCTATTTGACATTCCTTCAACACAAGTTGCCTTTGATTCTGCGCGATGGCTTTCAATTCCAACAAGCACACCTATTAACAAAACTGGACCTTTTACTTTTAACATTGTTGACTCGAGACATTTCTTGCAGGTTAGCAAGTGTTACATTGCTTTTAAACTAAAGCTTGTTCATAATGATGCCACAAAAGTGTCCAAGTATGCATTAATAAACTATATTGGTGGAACCTTTTTTGATCAAGTCAACTTGCAAATCAATAACCAACAAATATTCGAATGTAGTCAGTATGCATACAAGGCGTACCTCGAGACGCTTTTGACACATAGTACAGATCGAAAGTTTGGAATACTTCAAGCGGCTGGTTACTTTGAAGACAATGATGTTGGTCTTGATAGTGCAGATAATAAGGGATATAATCATTGCTTGCGCGCTTCATGATTCTTGACAGGTGATAGACTGAGAATCTGCAAACATGTCAACCGCGAATGCATCCACATCACTTCCTTCAAATAAACGTCCAGCTAGCATTGGCAAACGAATACGCGCGGACGGGAAAGCATACGAAAAGGTTTGTTCTTTGACACTTCATTTTGTACATAATTATTTGCTTTTAGGTGGAAAACGATGAGGAAGAAACTGTCAAAAACGTGGCTATTGGCAAGGAAGGGCAGATCGTATTCCATATCGAGAAGGGCAGCAAAGTCACTTTCAATATTACTATTGCATAGAGAAAGCGTCGTAGCTGTCCGCATCTTGTAGCTTTTGTGATCAATGCACTGTTTGTGATTTGACTCTCCTTTTTTATGCACTATTTCTCACTTATCCCCCTTGGCGCTGGCAGCATCCTCTCTAGATCCTGAACGCTGATAAGACATGCATCATATCCTATATGACATATTTCGTAACTTTTCTTTCTTTCTCTAACTTGTATGTACATAAATCATATACTATTTTCATTATTGCGTGGGCGTTATTTATTTCATAATAGATTCCATTACCAACAGTACTGATATAAATAGAATTCGTGGGCATTATATCACGTAACATAAAGTGAAAGTACAGAGAATGACTTGTTCATCACTTAAGAGAGCACATGTACAGTGGTGTAATATTCAACGGGGGGTTTCGGACTTGGAAAATATTCCTGTATCTGAATAATTCACGAGGGGTTTTGGACTTGTGGAAAATATGTATCACTTCCACATACACGTTTGCATGTCTACATATTCAGTTGAGAGTTGGTATGACGGTCGATTGGCTCATTGGTAGTGAGTTTGTTTTCAAATCAAAAGGTTCTGGTTCGACCCCCCTCGGGCCAAACTCAATTGTTGTATTTATTCCGGACTTGTGATATTTCCACTGGCTGAAAAATATTATTCCCCTTGGGCATAATCTGTGATCATGTGCTGTATGATCACATTCCACACGAATGTCTACATCTTCACTTGCAAGTTGGTATGATGACCGAATAGCACATTGGTAACCTCACGAGATACTACACAAGCGGCTCAGGTTCGATTCCTCTCAGTGTTCTGGACTTGTGATATTTCAACAAGCATAAATGGCAATATCCCCCCCCCGGTGAGTGATGTGTGATCTTTAATGTATGATCACTTCCACACGAATGTCTACATCTTCACTTGCTACTTGGTATGATGGACGATTGGTCGATTGGTAACGCTGGGGACTTACGACGCAAGCGACCCAGGTTCGGATCCTGTCAGATCATGGACTTGTAATATTTCGATCGACCAAGAACACGGTGGAATGAATCCTGGACTTAGAAAAATAACGGGAAAAATTTCAACGGGACGTTCTGGACTTAGAAAAATATCGGGTGAAAATTTCAACGGGGACTTCTGGACTTAGAAAAATAACGGTCGAAAATTTCAACGGGAGTTCTGGACTTAGAAAAATTTCGATAGGTTAAGAACATGACCACACTCATCATAACGGGTGGTTTACATTTTTTTATCAACAAATGTATTATGGATACATGCACATTGAATGATCGCGTCATTCAACCACAAAATTCAATCGATATTGTAATCGATCATTCGCAAACACCTTTATCAGCGTTGACGATCTACGGAGGGCAACACGGTTTGTTCGGATATTGGCATAGAACACGTCGGCCGCACGGCTCAGTCTCTCTGTCGTCACCGCTAGAATTTATATGTTCATTGTTATCTTAATTTTCAAGATATAAAATTTTTATTGTAATTGAAAATCATACATGATCTTGATCTTATTATAAAATGAGCGTTTATTTTCATAAAAGTCCGAATTTCGTATAATTTTCATCACTCCATGCAAATGTTCGGAACGAAGAAGTTAATATAGTTCAATTGTGCGATACTTTCTCGTAGGATTTTGTCTGTGTATATAAATGAACCTGCACTCGCAGGTTGTGGTGCAGAGGCGTACGCGCGAATGCTTTCCTCCGAAACAGAGACATATCGAGGAACAGCCGCCGGTCCACGCCGACCACTCGGCCCATGTCGGGATGCACTGAGGCGTCGTTGGCTCTGAGTCTTTATTTTCCATGTCTACAGAGAGCTCGAGGTTCTTTGAGGTGGCTGGATCACTTGTGACGGGTGTGTTCTGTTCCGCGGTTATCGAGTTGATTCGACTGGTGTCTGCAGTTGTAGTCATCGTTGGATTGTTGGTAGAAATTAGAGGCAGCAGGCTGGTTGTGGGCTGTTCTGTCACAGTGAATGATGTGGTTGTGGGTTGGGGCGTAATCGACTTTGTAGTAGAAGGCTTCGTTGGTTCTGAGTCTTTATTTTTCATGTCCGTGGTGAGCTCAAGGTTCTTTGAGATTGTCTCTGGATCTCTTGTGATAGGTGTGGTTTGTTCCGCGGTTTTAGAGTTGGTTAGACTGGTGTCTCCAGTGTTATCATCGTTGGATGCTCGGTTGAACTTAGAGGCGTCAGGCTGGTTGTGGGCTGTTCCGTCATGGTGAATGATGTGCCTGGGCGTTCGGGCGTAGGCGGCTGTGTAGCAGAAGGCTTCTTTGGATCTGATTTTATCGTTTCCGTGGCGAGCTCTTGGTTCTTTGATATTATCTCTGGATGAACAGTGATTCGTGTGGTTTGTTTCCAGGTTGTCGAGTAGGTTTGGTTGCTGTCGGTCATCATTGTAATTCGAGTGAGCGCTGGATCAAGGTCGAAAGTGGATGACTGCACCATTGATGTTGCCTGTTTCGCCGGTGCAGCTGTCTTGGCAACTGCTAGGCTAGCAGTTGCCAGAGACTTTGAGTCCGCTGTAATGAATATAGTTAAAGTGAGACAAAAGATATCAATTTTTAAAGAGCCTTGAATTCAGACTACCACTTGTCGATTCCGCTGATTCCGTCATACATTGATGTTTTGTTCTGTTGAAGCGCCAGACTTCGTGAAGATCAGATGGCACTTTCTCATTCCATGCGTAATACAGGCAGAATGATCTTGTCGCGTCGGGAGCAAATACGGAGCAGGTCTCGTTCTAATACTAAGCGTATTATAGGAGTACGATCAAAAAGAATAAAATAATTTGAATTGACGCGTTCACCAGGACTAGGCACTTTCTTATTTCGCTGGTTGCACAAACACATGCGAATGTTTTCCGAGCGATTGCCTTCTTTATCATGATACTTGATTCTCGTAACAAGATATGCACAGAAGGATGTTAAAAGCGCGTAAAAAGCTCTTTTCTTACATTATCATTGAACTGACGGGTACTGCCGGGAAAAGCTTAACTAAAGCTAACACGATTGCAAGATCACGCGCAGGCACGAAGAAACGACCGGTTCGTGCTGCTGATCTTATTGGTCGCTTCTTTGGAGAAGGTGATAGGAAGATTATCCCTAACGAACGATACTTGGCCCTTCAATTTCAAGGGTAAACATTTGTTCAGATCAATATAACAGCTCACAATGAGAGTAGCATACAAACGATGTCTATTATTTAGTTTATCACAACCACACCTCTGCGGTGATCAGATGCAGATGTAAAAGAAAGAAGGCGAGTTTTAACCACATCGCCCGACTCTTTCACTAAAATATGACACAAGCCACTTCGAAATATCTCCTCATGCCTTGGCTCACGGGATCCATTAGTAGCCGGGGAGATGTTGAAAAGCTTACGAATCCAAGTTCTTTGCTCGAGCAACTAAAAATTTTTGTTAGCCTTAGGCACACCAATGACTTCTAACAGTGCCACCTTCGCACTTTTCTCTATTTAGCCCAGAGTGGCCTCATCCCCCCTCCCCGTTTCAATCCCGACGTAATCATATTTATTGCACCTTGTCACATAATAAGTTCGAAGTGCAGTCAACACGAACATATGTAATAACTATAAATATTAAGAGCATGGAAATCTTGTTTATGTAGTACATACATATGTAAATAATAACATAAACCCGAACCAAAAACAGATAAAATATTCACTGTTCAAGCATTAGTAGCAGCAAAATTTATTCTAAAAGAAGATTTAAAACATAATGTTTTAGAATGTGTTGTGGAAGTGTTTTCCATCTACTTAAGATACGATATTGAAAAGAATTTCTATGTAACTCTTTGCTGAACAGTGGTCATACATACATGCATACTAAAGTGTAATTTACAACTTGTCGTTGTCGTGTCAGATTCGACGATGGTGGGTAAAAACTTCCAATGGCAGAGAGAAGGTCTGGTGACGTGGAAAATAGCTTGAATACATGAACACAATCTGTGCGGAAAAAATAGCCTTCGATCCTCAAGCGTCTCTAGCTGGAAAAGCAAGAGTCGCTCGGGATAGTTGAGATCGAGGTCTTCAGATGATTCTCGTGAAGTTGCTGGACGACCTCAATGAGATTAATCCATTTACGTTCCTAAGGCTTCCATGCAACTGTACGTACTCTATGATTGGGGGAATATAAGGCATAAACATTCTTTTCTAGATCTGGATATTTTTCGACTTAAATCAGCGCATTTTGCCTCGTTTTTGGTCACCGTAAGATACATACACAACTTCCTATTCGCTATTCTCGCACTCGTTTCATTTGTTTGATCCCTCGCTTAGGTTCAATGTACGCCTCCATTCCGTTTTTATCAGGCCCGCTAAACTATTTACATATCTCCACTGCTAGAACTTGCTCCCTTCCTGCCAATCAGCTGTCTTCTCCCAATATTGTTCTCGATCATAGTTATTACTAATTATATCACTAATGCCATCTTGTACTCTATATCTATATATTTAACCCTTCCAATAACTCGTGCTATACTGTTTTCATTATGTGATTATTTATTCATGCAGTATATGAAGTAGAATTGTAAAGCAGAATTAACATTTGCATATACTTGGCATAAAGGTACGATTAGTGTGCGAGGAATTTGAGAATTTGAATATCGGCGATACCAGGGATGCTTGCCAGTTTCCAGGGAGTTGATCCGTTGTGGCGTATCTCTTTAAAATAAATAAATACCGATGAAATGAAGATAGAGATTCTTCACAGCGATATTATGAAAAAATAAAGAAATTGTAGATATATTGCGATTTGCCTGTCGGTACAATTCACATTGTGTAACTTTAATTTTTGCAAACTTTTGGCAAACTGCAAAGTCCAAAATTCGAATAGAATGAGCTTGACGAGGCGCAACAAATTTTTTTTCCATTCATTAGACGGGTACCAGAATTAAATTACTTATCTATGTACGTACATATGAGCACAGTTGAACAAATATACAGGGGAAAAGGATATAATGTATTTTCTCTTTTAGTACCCACCCTTTATTAGAACCCCCCCCCCCCTCCCCTCTAATAGCACGCCCCTCTGAGAGTGCCATTGAAAAATAGATCCCCTCCCTCTAGTAGAACCCCCCCCCCCCCCACCAATAGTGCCCCCCCTAACAGTCTAAGACCTCAGCTAGAGATGTACCTCGAATGGATCTTGGAGGCATGGGATGCTCTCCCCAATGAAATGATGGCAAATCCATTCAAGATATGTAGTAAATTAGATATTACAATGATGATTCTTTTTCGAGCTATGATTCTTCCTTTTTGAGCATAAAATTTTGTTATCTCACTTTTAGTAGCTCACATTGAAAAATAGTACCCCTCCCTCTAATAGAACCCCTCCATCTAATAGTGCCCCTCCCCTGCAAGGGTATTGAAAAATAGAGCCCCCGGGGTACTAATAGAGAAAATACGATAATATGTATATAAAACAATATCAATTCTCAGCAAAACTGACGGAATGTTAAAATCATGTATGAAATGAAACCAAGAATCCCCAAAACTCCATGCTCTTTTAAAATACTTGTTTAAAAAATATCATTTTTTTAAAATTTGTATAAGTAAAAGGAAAGACGAACAAATGTATTACAACGTTCAATAAAGTAAAGTTCCGCGTGCGACAGGGCCTTCATTTCCGGGATTGATTATGGCCGCACTGAAAGCAGGGAATTCTGTCTAATTATCTTCTTCAGTATCTTCTTCTTCTTCTTTTTCGATTAGAGCTGTTTAAATAAAAAGCTTAAAAAAGTAACCTGCTTGATATTACGATGGAGCTGGCGATATCAACTCTCTTCATACCAAGAAGCGACCTTAATTTCTAATTCAAGATGTTGGAAAAAAAATTCTGACAAGTTAATACTCAAATTTACATCCAATTTATATTTTTGGAAATTTTCTCACGCGATATCTGCTCGAAGTGAAGGTGAAGTGGCCAAAAGAGCCCACGCACAAGTATAGGAAAGAATATCAGAGCAGAGGCCAGCAGCCAGGTGAAGAAGAAACATATAAGTCAAGTCCTCTAGGATAAAGACGGACACTTTCAAGTAAACCTGAAATTGTATGTATTTATGTACATATATAGCATGTGTCTACAAATCGAGCTCCTCGCATTTTTCAATAAAGTTCCTATAAAGTTACAGGCTCTTATCTAAATATTGAATTCATGCACACAAAATAAAAACCTGATTATAAATACATTTTAATGATCTTTAAAAGTGCATGTAATACATTTTTAACAATCACCCATAACAGCGCAGTGAGGAGAGCAACTGTCGTTTGAATGCCACAAACTACGAGAAGACTCCGCTCTCCTTTGGTCGTACTCTGGTTACTAGACTAAAAATATTTGTAATCTCTTCTTTTCAAAACATTATTTTGTTTACTGTTAATTTGAAAGCATTCGAAGATTGTGTTCAAGGTCAACTTACTTTCCAGAAGATCAATAAGAAAACAGTAGCGATCGTAAATGAACAAGAGAGCAGTCCTAAGATGGCGGACACCCCGGCCAGAACATACGTCGAGGAATACTCAAAGAAACGGTTAACTCTTTTTTTTTCTATGTTATGATGATGGAAACGATGAATGTGGTCTGTTTAAAGTAGAAAATTACCTAGGTGTTTAGTCAAAAAAATTACCACTACATAACGAAGACTTTGCATTTAAAAGAAATGACATTTGCAATCCTGACGAAGGGTAAGTTTTCATGTTCAAGCTTGCGTTAGCTCGCTTACCCATGACTGCCATTCGATGTACTTCACGACAACAATGCCAATTAAAGAGCTCGACTTTGCCCTGATCGGCAAAAGAGGGAAGCTGATGACGGTTGGAAAGAGAAGTACTAATGCAATGAGAACGGCAGCATTTCGTTCCCACACCTGCCAACCACGCGTTGTTAAATTTCAATAATTCGTAGATGTTTTTCAATTTAATATTTCATCAACTTTTTCGCCAACAACATTTTTCACTATTTCCTTCTTGCTCATAAAGGAAGACGGTCACTGAAAAATGCCGCGTGCTCAACGGGAGTATCTAATCTCATTCTCGCGAGCTACATACATACATACGTATTTCACAAAACCGGCTGCAAGGCAATAGCACACGCGAATGAGACTGCGAAAAGACGTGGAAAATACATAACTTTGGGTGGTTGTCATCCTTTAAAAAGACTATATAAGCATCGACTGGACAAACCACTGGCGTTGTCATAGGTCGTAAGACAATTGTTAGTCTCTGCAAAGAGTAGAGAAAGGTGATGAAGAAGTGGAGATCATTCTGCCAGAAAGACGCCGTGTAAAATGGCATGAATAAGTGAGAAGGAGAAGAGAGAAGGGGAAGAATGGACGGGCAGAGAGGAGAGTTCGCGAGGGCCAGTGGAATTACGTTCAGCAGAAATAGAAGAGGATTCTGAAATTCGCCTCATATCTCATATGATCTGGCAGCAGTGCATAAGAGATTCATTCCTACATACTTGCCTTACTGAACCTAACGGATATTATACATAAGAAAATACAGATATTACAGGAATAAATTAGGAAGCTCCAAAGGATATGTATTATTATAAGAATAAATCATGAATCTTAACAGAGCTTACACAAAGCGCTCCAGTGACGAATAGCTTGAAGAAGAAGGAATTATATGGTGCTTTCCATTTATGATGTATTATTGTAGCAATGAGAGTGAATTCGGCAGCGGTGGAGATGATGCCAAAGAGGAGACGGAAGAGTTGAACGATGAAGGAGACGTCCTTTGCGTAGGCCAAATCGCATTCCGACTCTTTGCTCATATCGTAATCGATTCTAAATATGCATAATTTAAATATAAATAATTTTAAATATAAATAAGCTTTTGCTGACTCGAATCACTTCGGGAAACTCAGAATGATTCAAACTTTCACGAGAACGCCAAAAAAGCTAAAAACTAAATGGAAGATTAATCTTGTCCAAGTTGTTCACATGTCGATTACCAATTGTGTGGTGAAATTTAGCAAAACGATGGGGGGAAGCGGAGATTTAGACGTACAATTGAATGATATGTGCATAATTCACACATTACAGTCAAAGAAACTGATTGTGAGAGGCTCTGACGCTGGAAAGGATAAAAAAAATAATTATATAACGATATCCATAACAGGTGTTTCAAGTGAAAGAACTGGTCGGAATATAAAAATAGTAGCCAAGATGGCGTACCAGAGACTACAGAAAGAATACAAAGATATTTGAAAAGGATAGAGGGTCCAGGCAGGTGATATGGCGAAAAAGAGCGAATTAGTCTCGTTTAATTGCACCTGTAACAAAGCTGAATACGTTGGCAAACAACGTGGTCGCTGGCTGGCGCAACCCGAACTAACAGTGAAAAAAAAGGAAACTAATGAGAGCCCCCCTTCAGCCATCACAAGGCAGCTGCTGATTTTAAGAACCGTAATCCGATATATTTCATACAAAGCACAGGTAATTAAGTGAGAGAAAAAGTTGTTGGTCTCTACATGACGACTATTTTCAGCATAGCCGCTTCAATCGCGCTTCAAAGTCATTCACATTGTCTTTTGACCGCTCAATCTCTCCCTCAGTGGCGTCATTAATGCGCCACAATCGTCTCTCTCCATGATTGCCCCATCATTTCTCGTTCCTTTTCTACTCTGCCTCTCTCAAGGTGGGGGGCTCTCAAGTCTCCCTCCCTCATGTCTCCGTCTCTCTCATTAACCCTCCCTGTCAGCCTCTATGACAAAAAAATTAATTAGAGAATGAAAGTACGCTTTGTCAAAATCGAGGGGTAACAGCAATCGGAGGTGGGGGGGGTAATTCGAGGGGGGGGGGGTGTCGTTTGCATACGACTTCGTAGAATAGGCAGCTCGCGCAATGGAGAAGCATGGAGCCGGGCAGCAAAGTGCAATAAATATTTCACACACATTTCTCTCTCTTTCACTGGCTGCCTCTCTCTCCCTCTCTGCCATTGTTAAGATTAAGACAAAAGAGCGCGAATTAAACATTAAATTTTAAAATCATTAAGAAATGCCACTTTTAGGTGCTTTTCCTCACATACATTGTCTGACTGTCAGGCAATTCGTGAAATGATCTTTCTAGCTTGATCATGTGCAGTGTTAGAGCGACGCGATTAGCGAAATTCAGGTTCGGCTTTAGAAAAGGGGTGAATAGTGGGGGGGGGGGGGGTGGAGAGTTCAGAGATAACTACTATGCAATAGGTGCGTGTTTTGAAGGACTTTGCCTATTTAAATGTTGTTTACGGGCTGGTGGGGGCTATTCATGGGCGCCTGAAGGACATATGTATGTGAACATATTTATCAGCGTTAGCGCGGGCATAAGATTTTGGCGGGCAAAACGTGAGCAGAGAGGAGAGGCGACCGATTGCGCTTGCTCGAATGAGGATCCTTTCACAGATTGCTGCCTTCTTCCCGAACACTGCTTTCTCATGTGCGCGTACGGGCGAATCGGGTAGATACCTATTTGTTTGACCATGTTCTTTTTTGCACTCTTTACCGTTCGGTATATGTATGCAGATCAAAAGGGAAAATAAGTCCTTTAGGCTTCATCATGCCACGCGCAGCTCCGGTGCTCACAATCAGGACTCGGCGGCCGCCGCCGCCGAGAACTACTACGCTTGCGCCGACAACGACGACAACTGAGGAGGATGAAACTCTTGCGCCTACCACAACTACCACAGCCCTGACCGCCACTACGACGCTGCGGCCTACGACGACAACAACAACCCGTGCTCCAACCACCACGACAACACTGCGGCCTACGACCATCACGACGACGCACATCCCCACCACTACCACGATACTGACGACAACGACGTCGACAACAAGAACAACCACCACACCGACTACGACAACGAGTTTGACCATTTTAACGAAATTTTGCACCTTTTCAATCAGAGCTCTGATGATACACAGTTGTACTTCTGGCAAAAAATAAAATCATATATCCGCTTCCTTACTTTGGGTAAACGATAGTGCTTACAATTAAGGAAGCTCCAATTTTGGATTTACACATTCTTTTTACTGACAGCTCTTTATTAATTCACTTTTTTAATGTTGTATGAGTTAATTAAAATTATCGCCCAATCAAAATTACGCGCCACAAGTGGTGAGTTTCGTTCTACTCAATAGCTACCGTATGCGTTGATGTCCTGCCCGCATCTGAGATTGCTGACATCCTCGCGGTGCACAACAATCTGCGCGCTAGGATCTCCGCGGGCACGTTCGTCGCAATGGGCAAGCTGATGCCAGCGGCAGCCGTGCCGATTCCTAAACTTGTGAGTGGTCGTGTCTATCTTTTGCTTCGCCTTGCTCTCTTCCCTCACCTCCCGCTCTTTCCAGGTCTGGGACTGTGCGGTTGCGATGAACGCGCAGGACTACTCGGACACATGTCCCACCGGGCACTCTGGCGACGCCCGATTCGGAGAGAACCTCTATGCTGCGTCGTCTGGCGGCGGAGTACGTGTGCTCAACGTGTTTTCTCCTTTTCTTTCGAGCAGGCTATTATCAAGATCTTAAGAGTCTTATCCTGTTGGTTCAATTCATTAATGAAGTTTAATGAGACCATTTTAAAGCATTAATGAAGCCGTTTCAAACATTAATAATTAATTGATTTTGATTCTTAAAAAAAATTACAGTTTTACAGCTCCCAATCGCCGGGCAAGGAGAGGCAGCGCTTGGGCGTCCGAGTTCCAGTCGTTTGGCTGGGCGACCATCCATCTAACGCAGGCCACCTTCGACACGGGCATCGGGCACGCTACGCAGGCTAGAAGACGCTCTTCTTCTTGGCTTCTCTTGGCCTTCTTCTAAATATAACCTTCTCCTAGCCTTCTTTTTGCATCTTTCTGTATTGCACTTTAGCCTTCCAAAAGTATCGATTGATTTCATGAACTGACTTTTTGAACCCTGTAAATTGCAATCGCTTCAACAGATGGCATTTTCGACAACGACAGCGATCGGCTGTGGCATCACTTCTTGTGCTGCGGGCACCGAAGTCCACGTCGTTTGCCAGTATACGCCGCCGTAAGTTCTTTGTTGAGTATTTTTTCCGCTTTATATATATATATATATATATATATATATATTTATACTTTTTACACGAGTGAAAATGGCATGAAATAGCGTTTTTGTCTGCACAACAAAAAGAAACAATCGTTTTTAGCGGGAACTTTCTCAATGAGAACGTCTACACGCCTGTCTAGCTGCCTTTCTTTGTCTCTATTTTTTGGTTCGACGAAGAGAAGATGACTTGAGAATGGAGAAAACAAAGATTTGCCAATTTCTGTGTGTAATGTTTGTGTGTACAAATTCATTTCTGCCTTTTTTGACCATAGTCTAGGAGACCTTAGCTGGTCGACTATTTCAACATTTTTCTTCAGATTCTAATAGCTGTATGATGCCTCTTCTTTCTGAAATGCACACAGCGCAATAGTAAATGGAAACAATACAACGGAATATTTCGTCAAAAATAAATTACAATATCGAACACCTTTTCTTCAGCCATCGTAATTTTTTTGTCAAAGTTGTTGGCGAGATTCAGTGAAATCTCACATTCAGCACATTTTCTTAATTGTTTGCAATATATATTTAACATCAATCACCTGATCGATTCTGGAACTCAGTTGATCGGGTGGTTCGCACATATTATCAAAAAAAATTTATGGATATACATGGAGTGATTCATCATTCAATCACACAATTCAATCGATATTGTCGTCGATCATTCGCAAACAGACTTACCTGCGTTGACTCTCTTGCTGTACGGAGTGCAACACGACTCCTGCTGAAAGTGGCATCGACGACGTCCGCCGTACGATTTCGTCTCGCTGGCGTCTCCGCCAGAATTTAAATGTAATTTTTACTTTCAGCATTTTAAATTTTACTGTTATTGAAAATCAGACCAAATCTTTTACTCATTATAAAATGTGTATTCGGTTTCATAAAAGTCTGCTGATTTGTTGTTGATTCGATTATGACTTTCGTACATTTTCCATCACTCCAAAATGAACTATTGTCATACAGATGAAGAAGGATTGAAGCTAAGCGATTTGCCAGAACATGCTCACAGTCTATCGTGTAGATCTGTGCAAGCTGTCGTAGACAAGAAGATATAGTGAACACGCTTTGTCGAGGCTCTCGAAATCCATTAGTAGCCGAGGAGATGGCTACTGCTTCCACTTTCCGTTCTCTGACGCATTCGAACACTTCGCGCAGAGCTACTAAAATATGACTTACTGCCTGTGTAAAGGAAAAGAACATGCAGAAGGCACATATATGGCACAAAAAATGGATCTAAAAGTTTCGAGCTTTGAGCAGTGTACTTTTTTTACAGTATTTGGACAAAAAAACATGCATAAGGCACTTCTACAAATCGCATGCTTAATTCGTTTTTTTTTTTATTCTTTTCCATCACAATTTGCAGCTCACAACTATACCTCTGCAGCGATTTCATGAAGAATTTAAAGAAAGAAGGCGATTTGTAACCACATCACCCGACCTTTTCACCAAAATATGCCACAAGCCACATCGAAAGAAGAGGAAGGATGGATGGAGTTCCCCACACCTTGGCCTACCGGATTCATTAGTTGCCGGGAAGGTGTTGAAACGCTGTCGTTGTTTGGCAGCTTACGAATCCAACTACTTCGCTCGAGCAACTAATAACTTTGTTTGAAAAAAAGATTGGATATATGAATGAATGCCACTTATAATGGTCAAGGAATGGATGGCGAATACCGTATTGATAACCTCAAACAGGAACAGCCAGCAGAGTAAGATGAACCTAAGACAAGAAAGTCGTGCGAGAGCGTCGCGGATACAGCGACGGATGGCATTGCAAGGATCAACTAACCCGTGTGTGAACACATGCTCCTTCCGTAAGCTTTGCCCACGCCTCCCAGCACGTTTTCAATCTATTAGATTCTATTGAACAGACCAGATACAAGCAGGAACTGCCGAACCCTAGTTTATTTGTCGGTCTCTTGAAATCAAGTCATTTTGGATTGGAAAAATACGTTTTCCTACTGAAAAGCAAACAGCGCCACAATAAACAAAAAGAATACAACAGAATATTTCGTGAAGGATGTCTGTGGAATCCCAGGCACAGGTTCGTCATTTTTGCCATGTATATTTAACGTCGCTCAGATGATCGATTCTAGAATTTAGTTGACCGGGTGGTTCACATTTTTTATCAACAAATGTATTATGGATATACATGGAATTATTTCGTCATTCAACTACAAAATTCATTCGATATTATCATCGACCATTACGCAAACACCCTTATCAGTGTCGGCTTTGTACGGACTGCAACACGCCTCGGCCGGATATTTGCATTGAACATTTCCGCACGGTTCCATCTCTCTGGCGTCACCGCTAGAATTTTTATCTATTATATTTTATTAATTTTTAGTTATTATCATTGAAAATCATACAATATCTTCTGCTCATTATAAAATGTGCATTCACTTTCATAAAAGTCTGCTGAATAATTGTTAATTCAGATCCAAATTTCGTACAATTTTTACAAATGAACCATTTAGTTGGCAAAAAGCGAAATTATTGCAATATGTTCAGAACTAAGCAGTTCGGTTGGACAGGAAGAAGTTAGTATAGCAATTTTACTTTCTAGTAGAATATGTTCTGTGTTTTATATGAAGAACCTGCACGCGCAGCTTGTGGTGCAGTTGCGCACGCGCGAATGCATTCCGCACCCGCCACACGGTGAGGAACAGTCGTCCCACGTCGACCACTCGGACCATGTTGGGATGCACTGAAGGAAGGAAAGGATGGCGAGAAGAGGCATAATGACAAAAGCTCTTAGTGGGTCTATTGAATAAATAGAACTTTCAAGAGCTTTTGTCTGTACATATGCATCTTCTATTGAATATTGAATGAATTATTGACTGTTGTCTATTTTTCTAAAAATTTATTGATTTACTGGTAGAAAAATACATACATATGTATGCAGTCTGAACAAAAACAAATTAAATATAATTGAAATACTCTTCGTCAGCACCATAAAGAAGACTTGAAACGATTGGTTCAAGTTAACAGACCACCCAGCAGCTTGCTTCTGTTTTTCAAACTAACCGAGGTCAGCACAGTTGTCATTGCAGTTGTAGTCGTCGTTGGATTCGCGATTGGAGTTATAGGCTGGTTGGGGGTTGTTCCGTCGTGGTGAATGATGTGGTTGTACGTTGGGGAGTAGCCGTCTGTGTAGTAAAAGGCTTCTTTGATTCTGAGTCTCTATTTTTCACGTCCGCTGTGGGCTCAAGGCTCTTTGAGGTTATCTCTGGATCTCTTGTGATCTGTGTGGTTTGTTCCGCGGTTTTAGGGTTGGTTCCACTGGTGTCTCCAGTTGTTATCATCGTTGGATTATCGGTTGAAGTTAGATGCGGCAGGCTGGTTGGGGGTTGTTCCGTCGTGGTGAATGATGTGGTTGTACGTTGGGGAGTAGCCGACTGTGTAGTAGAAGGCTTCTTTGATTCTGAGTCTTTATTTTTCACGTCCGCTGTGGGCTCTCGGCTCTTTGAGGTTTTCTCTGGATCTCTTGTGATCAGTGTGGTATGTTCTGCGGTTTTAGGGTTGGTTCCACTGGTGTCTTCAGTTGTTATCATCGTTGGACTCTCGGTTGAAGTTAGAGGCGGCATTCTGGTTGGTTGTTGTTCCGTTGTGGTGAATGGTGTGGTTGTGTGTTGGGGCAAAGTCGACTGTGTAGTAGAAGGCTTTGTTGGTTCTGAGTCTTTATTTTTCATGTCCGGCGTGGGCTCTAGGTTCTTTGAGGCTATCTCTAAATCTCTTGTGATATGTGTAATTTGTTCCGCGGTTTTAGCGTTGGTTCCACCGGTGTCTCCAGTTGTTATCATTGTTGGATTATCGATTGAAAGATGTGGCAGGCTGGTTGGGGGTTGTTCGGTCGTGGTGAATGATGTGGTTGTGTGTTGGAGAGTAGTCGACTGTGTAGTAGAAGGCTTTGTTGGTTCTGAGTCTTTATTTTTCATGTCCGGAGTGGGCTCTAGGTTCTTTGAAATTGTCTCTTGATCTCTTGTGATATGTGTGGTTTGTTCTACGGTTTTAGACTTGGTTCCACTTGTGTCTCCAGTTGATATCTCGGTCGAAGTTACAGGCAGCAGGCTGGTTGGAGGCTGTTCCGTCGTAGTGAATGATGTGGCTGTGATTTTTGGTGTTGTCGAATGTGTTTTAGAAGGCGTTGTTCGTTCTGAGTTTATAGTATCCGTGGCGATCTCTTGGTTCTTTGTCATTGTCTCCAGATTGTTTGTGATTCGTGAGGTTTTTTCCCAGTTTGTCGAGTAGCTCCGGCTGCTGTCGGACACCATTGTAATTCGAGTGAGTCCTGGATCAAGGTCGAAAGTGGATGAATGCACCACCATTGATGTTGCCGGTGCAGCTGTCTTGGAAGCTGCTGATATTTTTGACATTGAGTCCTCTGTAATGAATTTAGTAACAGTAAGAAAAATATATATATATCTATGTTTTAACAAGCCTTTATTGGTTCTAGTACTTGTCGGTTCCGCGGGTTCTGTCGTAGAGCACTGATGTTGTGTTCTGTTGAAGCGCCAGACTTCGTGAAGATCAGATGGTACTGTCTCATCCCATGCGTAATATAGGCAGAATGATCTTTTCGCGTCAGGAGCAAATACGGAGCAGGTCTCATTCTAATTAATGAGCATATTTAAGGAAAACAATCAATGAAAAATAATTCCTCTAACATGATATGTACTTGATCCTAGCAATGTGCATATGAGCTAGTAAGATGATATGTGCAAGATGTTTGCTATTTCAGTTTTAAAATTGAAAGAAAAAGTGTAAAAAAGAAAAATTCTTGAACTAACTCGAATGCAAGAGCACGCGCATGCACGAAGAAACGACTGGTTCGTGCTGCTGATCTCATTGATCGCTGCTATGGACAAGGTAACCGGAAGATCATCCCGAACGAACGATACTTGGCCCTTCAATTTCAAAAGATGGATATTATAGCTCACAATGAAGTAGCATGCAAATGATGTCTATTGTTTAGTTTATCACAACCACACCTCTGCCGTGATCAGATGAAGATGTAAAAGAAAGAAGGCAAGTTGTAACCACATCGCTCGAGCCTTTCACCAAAATATGCCGCGAGCCACTTCGAAAGGAGACGTAGGATGGTTGAATCGCCTTGGCCAACGGGATCCATTAGTAGCCGGAGAGATGTTGAAACACTGTCGTTGTCTGGTCGTTATCGATTCCAACTACTTTGCAAGAGCAGTTAAAAAGTTTGTAAGAAAAAATAAGATTGGGTATATCATCAACACTTATATATGTACACACAAATGTATGTATAAGCATAATGGTCAAAGAATGGATGGCGAAAAACTGATGGAGTAATCCATGAATTCCTCCAAGAATTATTTTATCATTTTGTCGAATATGAGATATGTATGTATATGTTAGCCAAGTTACAAATTAGTTTGTAACCTGTTCAACATATAAATATTTTTATCGACCGTCCATCGTTTCGTCAGCCATTACGCCGTGTCCGCTATTTAATGCAAACGTCGAATTGGCCATCATAGCCGAGTTCAATACAACAAAACCTCATCGACAGCTTTCTTTGCAGGTGCCCTGCTGTCATCGACGCAGCACATGGCTTATGGTTAGCAACGAAAAATTAGGATTATGACATTGTTTTCTATTGTTTACATTTGATGTTGTGGAAGTTGGAGACGGTTGTTATATTTGCTGTGTAAGCTTTACTGATCGAGAAAATAAATAAATAAATAAATATACTTATTTATATCTAATATACATATAATATAAATGATATATGGACATTTTCCTTTGTGTGTCTATGCATCTCAGAACAACTGAGCAAGCCTGAGTGAGTCCGTCCGTCTATCTGGTGAAAGGTGCGATTAGAAGAAGAGACACTCATGATATCGAGTCATCCAAGGGATGGCTTATGGATGTGTGCAAGGATAGTAAAAGAGAAAGAGAGCGAGCGGGATAGGGATTGAGCGAGTGAGAAAGAGAAAGATAAAATGTGAAAAGTAAAAGAGTGAGAGAGAGAGAGTGAGAAAGACTGTGAGAGAGAGAAAGAGTAAGAGAGGCAATGGGAAAAAATGAAAGAAAAACACCACCTAGACGACCCTCGCTGCGCGGTTCCAATGCCATGAATAACAACTTCTTCCGTAACCAGTCATCCGTGCGAAAATCGTCGCCTTTCTTTTCCTTGTTCCTGCGGTTCGGCCTGCAGATCAATGTCCTGTTTTGTGTGAAGAAAAGATATCAGTAAATGAGACGAGCAAGGTTTTTTTTAATATAAAGAGTTTATGAACATTGTCTAGCTTCTATAACTGTCAAAGTTACCTTTTATACAAATGAAAGCAAAAAACAATATAATGAAAATTGCATTCGCTATTCCAGGAAAATAATAAAAATCTACTCATTACATATTTTCAATAATCCTGTTTGTGCTTAAAAACAGATAAATAAGTGTAAAAGCAAGTGGCTGTTCTTTGACACTGACAATGAGCTGAATGGATTAGAAAAAACACTTTAATGCTCCTATATCTAAGAAGGCAGTGCAATTTGGAAAATTAGACCCGTGGATTCTACTTTCCAACGTTGCTCATCTGCTCTTCTTGTGCTTGATTGGGAATCTCCTTCTCCCATCAAACCACTTCGCCGTTCTCTCGCTGTCTTCCTAGCCTCTATCGATCTCCTTTTCTCTCTAGCTCTTTCAACTCTCTCTCTATGTATCTGCCAATTTCGTTACTTTCCACCCTATTTTATCGCTCTCTCTTTCTCTACCTGTCTCGATATCTCTCTCTCTCTTTCTCTTTCTCTCTCTCTCTCTCTCTCTCTCTGTCTTTCTCTCTCTCTGCCTTTCCCGCCTTCTCTCTGTCTTTCTCTGTAATCCCCATTGTTAGCGTAACGATGCGTGATGACGGCAAGGAAGCTGCGAAACGAGATGAAGAAGAAGCTCATTGAGCTAATCGAATTGTCGACGCTGCCCAAGGGTCTATATTAAATCTCTCTTTGTATCTTTGTCGTTTTCTCTCTCTCTATGTTCTCTTTCTCTTTCAATTTCCTCTCTTTCTTTCCTTCTCTCTCTTTCTCTTACTTTTCTCTCTCTCTACATATCTCTCTCTATCTCCTTACCTCTTGCTCTCCAGCGCTACATGATTTCTATCCATATTTGCCTGCCTTTCCTTTCCTCCGATTTTCTGTGTCTCTTCACAATTTCTCCCTTCTAACATATTCAATTTTCATGTCATGTCCAAATAGCCCTGTTATCTACTCCCTTCGGTAGAAAGAGCATTTTCTCTATTAAAAAATGTCTTATAAAAGAAGACATACATATGTATGACGAATTTCATCTCTTTATTTCCTTTTCTCCCCGATTTCCAACTCTTTTTTTTAAGCAAGTTTTGCGACGCAACCCGCTATTACTCCTTTTTGCCAGATAAGGCACTAGCAAATCCCATAAATTATAGATAAATATACGGCGCAGCTCTGTTCTACTTCCCTATGCCTTCTCAAAGAATTCTGGTAAATGGGTCTCAGCGCGAGCCGGCCATTTTCTATGTACACTTCTTATAAATATGTTCATTTATGCATTGAAAACGGATAGTTTAGTATCACCATAAAATACCTTATTTCATGTACGACAAATAACTAAATAAATATTCTTCATGTATACATGCCAAAATATTCCGCACCCATAAAATCGGGAAAATTAAAAAGAAGAAAAAAAACCAAAACGAAGATAGAAACGAGTCGAATAAAAAATGTAGATATTTACAATGGAAGCGACATCAACATACTTATGTTATAGTTTAAGAAGATCTGACCAGATGAGATCTGCTTAAATTATTATTATTATTATTATTATTATATATGTATATGGTTAATATGAGGTAATGAGCGAGCGAGAGAAAGAAAGAGAAAGAGAGAGAGAGAGAGAGAGAGAGAGAGAGAGAGAGATAGGGTGAGAGAAGCGGGAGATAAGAGAGAGAGGTAGACGGTGAGTGGGTGTGAGAGAAGTTTGTGATAAAGGGAGAGGCCGAGAGAGAGAGAGAGAGAGAGAGAGAGAGAGAGATAGAGAGAGAGACGGAGTCTGGTATGTGAGAAGATGTAAATGAGAAGTTCTCGAGAAGAGTACTCTTGTACTTGTGCGTCATATGAAGAGTGTACTCTCTCTGGACAAATGTATGTATGGATGCTCATACATACTCTGTATAATATGTATATGGACGAATAGCGTGGCCTTTTCCGGCGACACCCGCTTGTCGAAATTAGTCAAAAACAAGTTAAGAAATGAATTGAAAGAAAGCAAACGTTGAGATTTCGTCTACTTTTCCTTCTTGCACAATATTCGATATCTGTTTAACTTCTTACATCGACTTACGACTCGAGGTGAACTTTCGAAATTGAAAGTAAGGACAGCAGGAAAAGGAAAGGAAGAGGGACTACTATAGCCCTTTTTTGTCCTAGTTCAATTTCGCCAGTTTGTCCACCGTCAAACTCGTATCCGCCGCAGTGGAGAAGAAAATATGGGCCTTTGCAAATAGCATTTAGCCGTCGTCTGCCTTCAGAGCTATTGTTCGATTAGCATTGTTCTACTGTGGGCTACAAACCGCGCAGAAGAAAAGGAAAGGAGAAAAGAGAAACGAGAACAATTGAATTATGTATGTACATACTTGGGCATGTAGAAATGTGTGCAAAGATGAGAAACAAGTAAACGTAGCAAACGTGAGTGTACAATAGTACAATGAAGGATAATCAGGAAAACAATACATTTACTCGTTTTAAAAGTAAACTTACAAACTGGTGGTTTAGTGAATCTCACATGGTATAAATTGGCGTAGGCTTTTCCAACAGCTGATGGTTGGAGTCGTTTTCCGACAAAATAAAAGCAAAAATACTTCATCACAATTGCTCGTACTCGGGCGGCTCTGGGAAGAATCTGCAAGTGATCTTTCCTACTTTCTTGGTTTGTTTTTTATCTTTCTTTGATTCCACACTACATCAAAGGCCTCTTTCTGTGATCGGTCACTATTTAGACGGAGTGTTTAATTTAATTATTTAAAAAAAATGTTACAGCAAAAGAGTTTAAAAAATTAAAAAAATTGGCGCCAATATGTAAAATTTAAAAATTTGGCGCCGTGCCAATTTTTCAAATCGCCACTAGCCTGCATTTGATTCGCTTGACTCGCGGAGTCGCCGCGACGACGGCGGCCAAAGCGAGAGCGAGGAGCACGCAAGCGGCAGCGAATGCGGCGAGGGGGACGTCGAGATGGACGGGCGCGGGGCTGGCGGGAGAGCTGGCGCCAGACATCACTTCTGCTGCTTGCGGTAGCGGAGGAGAGAGAATCAAGTTCCGTGGCGCGATAGACACAGACACAGAAAGAAAGAGAACGTCGACGAAGGAAGAACACACTGAAAATTACAAATGACGTAATCGAGCTAGACTTATTCAAAGTCGACTTAAAATTTTCGAATGGGTAATTCCACACGATTCACAAATGTTCTTCTACAAGATTTACCAAATGTTTTTCACACCATCAGTTTCATGTAGTATTCAAGATTGCCAACTCTTTTTGAACATCAAGATACATCACTTCCGCGCCACGAACGCAAATTACTATATAGCAACAAAGATCACGAAATTAACTGCTTTTCTTACCTTTATAAATCGCGCACTATTTACTGGTAGAAGCAATAATTTCATTTAAGCACATCGCGAGTACAAAGAATTGCATAATAATAGGAAATTATCTGTTTACCACATTTTCATGGCAAAATTTATTATTGTGCCTCAATCTAATATATATGTACATATATCGATGAAACCCCCAAAAATGTCACAATTTTTACTTCCTTTAAATATCCAAAGGTTTATTGCATCACTTTAACTAGCTTTCAACTACTCGGCGGTTTTGCGTTTTCGAGATTGTAGATATGCGCAGCACAAGTTGACAGGATCGGTACGCTCGAGAGAAAAAATTCTAAAGTTTTCATACTTCTCTTGTAAAATTCTTACTCTCTATCTATATTTCTCTCTGTCTCTTCTCTTCTATCCTCTTTCTCTCTCCTCTCTCGATCTCGCTGTCTTCTCTCTCCATCTCTCCCACGCTCACCCTCCCCTCTCTCTCTCTCTCTTCGTTGTCTGCGTAATCAAACCATTTTGCCATGGGCGCAATATTGAGGTCACTCTCCCTCTCTCCTCTCCTCTCTTCTCTACGTTCTCCGGAAACGAGGCGCTAATGAGGCGCACGAGAGGAGAGAAGAGACAAACGACAATCGCCGTCCTCTTCCGTTCTTCCGCTCTTCTGGCCTCCGCCCCTGCTTCTGTTTTCAAACCGCCTCCCCTCCTCTCACCGCCAATAAAAGGAGGGGGAGGCGTGCCAGGAAATGCGCTTGTTTGCCTCATCGTCAGGCACTACGCACTGCTCGTGGGCACTAAAGGTGGAGACAGGCGAGAGGAAGAGTCAAGTGAGAAAGTGGAGGAGAAAAGTGGGAGAAAGAAGGGGAAAGAGGAGAATAGATTAACGGAGAGAGAAAGTGAAAGAAGGAGAGAGAAAGAAAGAGAAAGAGAGAGAGAGAGAGAGAGAGAGAGAGAGAAAGAGAGAGAGAAAAGTCAAAGAATACAATGAATATTTCTCGTGGCATAACAAGTTAGGAAGGACGAGCCTCGGAAGACCGAGGTACACCTACCAAGGTACATACGTATGTATATGTACAAACATATGAACATACATGAGCAAGCATTTGTATTACAATAACAAGAATCACAATCCGGTCCAACCCAGGTAGTGTTTTTTAAATCAATGCTTTTTTTATTCATACACATAGCATGAATCCGTAGCATGAGATATTGTATTGGGGTGGGGGTTGGGTTATGGGATCCTAGGGGATGCGACGCAAAGGGAGGAGGGGGAGTGTGCAAGAGGACACAGGCGATACCTCTTCTATTTGCTTCCAGAGCACGCGGAGACCGACCGCGACTCCGAGACAGACATATTCATGCGAGTCGCGCATGCTTAAGCAGGAGAGATGACGACAGAGAGAGAGAGAGAGAGAGTGAGAGAGAGACAGAGAAAGAGACAGAGAGAGAGAGACAGAGCGAGAGAGAGAGACAGAAAGAGAAAGAGACGGATAGAGAGAGAAAGGAGGTAAGAGATAAGGAAGAAATAGACTTTGATGCTGCAAACAAATTGCAAGTTGTGATGAGAAGATCAAATGTTACCTCCTGGTACATTCAAGAAAAAGACGTTTGAGCTAGAGCAAAAAAAGGATGTCCTGTGTACATAAGACCAAATGAGGCATGAAGAGAGTGCGAAGGAGCAGGGGAAAAGCGTTGTTAGCCTAAAAGGAAAAGGTAGCTGAGGTGAGATGAAGAGTGAGAGAGTGCTAGGAGAGAGGAAAGGGCTAGGATAGTAAGCGAAAAAAGAGAGGAATGAGTAGAGAGATGGAGAGAGAGGGTGAGAGAGAGGGGAGAGAGAGGGAGAGGGAGAGCGAGAGAGAGAGGGAGAGGGAGGGCGAGAGAGAGAGAGAGGGAGAGAGAGAGAATGAGATACAAGTGGCCAATATATGTGAAGCATGAAGTGGACTTGCAAGACACGCAATGAACGGAGAAGCTTGGAAAAGCTTGAATTTCTTTTTTCCCTTTCCAGTGCCCATGGCACACCTCGGAATATCGCAGAATCGAAGAAATCTCTCGCAACGGGAATTGTGACTGGGAAGGCTTCAATGGTGGTCATTAAGATGATCGGTGCTTGTTCTAGAATTTGCAGCATTTATTAACATTCAGACAAAATTAAATTAGGAAAATTCATTACCAACAATAGTAGTAATTTTCATTCTATTTTTTTATTCCAAAACATGCTAAAGGAGGAAAGATGTTTGATCACACTAGAATAGACATATGGTAAAAAAAAATTATTTAAAATTAACGTGTAAATATTGCTATGTGTCTGGATGTATGCAGTAATTTTGTAAAACAAAACAAAAAAGAATTAAATACAAAATTACGATGTAGACAATGGATATTGTGTGTATACGTTGAAAAGACAGGTGGTTTTCCATAGGGAAGGTTCGATTTAACTTTCAGAAGAATTTCGTCAGTGATGGATCGGACACTAGTCTTATGGTTTAATATAATTATGAATGAAATTGATGCCGAATTCGAAACATGATAATTAGGCAAAATTGTTTAGGCATCTGGACTTGTGGGTGAATTCTAATCCTTCTTTGCGTGCAAACGGCTATTAAACGGCGTGATCCGGGCGAGCGACTGCTCTTTCGATCTCTGCGCCTCTTCAGGCACGCCCTCTCCCTTTCTCTCTCTCTCACTCTCACTCTCGCTCTCTCGCTCTCTTTTTCTCTCCCTTTCTTTTTCTTTCTCTCTCTCCCCCCGTCAAGGCTCACTCAGTCAACGCCGCGAGTCGGCAAAGGACAAAGATGCAAAAAGGGGTAATGCCGAATTCTGAAGATGGCTGTTCTCTGCCTCCCTCCTCTCTCTCTCTCTCTCTCTCTCTCTCTCTCTCTCTTCCTCTGTCTCCTGCTATCCGTCTCTCATGCTCTCTCTCTCTCTATCTCTATCTCTCTCTCTCTCTATCTCTCTCTCTGCTCTCTAACTCACCCATCCTCTCTCTCATCATTACCCCCTAGCGACAGGAGGGGAGAGCTGATGATGATGCCGCGGCCTTCCGCGCACACTAGGCACCGCCCAGTGGCGATCCCGTTCTTTGTCTCTCTCACTCCATCCTCTCACTCTCTATCTCTCACTCTCGCGTCTCTCTCTCTCTTTATTCCCTCTTTCTATATCTTTATTCTCTCTCTCCTTTTTTTCTCTCGCAATATATCTCCCTCTCACGCACATTCCTTCTTTAATCTCTATTTCTGTCTCCCTTCTCTTCTGTATTTTTCTTTCATCTCTCTTGCACTTTTCTATGCCCATCTCGTAACCTTTGTCCCTTTTTTCGTCCAACATAACCGGCATTATCTCATTATTAATCCCTACCATTTCACTTCTACATATGTCTATATACATATGTATTTATCTCTCGTCTTTCTCTCTCAACCACACTCTCTCTCCTTCCTTCCTTCTCTCTCCCTCTCTCTCTCTCATGCATGATCCATCTTTCTTGTCATGGCGTGCTGCCGGGATGCCTTGAACGGTCTTGCCTCCTCCTCCCTCCAGCAGCTGCAAACGCGAATCGATCATGTGTGTCTGTGCATTCTGAAGAGCATCGCCTCCTCACCTGTGGCGATAAGGAGAGAGAAGAGAGATAGTGAGATAAGGAGAGGGCCAAGAGAGGGAAAGAGACAGAGACAGAGGGAGAGAAGAGAGAGAGAGAGAGAAAGAAAGAGAGAGAGAGAGTGCGAGAGAGAGAGAGAGAGAGAGAGAAAGCGAGGAGGAAACGATGATGACACCTTAGAGATACCAGGGAATCAGCAAAGGCATTGGAAGACAAGGACACACGATAAGAGAGACTAAACAAATGGAAGTGACACAGACAGCAAGAGTGGACAAGGAGTTGAGAGAGAGAAAGAGAGAGAGAGAGAGGAGAGAGAAAAGAGAGACGCAGACAGCTAGAGCAAGGAGTCATGATGAGAGGACAAGGCTGGTGAGAGCAAAAGGAAGAGATACGGGCTGGTGCGCTCGGCGGGCGAGGGAGAGAAGGTATACAGATACTCTTCTGCTCTCTATCTCTCGGGTCTCTCTATCTCTCTCGCTCACTCTCACACTTACTAACTCTCTCTCTCTATCTGTCGCTATTTCCGTCTCTGTGTCTCCCTGTTGCTCTCTCTCCCTCCCCCTCTCTCTCTACCTATCTCTTTGTCTCTCTCTCACTCTCTCTCACTCTCTCACTCTCTCTCTCTCTCTCTCTCTCTCTCTCTCTCTCTACTGTCCACTCCGCCCTTCTTCCCTTGAATGGAGCTCAGCACACATTCACCTGCCCTCTGGTGGTCTCCCCTCTTCCACTTCTTCTCTCGAGTCTACATTCAATTCTCTCTCTCTGTTTTATGTCTCTTTCTCTCTCTCTAACTCTCTTTCTTTTGTTCTCATTCCTTCTCTCTGTCTCTCTTTCTCTCTCACTTGATCCCTTCCTAACACAGGCTGGAGTGCCTCGCACTGGCGTGCTGACAGCTGAAGGGAGTGGTGAAAGGGGAGAGCGAGCTAAAGAGAGAAGGAGAGAGAGAGACAGAGAGAGAGAGAGAGAAAAAAGAGAGAGAGAGAGAGAGAGAGAGAGCGCGAGAGTGACCGACCCCCACCTGCACGGCCAAAACAGCAGGGCCAAGGTGGTATCGCTTGTCCGTTGCACTCTTTACGCGAGCGCGTGACTCATGTGCCTGTTTTTGTTTATTTACTTGTTTTTATTTTTTTATTTTTTTTATTTAGTTCCTAACTTATTTTGTCGACAATTTTTCCTCTGCTCTATACATATCACCGCAGCGCCATGTTTTACGCTTTCTACGTATTCACTACTTAATAACAGAATAACTACTTGGAAAAGTAATCAAAATATATGTATAGTTTTAATTTTTGATCGAGTCCTTTTCGCATCATCTCTGCTTGTGCCGATTTCTATTGAAGACGCTACATTTTGTCGACGCAATTTTGCTTTCGTAATTTTTTTATTAAGTACATTCTTCATCGAAGTCGACTACTCTACTTCTTTTGCTTTGCAAAGAAGACATCTATTTCGGCAGTCGTTTCACAAGTATAACATAAAATAGGACGGAAACTAGAAGTGCCCGAACCACACTTTCATCCGCCCTCTCACGTCACCTATGCGCTCGCTCGCACGTGCCAGACGTCGAAGAAGATTGTGATAGAGACAGGGAGAGAGAGAGAGACAGAGAGGGAAAGAGAGAAAGAGAGAGAGTAAAAGAAAGAGAGATATCCATCGGCCGAGTAATTGTCGATCGTAAGAAAAGAAGCTCTCGCCGGAGAGACAAAATCCGCGCGAGATGCGACGTCTGCTGCTGCTCCTTGGTCTTCTGCAATGGCTGCCGACAACCCTGCGCGGCCAGGGACAGGTTCGATTATTTCCCCCCCCCTTGTTTTTTCCTCATATACTTTTCTTTTCCTACTTAAACCTTACTTTATTTCTTCATATTCTTTTCTTCGTACATACATTTGTAATTGTTCATTACTTTCATATACAATGGATAATAAATATAAATAAATAAATATACAGGTGCCCCTGCCAGCGCCGCCAAAGACGCCGCCGCAATACGGCGAGCTCGGCGGTGTCTACTCGTCGAATGTCACGCTCTACTTTCGCAACTCGCCCTTTCGCGTCAGGACCGATCTCGTCGTTGAGGTATAGACAACTATTGTTATATGGACGTTATTGCCTGGTCACTTGTACATTTTATTTATTAATTTTTTTGCCATCAACTATTTACACATGAATGTATGTACATAACTTGTACAGAGTCATGCTTTTGTTTTGTGGAAAATAATACAAAAGCTCCTGCTATCTGAATGTTTTAAGCGTTTTTATATTTGCATTTCAGTCAGGACATTTCAAGATTGTTTTTTTTCTACATGGTGGTTTAGATTCTGCTGCTAGATTGAAAGAGGCTCGAGGCTCGGTAGAAATTTGATGTATAGTACCAGTGCTCTAGGGCAGAATTTAGTGTTCTTTCCAAACTCATTGTCAGTGCTGAACCGTACTCCTGATGCGTCCTTTCTATTTTGTAGTCGCTATCTTCGCCTTCTCTCTAGGTCGGCGCGACGCTAACGATCGAGACAGGCGTGCAGCTCTTCTTCGACACGGGCGTCGGTCTACGCGTCAAGGGCGCCATCCAGGCAATAGTCAGTCAATCTTTTTTTGTAATATATTTTTATTTTTATTAATTTTTTTTAAATTAGGTTTATTTGCGCATTTAAATATGTTTTATCACTATGCAAAATTTTATATCGCTGTTATTATTTATGCTATTTTAAAAAAGTTTTAAGGTTTATTTGTTATATATATATATATATATATAATTATTATTATATATGATCTTGTCGCCGTCGCATTGCTTTAACATCTGCTTCGTCGGCTTGTCTTACTCTACCTTTACTATTCTTGGTTGTCTCCGCAGAGCTCTCAATTCCGGATGCCCGCGGTTCATTGTTTGCTTACATACATCGAGATCCTATGGAGTTCTGTCGTTTCTCGCCCTTTCAATCTCTCTTTCTCTCTCTCTCTAGCCAATAAATCTTTATTCTAAAGTTATTTCTTATAGTTTTCACAGTTTACAATAGTGCTAAATAGTTATGTTCACGCGTGAGTTCTGTATCAACTATTTTTTTCGCTCCTTAGCTTAGAATTCGTCATATTTACAGCGTACTAAATCAGAAATACAAAAAAGATAAGAAGAAGAATGGCGGGAATGAAGTGTAGCATCAAGTGATAAGCGGCGCCATTTTGCGTTTTGCTAGTAAAATAGATTAGTCAACAGGTCCTGGAGACTATGATGACATAGTGAATCATCGTAGGAAAGAGAATGTATATACACATTGTCTGCGTTTTTCCCCTGCATCATCATTCTTTGTCTTTATCTCTCATCAATGCCTTCCGGGTCCCTCCCTCTCACTCTCTCGCTCTCCCTCTCTCTCTCATTCGATTCCTCTCCATTATTTTTCATCGCGGAACCCTACATATGCACACATTGCTGAAGAAAACGGCGATAGGCGAATTGCAACAAAAATTAGAAATACTAAAACTGCAAATTGTAAAATTACATATATATATAATAACAAGAGCTAAAATTATAAATAAAAATACCAAAATTATAATTAATAAAATAACAAAAAAACTAATATTACTAATGCATGCTTACGCATGATGACAGGCGGTTTGCATTGAAAGAGAATTCTTATTAATCCAGCTGCCGCGTCATCGTCGATTATTCTCGAAATTCATTGTCATGATCTTTATCACCTTCATATGAATTCCTTATCACCTATGAATTCCGCGCATGATTCCTACTGCTTGCCATGCTGTGTACGACTCGTCCTCAAGTCGAATTTGAATAGAGAAGAGCGCAGACTCATGAAATGAATGGGCCTTGCTTGAGGGGCCATCTCAGGAAGTTGCACACTGCAAACACTGGACAAACAGCGTGTTGCGGACTTGTCCCTCTTTATTCTCTCTCTCTCTCTCTCTCTCTCTCTCTCCTGAACCCCCTCCCCTTCATTTCAATACACCCCAAGTGTGCTCTCTCGAAAGACGCGGCGACGATAACGCTGAATGAGTCAGATGCGCTAGGCGGGAATTCGAGAGTTGGAGAGGGAGAATGAGAAAGAGATAGAGAGCACAAGAGAGATAGAGAGAGAGAGGGTTGAAAGAGAGATAGAAAGAAGTGAGAGGAGAGCGAGAGTTAAAGACTCGAGCGCAAACCATGCTTTTCACTACGCCTTCGGCGACATTCTGGAGTCGACTACATACATATGTAGTTGTATGACTCATGCAAATGGGACGCACACTCTTCGAGCCCGAGATCGCATTCTAACAAGAAGGGGTAGAAGATTCAAGAGTCTGAAAGTCCAAGAGAAGAGTGCGTGAGAGAGCGAGGGAGAGAGTGGGGAACGATATTTTGGGGGAAGAAGATGAAACAAATATATGTATATGTATATGTACATCGACTCGCAATAATAATTGAATACAACTGGATCGTATCCAACGAACGATGATAGACTGTATCTATTCATTTAAAATAAATATGGCTCGCAAAACCACCACTCTTGATAAAATTTCTTGATATCAGCAATCTCTCTTCAGGTTAATATCTTTTTATTATCGCAATCTATTTTAGGATCCAATAACTTTTTTAGTAATATGAATTTTAAAAAATTTATTAAAATAATTTTTCTCCGCCACTTTAGTCTCTCTCTCTCTCTCTCTCGTGATCACTTTCATTATATCTCTCTCCCTCGATCTTTCTCTATCTTTCTCTCTTTATCTCTCTCTTGCTCTCTCACCCATTCTCCACTTGCAGGGCAACGAATTCGCGCACATCCAAATGCTACCGTTCCAAGAGCAGCTGAACTACGACGCCGAAATGCCGTCCCTTCGTCTAATCGACGGCCCGACCGTGCGACAGGGCCGTCTTCAGATGCGCTTTCGCGACCGCTGGCGCTCCGTTTGCACCATGCTGACAAAGTACGCAGGAACCGAACTGTAGGAAGAGAACTTGATAGTTCAAAAAGATGACTTTAAATAAATGGCAACACTATATTCGTCCAGGCAAAATAATTTGAATTTATGACCACAATAGTATTAACAAAATAGCGCGCAATAGATTAAGAAATTTTTTTATTAATATTTCTTTTTCTCTTTAATTTTTTAAATGCTAGCTAAAGTTAATGGAATAAAGAGAAAAAAAAGAAAGACAATTTTAATGCCACAATTGAACATCGCCTTCTTCTCAGCTGGACCAGCATCGACACAGGCGCCGCGTGCCGCTCGATGGGCTACGGCGACGGAGGTGAGGAGGAAGAGAACTTGATAGTTCAAAAAGAGAACTTTATTCCAGAAACTTTATTCCAGAAGAAAGAAAAATAAACGGCTATACTAGCTTTCTTTCTTCCTTCTTTTCTTCAATAGATTTTCCGATAATTATTATTTTCGTAATTATCATTGTTCAAGAGAGCCTTACCGAGTTCTCATTAGATGGATAACGGACTCGCTAGAATTTTGGAAAGTGGCTGATTTCTCTTTATCCATGGCATTTGTTCTCAATCCTTCTGCTTTTTCTCCTTTCCCACGCCTTTTCTACTTGATGACTTCGTTCTCACTGACTCTATCACAATTTTAGACTCCAAATGTCCTCGGTCAATTTCGTTGCTCATCATGATCAGCCTTCCTCTGAAGGGGACTCTCACGCTTTATCTCTCTAATACTCTTTTCTCTCTCTCTTACCCTCTCTCTCTCTTTTCTCTTTTTTTCACTCTCTCACCCTCTTTCTATTCTCTCTCTCACCGTCTCTCAGTTTTATCGCTTTTTCTACCACCCGCCACTTCAGCACTTTATCTCTACTCTTAGCTTTCTCACGCCTCTTCATTTTGGATTTCCATCACACGCCTACTCATTAAGACCACCTGAGGAGGGGTATTCTTTTCCGAGAGAGAGAGAGAGAGAGAGAGAGAGAAAGAGAGAGAGAGAGAGAGAAAGGGAGATGGGAGAGAGAAAACATCAGAGTGCGCGAGAAAGGGGTAATCCAAGTGCCCAGTGGCACGTGACCTTGGCCGAGTCCACTGGTGCTCTGCTCAAGATAATCCGAACTCTTCTTCTATATCCACTTGTGCTCTCTCTCTCTGTGTCTCTTTCTCTCTCTCCTTCACTGTTTCTCTCTTTTTCGCTCTCGTTCTTTCTTTCACTTTTCTCTCTCTCACTTTCGCCATTCATCTCACTCTTTATCTCTCGCTCTCTCTTCGCACTTCTAGCACTATGCGCATTCATTATTATTGTTATGGTCTGCATCTCTTTGTCCTTCTGTCTCTCAAAGTCGCTCTGTATCTCTCTCTCCTTTTCTACCTCTGTCTGCTCACAGCTCTCTATGCACTTCTGGCTGGTTGCAAATGAGGAACACCATCCATGGCCATGCATAGCCTTTGATGGCAAGATAGAGAGAAAAGGATAGAGAGATAACGAGAGAACGAGAGAACGGTGACGAGAGAGAGAGCGTGAGACAGGGAGAGATTGGGAGATAACAGGGCAAGAGAAAGAGATCGTTAGAGATAGATATATCGCGTTCTGCGAACAACAGTGGTGGTTTTCGGTTGCTGGAGAAGGCTAAAAGGAAAATCTTTCGATGGTTGATCTGATATTGGAGTATGAAGAATTCAAATTAAACAGATCAATAACAAAAAAAATCAGCCAACACTGAAATTGGACAAACAGAGCATTATTTAAAGTAATAAAAGTTTTAAGCAAATTTGATGAAAACCTAGGCTTCTGGAAGTGGTTCCGCCGAAACAACGACACGTATCCGCTCGTTCTTCCCCGCCCTGCCTGCCATCCGGGTTCGGGAGACAATTATTTCATTGTTTTTTTTTTTCTCTTTTTTTTTTGCAATTTCGTGTTTATCAAGAAAACATGATATTTGTTCTTTTTTAAATTTAGTTATTTAACCCTAAACAAATTAACTCGTGTAAGAAATAATTAAATTTAAGAAACCCGAAACTCAGCCGTAATCAATAAAAAATTTCCTGACTGTTGTAGTCGCGTCTTTCTTACCATAAGCCACACTCAGCCTTCACATCAGGCAAAAAGGCGAAAATTCAAATGCGAGTTTACTTTAAGGCGCTCGCACACTGCTCGACTGCCCGGGTCTCGCGGATCAAGCGGCCATTGAAATGTCGGAGAATCTCTGCCAGGGCGAAGACGACATCGGCATACTCTGCTGGGGCCCGCCCACCTTCACCGGCTGGGCACGCCACTGGGCGGGTTTGTGATTCTTTCTCCCATTCTTCCTTCTTTTAATTTATATTTAAAAAATTTTTCTACATATTTTCAAGCATAGTACATACTATTTCCATTAAACATCCGTCTGTTTGAAGTCTCATCTACTTTCCATTTCATCGACTCATGGATATTGTAGTTTAAAAAATGAACTCCCATCATTTAACTTTCTCAACTTAGGCCTCCAAGCTTAAGGATACTGTAATCGTTTTTAACTTCCCGCCAAATAACTTTCAAAAACAATCAGGCCTTCAAATCCTAAATTCGCCCTTTGCGTACGTGCCGGCCGACTCGGACATGGTTGCCGTACATCGGCAGTCACTCTCTCGTCTCGAGTACTTGGACATTCTCTACGCCGGCTACAGCGGGTACCTCTCATCCTTTTTCCGCAGATTTATAGATTAAATTTTTTTGCTGCTGTTTGTTATTTAATAAATCTAATTATTTATTTTTTTTCTAGCTCGTTCATGATCGATTATGTATTTTGCTTAATTATTTTTTAAATTACTTTATCAACAATAGCATATCTTCTGATTTCGCTCTCTCTCTATCCCTTTCATTCTCTCTCTCTCTCTCTCTCTCTCTCTCTATTGCAGGCAAACGAAGAACGTAACAGCGGCGCTCTGGATAGAAGGCGTTCCGCCGATAATGAACGGCCTCCGAATAGAGAGAAGCGCACGGGACGGCTTGTACCTGTACGAGGTGGGCGGTTGTCATCTTTTATTCGTTGATCTTTGATCATTGATCTTTGCTCTACTATGATCTACAAGAGACCTTGTATTTCGAAGATTTATCCCATTTTAAGCTAACTCAAGAGAGCCTCTCTGTAAGGATCGAGGAGCGCCTGCCTCGAGGAATTTTTGTTTAGTATAGCGTTGTAAACCTTATGAGGGATGTATCCCTTGTTCATAACGAAGTCTACGCGGTCAGAAAGTTTAGAAAAAAATTTTTCACTTAGATATAAGTCGTAATGTTCATAAATTTTGGATGACCATATCTAACGTTATACTTAATATTTATTTACCAGAAGAATGAAATATTATATGCAGAAAAATTTCATTTCGATCAAGAGTACCATGGATGGTACTCAAAAGTAGAAAATGAACGTCAAATTTATGTTTCTCGTCTCAAACAACGTAATGGAACAGTTTTCAGAACATAAGTTCCATTGGTACCAGCTTTCGCAGAACAGCTCAAAATAGTCGAATCCTGTTTTTTTTCGATATTTCAAAATTTCTGAAAAATGTACAGGTTTTGCATTTTCATCGAAGGATATATTATGTAAAAGTCTCTGCTTTTTCGAATGGTTATGACCTTTTTGGTAATCCGATTCACAAATGACCTGATAGTTGGCTTCGAAGGAGTTTTCATACAATTATTTCGCCTTCTAAGCTCGTAAAAATGAAATTTCTTGACTTTTAGAGTACTTTTGAGTGTTATATCATGAAAGAACTTCAAAGAATCCTTTGAGTGTTATATCATGAAAGAACTTCAAAGTATCCTCAGAATTTGATTAAAAAGCTGTATCCGATTCAGTTTTAACCGCTCTTTCTTGTAGAATAAATATTATGTTGTAATTCGGTCTATATGACCCATTAATATTAAAAATGAATGAGTATTTTAATACCAGAATTTGGCCAAAAACACAAAAAGTCAATTTTAGGCCTTTAGACTAATTTCTTTTGCATACAAAGTATATACCATTTTAAAGAGGATAAAAAATTACATCGAATGGACTATTCTGTTTTAAAATTGATGAACTTTGAAAGAAATTATGGTTTGCAGCCAAAGCCAAAATTTGCTCAGAAACCCATATTCAAATGCAGATACCCAAAAAAGTATCCGAGATTTTTCGTCGTAGAGACATATTAGGTGTATTTTTTCCTGCTCTTTCTTTTGGATGATTCGGTTTTTTGAAATGCATACCAAACAAAAAAGTTATTACCTGAAAATCAGTTTTCAAAAAATTCAATTGACCAAAAGTCATAAAAATGTAAATTTTTCGAAAATGGTCATCTGGGACGTTTTTGTGTAGTTTTCGACAAGGAATCGAACATTGAAAAGTATATTGAGAAATATTAAGTATAACATTAGATATGGTCATCCAAATGTTATGAACATTACGACTTATATCTAAGTGAAAAAAATTTTCTAAACTTTCTGACCGCGTAGACTTCGTTATGAACAAGGGATACATCCCTCATAAAGTTTTCAAAGTAAAAGAAAACAAAAATTCCTCAGGGCAGGAGCCTATACAAGCCTCCTTGAGTCTTACAGAGAGGCTCTCTTAAATTTTATAATTTTTTTTGTTCTATTTTTATAGATAATTTACTTTATCTAGGAATACTAAAAAAAATTTAATAAAAAAAAACTAAAATTAAGTCTTGTGACACTCGTTTTCTTGTTGTTGTTGCTTATCATGATTAAAAATTCTGTTGTTGTATTGCAGCCGGGCGGCCCGGTGATGATCGCCAATTCGACGTTCGCCTTCAATCGCGGCCACGGCGTCGTGGTCGACGAAGCGACCGATGGACGGTGGGCGAAATTTTTTATCATATTTTATTTTTATTTTTAAAATAAATGTAGCTTTTCCAACATGCATATAGCAAATCATTCATGCTCAATTTATAATGTATAATTTCTTCCAGTTTGCGTGCACCCGCGGTTTTGAGTGGCTTCTCATGTTGAATTATAAAACTCTATTGAAGGAGCCGCCATACTCCTTTTGCTGGTTTTTCTAGAGTAATTGATATAACAAGTTGTTTAGCGAATTAAATTTATAAACATGTTAGTTCCGAATGTAAATTGTGAACAGTTTTCCTATTATTATTAGTATCACATCTTTCAACTATGTATAATGTTTTTTGAAGTGTGTCCTATTATTCTTGATGGTGAGCCACTCAAACCCGCATGAGCAGGCACTTTGAGTTGCTTGGGCAATAATTGTAAAGGAATAGAACAATGGCTTAAAAAGGGCAATTCGCATTTTTTTTTCTCTGTTCGCCATTCTACATGTACGTTGTGAGAATTTCTTGCAAATTATTTATCTACAGCGTCTTCATCAACTTCACGCGGATCGAGGGCAACTGGGGAGATGGTGTGTGGTATCGACAGAGCAGCCTGCCGCGCACTCCTCTGCTGCCCGCAACTAACAGTTAGCGATGCAATCTATATATATATATATATGTATATACATATACATATATACTACATATACATATATTTATATGTATATGTATGTATATATATAGGTATATATATATTTAAATAAAACTATTACAAATTTCGTTACTTTTTCTTCACAAGTGTGTCTTTGTTTCCGCTATTCAGTTATCAGATAATAATGTGTTGAACTCAAATTCTAGGGGGGAAACGACAAGCACTCTTCGCCGAGGAGCAGCCATCCGCTGACATTTGCAAGGTTTTTATTATTTTAAAAACCATTTATTGATTCTTTGATTTAGAAACTTATTGACTAATATTATAGTATTTAATTAGTTATATGAATTTGTGGATTACTACAAGAACAAATCAGATTCCTAGCAACATACGTTCCAATTATAACCTGTGAAACGCGCTTAAATCACCTGACACCGCGAGACCGTTAATAATATAATACGGTTGAAGTTTAAAAATAAATAAGTAAAAGAAAACAAAGAGTTGAAAGCGTAACAGAGAGCTCCTTGAGCAGACGCACTCACTCTCTCGTGCTCTCTTCTTTCCCTACCTTCTCTCGGCACATCTGACCAACGGCACCGTCGTCGACCCGACGCTACCGCTCTCTTGCTGGATGGTACGCTAGTTCTAGAGTATATTTCACAATTTGGATTCATATATATCTCCCGTAAAAATTGAGCATAGAAAAACATTCAGGTGATGTCTCTGCCTCCCCGTCTGGAATACACGTACTCGATTCAGTTCCTCGCCGTTACTAATCGGTTTGAGCTTAGGGCTTTTTTTCTCTAATTGTTAATCTCTGACAATCTTATTTAGCGAACATTGTCAGGTGTAAAATAGGTGCACAACACAAAAATAGAGCACTCACATTCAACCAACTAATTTGTTCTCTCTAACCTATCTCTTTTTTCTCTCTTTCTCTGCTTCTCTTCTCTATCTCTACTCCGTCTCCCTCCCTCTCGGTGAGGGAGACCGAGTAGCCACCCTCTCTATTTGACCCACCTTTTTCACCTCTCTTTCTCCCTCTCTCTTCCCCTCTCCTTAGATATCTCTTCTTTAGCAATCCACAGCCGGCTCCATTTGGTCCTCTCTCTGCCTCTTCGATGACGTCATTCGTGATCTGTGACGCCGACGACGCGCTCCAGTCGTGCGCACTGCAGAGGATGCGAGTGCCGCTCATTGACGGTCGGAAACTGATAATTAATTGCATTATTTTAAGATTTTGAAATGTTTAATTTTATTGTTATAGAATTAGAAGAGATTTCCAGGCTTAATATCTCTTCCACAGTTTCGTAATCCTACCATACGCATCAGCGCATTTCCACCGTACTTCGAGCGAAATCTGCTGCTGTTTTTCCTACCGTAATCCATCCGTCATTCTCTTCCAGGCAAGCTGCCTCAGACGGTGGCGGTGAAGTCGGCCGGCCAGCCACTCTTCATCGCCGTCGAGCACACGCTTCAGGGAGGTGGCGCCGGCTTTCTCGCCGGCGACGTCGACGTCCTTTTTCGTGTCCACGCAGATGTCAAGGGTACATTGGCATGAACATTGAACACAATAATAATTATTATTATTAACAAAAATAAATTATAAATAATTAAATAAATTGTTTTAAAGTAAAAATATATATAATCTACCGCACATGCATTTTTTTTGTAGTATTAAAAACGCCACTAACAAATCATCGTTTACTTCAATTACGTTTTGTTATTCATGATGGTGAGCCATTCAAAACCGCATGACCCGGTTTTTTGGGCTGCAGTGATCAATAAGGTAATTAAAACAAAATTTTTTTAAATTCTTTTCTCTGTTCGCCACTTTGCCTACACTACATACATACACACAATATACGAACTCCTTCATGACCAGGCTAATTCAACAGTACGCATATATAGCATTCTTCTCGATAGCCGATTCCTCTTGCAGACAAGGCTTTCTACGGGCTGAATATCACAAACTCGATCATCAGCGACAACATCGGCAACGGCATTCTGGCACTCGATCCTAGAGAGCGAACGGCATTCTCAAATGTTTCCCTCGACAGGAATCAGGGACAGGTTTCTATACAAAAAATAATCTTAAAATGGTCTGTCACTTAAATCGGGGTGCTTTTAGTTGCGAGGGCTCCTATCGCGAGGAAAACAAACATGAATGTCATCAAAATGAGAGAGAGAGAGAGCAATTAGGCACTGTGGTGACAGATATGTAGCATGCCTACAATACTGCTAGGCCGGCGTGCTGGTGCAAGGCGGTGCGGCGGACATTTGGCTGAACGACACGCGCCTTCGGCAGAATTGGGGCGACGGCCTCAACGTCTCCTTCGCCGGTGGCGCCATCAATCTCAACGGCACTGTCATCAGTGGCAATCGATGGCGAGGCATGCGAGAATATCCATTGATTTCATTATTTAAAATATTTCGATAAAACATGTACCTGGCTAATGAAACATTTTCTTTGTAAGATGGATGATAAAATAATTATTTTAAAAAAGGAATCCGGACGAGTATTGTATAAAGTAGGTTAATAAAAGGGAAAATTGTTTTAAATACAATGAATGATAAAATAATTATTGAAGAAGAAGAAGAATGATTCCAGGAGCCGCCGTTCACTACAACGACTCGCTGCCTTTTCTCGCGATGCACTACGAATTTGTCTTCAAGGTTTGTTCTTTGTTCATCTATTTTTGATCTTCTAAGATCATAACTAGTAGAAAAAATAAGAAATACTCATATATTTAATTGCTTTTTATCTTGTCAGTCAACCGTATAACAGATATTTCCAAAACGAATTACCTTATTACTTTTCGGGAGCTGTTAAAAGTGCCTTGAGATTCTTCGTTCGCTCTTTTCGATTGTAAATGCTTTCTTTATTAAATTAGATCTAAAGCGAATAAATAGCATCTTGTTTTTTCGCCTTATTTCGTCGGGCTGAGCTAGAAACTTCGTTTGCAAGTGTTCCGAAGTCACAAAAATCCCTCTGCCCTGAGGAAATTAATAGTATTCTCGACTTTGAATTCGCGAATATTTTATTTTCCCGCCATTTTCAAAACAAAATTGACATTGCAACACCATGGCCGACGGGGCCATTCCACCCCTACGCTTAAAAAGCATACATATGGTGCACTCAACCAATATGGCCGGGTTTTGCTTAACCTGCCAATGGTTCAAACCACAAGTTTCTGAGGAGAGAGGCGAGGACCAATAGCACTATTTCTGTGGATTCTCTACACCGTACTTTTTAACAATTTGTCAGGGAATTCGTGTTAGAAGTTTTTCCCTAATGGTCTCCTTTACGGACTTTTTTTTTTGCTTTATAAAAGTTAGATATGGCATGCTCATAATCAAGAGTTAAAAATACTCCAGGGTCGTCCATCGAACAACATTTTCTACCTGCGCTCGCTCGTCTCGGAGAATGCCTGGGGCGGTCTGCTCATCGGAAATGTCTGCATTCCGGCTGAACGGAGGATCGAGCACAGGGTGAGCGATTTTATTATTATTATTATATTGATTTTTCTTTTATCTCTTTCATTTGTCTAGAACATTATTTTCCTGCCATAATCGAAGAAAAATTCATATTTTTATTATTATTCATTATTCGATGATTCGATCCTGTTTTCTTAAATTATTACAAAATAGAAAATGAACATTATAATAAGAAAGCAAAACTCTGTGTAATGAAATAATGAATATTCTAAAGGTGCTGATCAACTGGGTCGAACTTCTGCACAACGCCTACCATCCGGCTGTCGAAGTGTTCTCCTGCCAGCGCGGTCCCAACATTGCACGAATGCTGCTGGACGTCTCTGGCAATCGTATTGAGGGTCAGATATATTTTATCTTATTTCTTCTTCTTCTTCCTAGTTTCTTCTAAAATGTTTATTGTTTGAACTTTAAGTGTCCCTGATATCTTGTGGTTCATAAAAATAAAATAGAAAAAAATAGAAAAATTAATGAAAAAACTATTAGTTTTTCATATAAAAAATGGAAGTAACTTACATCTAACAGTGGCAGAAAGCAAAACTGAAAAAAAGAACGACGCCTCACAGGCAGCGGTGGCATGGGCATGCGCCTCGCGCCCGCCGTAAACGTGCACGCCGTCGTGAGCAGCAACCAGTTCCTGAACAACAATGACACCGCGCTGCTCGTTCGCAACGCCGCTTTTCCTCAGCTCTGGCAACTCCCGGCGAATGTAGGGTGCACAGCATTTGTGGCTTTTTTATTTAATCCTTTTTTAAACTCCCTGTTTCCCTTTCTTCCTCTCTTATTTTATGAAATAAAAACTGAAAGTGACAAGGTAATAAAATGTTTAAAAAATTCTTGTTTATAAACAGGTCAGCATATCAAGCAACTCGTTCAAGTTCAACCGCGGAAAGTACATCATCTCGCTTGGCATGAACGAAGACGCTCAAGCGCAGAGCATTCTCTTCAATCAACAGAACGAGGTTGACGAAGAGCACGAGCATTTTTTTTTGTGTACGAAGAGAAAATCAGTTGAAATAGCCATGAATTAGCTTAAATTTAAAACGTGAATTAAATTCTAAATTTAAGACATTAAGGTTCGCGAGAATACGGTAACCAATCCATTCCCTCACCTCCGACCACGCTCAACCCCCTATGCCGCGCTCGTTGTCTCGTCTTCAAATGTCAAGATCCATAGGAACTGCTTCCGGAACAAGGATGCAGAGTTTGTTTCTTAAATGCAATTTATTCCTATCCTTACCTCTCCTTCCTTTCGCTCTCGATATCTCATTTTGGTATACTTTCTGTTTTCGCCAGTCGCTCTACCGTACTCGATTCAGATTCGAAATCGGCACCGAACTTATGGCACACGCAAAGGTTATCGATGCGCGTGAGAATAACTGGGGCACGGCAGAGCGGCGTATCTTCATGGCCAAGATTTTCGATCAAGTCAGCAAAACCCCTTGCTCTTGTTAGGCATCGAATTCGGTCTTCTGTATGGTAGTGCTGTTGCGTATCCAATCGGCCATCCCCCGCCCCTTACAGTTTGTTCGATACTCGCTCGCGCGCATTGACGTCTCGCCCTTCGCCGCCGTATGCAACGAGCGCAATCCGCACATCACACCGCTCTTCGAATACTTTCGCCAGTTCCGAAGAGAGGCGCAGCCCTTTCTGCTCGGCGGCGCCATCTATGAGAATCATGACTTGCCGTCCGGGACGTCAGTAATTAAAATTGTTAAAATATTAAATTTAATTTAATTAAAATCGTATTTCTTTGAAAATAACTGAATTTTCAGTGAATATTCAAAGTCTTCTCTTAATTTTCAGAAAATTGTCCCCACACGAGTTAGAAATAAATTTAGCTACATGGTCACCGACGACCTGCACGTCATTCCTGGAGCACGGCTCACCCTCGCGCCAGGCACGACGTTGCAATTCGCAGAGGGCATCGGCATGCTTGTCCAGGTATGTTGCAAAAGAGACAGCCAGAGCGAATTGTCGAACCAGTGACATTTTGCGCGTAGCGGCTAGCAGTTATCCTCCCGGCTAACCTCGCTACATGTTTGTTATAGGGCGAGCTCGCGCGCTCCGGCTTTGTCGAGGACGCCGATAAGGAAGTCGTCTTCACGGCTCGTCCCTTCACTCTACCGCAGTCGCAGGTTGTCCGGCTTGTCAATGAAGATGGAAACACGGAAGTCACCGAGGGAAGACTTGAGGTTAGTGGGATATGAACAATAAAGAGCCAAACGGATTCGACATATGTATATACGTATGTATGTACATTCATATCTATTCCTGCGAAGCGAGAGCTTAAGTGATCGCCGAACGAAATTTCATTCAAGGTTTTACCCACTCACCCGCAGTTAAATCCACCGGGTCATATTGTTCATATTCTTTTATCTTTTACAAATAAAATAAAAATTTTAGAAGTGTCTAAATTTCTGAAAGCGAAAGAATAAATTGGCAGGTGTATCTCAATGGTAATGAACCGAAAAGAAGAAGAAGAGAAATTCTGAAATCTTTTCCGGTGTACCTCGACGACACTTGGGGTACGGTGTGCAATCGTTCGTGGACGGCGTGGCAGGCGCAGCTCGCGTGCAATCAGCTCGGCCTCGTCATGGATCCCGAATTCTTCGAGAACTGGCGAATCTTCCCGCCGTCAGGCGAGCTGCCCATCGTCATGGACAACGTGCGATGCGAGGAGAACGAGGCGAGTTGGGAGAGAAACAGAGACACAAAAAGAGAGAGAGAGAGGCATAGACACAGAGAGAGACAGAGAGATGAGAAAGCATTTGAGAGAGAGCGCACAATTACGACAGAGATCGAGAGAGAAGAAAAGGAGAATTGAAGAGCAAGAGAACTGCTTTCAATTTTGGTATTCTCTTGCCTTCAAACGTGTCAAAGAAAATATTCTCCGAAAATAAGAGATTTTATTGAACTAGATGTTTTCTACAGATTTCTTTTGTATATCATTGAAATGCTCTGTAGATCATAAGAAGCGTCAGGATGGGTTACTGTATTACATTTTAGATTTCTCTCTTCTAGGTTGACATCACGCGCTGCCGCCACGACGGCGTGCGACACAATGTCGCTGCCGGCTGCCGCCCCACCGAAGTCGTCGGTAGGACATTTTTTGGATAGAAAACAACTGCTTCTTTGCTTTTTCCTTACCAAGATAACGTTCGATGAATATCATTATATTTATAATGTCAATTTGATGATTAAATTATAGCTCGATGTTTTTTTTCTATCTATTGTCTTTTCCAATATTATCTTCTGTGAATATCGCTCCATTTTTCTTGCGAAGATACTCTAACTGACCTGTGGATATTGATTGGATGTTCTTTTTTTCTTACCAAGATAATTGATTACTACGAATATCGATCGATATTTGAGGCATCCGATGCGTCGAGCCTCGCTGGGCGGGCGTGCGCTTCTCGCTCCTCGCGAATCCGCCGACCGTCACCGGCCAGCGCACCATGCACAACTGGCGAATCGAGAAGGTGCCATCGGCTATCTGGAGTTTTATTCGACTGTTGATTGTTATTATTATTATTATTATTATTTATTTTTATATTATCTTTCCGATTTATTCATAATTTTGATTCTTTTATTTATTTCTATCTTATGTTATCGTTCAGATTAATTTATTTTTAAAATAGTATTAGTATTCTTTTAATTTTTGTTAATTTAGCTTTCAGATTAATTTTTTATGCAAAGTTATATTTATTTTGACTACCGAAATGGCTATTATTTTGGCTATAACTAAAATGACCAAGTTAGCCACATTTCAAGATGTTCAGATTTTGTTTCAATTCAGGGCGGCCTCTTTGATTTTCGAGCTGCCGAATTTTGCGCCGCCCTTCAGATCGACTGGAACTATCACACATTTCATAAGCTTGTTGTCAGATCTTTTTTAGCATTGTCCCATATTGATTCATTGTTCCATCAGGCGTAACATTGCCGAGAACTTTGTTTGTTCTGTTTAACGTAACATTTGTGCCAGGTTCGTGACAACTTTTGGAACGGCATCGATGTAGTCTACAACGACCTGACGAAGAAGCCGGCCATCCGCGACTCGGTCATTGTCAACAACCGCAGAAATGGCATGCGAGTCCGCTCAGTAGGCATTACCATCGAAAATGTCAGCTTTATTATTTCCGCGAACTTCCTTTGATATACATAAATAAAAAAACCTTGCACTTGCATTAAAGGAGGGCAAAAATTATGTGAAATTTCAAATTATCGCGCAGCTCTCCGCACTCTCATATGCGCTTATGCTATTCACATGCAGCTGATTTGTGCTACCTGCGAAGCAGCACACGCGAATGAGAGAGTGTGCCTACTGAAGCTGTAAACTTGCGACAATTCGAAAATGTACAAGCTCTTCTGTCGTAGCCTCATTTCTCTCTTTTCGTGTCCAAACGTGCATCTGTCGGCTCCGGTGGTTTCGATTGTTAATGTTTAACTTCTTATTGATCTACCGACTTAGATTAATGCTCGGAATGAAATTGAAATAAAATAATAAAAGTAAATAATCATGACAGGTGACAATCTCCCGGAACGGCATGGCCGGCCTTCGGTACGAGCCACGCGTCACGAGCTGGGAGCAACGTGACATTGTCTCGTGGCTCGACCGCAGCGAGCAGCCAGAGCGAGAGGTACCCTATTCGTATTCATTGAGAAACATTCTTATTATTCAAGATGAGAACATCCTTTTTGAATCGATCCCATCTTATTCTAATTAAATAATATTCTTTTAAAATTGCCAAAATTCCCGAAACAAGAATAAGATTTCTCAATTGTATTTTGTAGGCAGGGGAATTTATTACGTATTTTCTGCTGTTATGGAATGAGAAAAGGAATAAATTGAATTCAAATACTTTATTACTATAAAGTAAATTTAATTTTCAGGCAAACAACGTCTTCTCTTTGCCCGACCGCACAGTCGACAAACTTCAAGTCTTCGAGTCTCAGCACAGCCAACGAGCATTTCTAGTCGCAGAAGCAAACGAAGACTGCCCTCTCGGTGAGATCTCTTTCTCTCTCTCTCTCTCTCTCTCTCTTTCTCTCTCTTGCTCGCTCTTTGTCTTTCTGCATTTCGCTAACTCTCTCTCTCTCTCTACTTCATCTTATGCAATAAATGTCTCACCAGCAGTAGCGTGCAACATCACTTCTAGACGGATATTATAATATTAATTCAATCGAATTGCAAATCTACATTCAAAAAATTCTAAAGCATTGAAACTGGTTCGACATGGTCTTGAAGTTCTAACTATGCATACGCTTAATACGCTTTCTCTCTCGAAAAATCAGATTGATGTTGTTGGGAATCTCCACGGAGCAAATACTGTTTACCCTGTCCCTTTGGGAAACCTGTGAATTGGCAAAACCACGTGTGCAATCAAAGATCGCGTGCAGAGAACAGAATAAAAAGATGCGTCATTCAATTGCAGATCCCGCTGCGCCTTGCGAGCACGAGCTGATTCTCGAGGCGGCCGGCTACGAATTCGGCCTCGCAGCCAAGCTAGCAGTGCAGGTGAGAAAATAGAGCGGATAGTAAGACGTGACTTTAACTTTAACTTAACTTAACTTTAACTTGACTTAACAAATAAACAATTGAACAATTTTCAAAATATACATCTTTTAACGCCCTCATCGTCAGATTGTCAATCCTGTCGGAAACGCAAGTGATGAAGATGTCATCTTGAGAGATCCCGTCAGCGGCAAGCAGTGGGGCGCGCGCAGGTTTTAGTCGTTTTATTATTATTATCATAATAATTATTATTATTATCACTATTATTATTATTATTATTGCTATTATTATTACAGTTATTCTTATTATTTTTTGTGCTGTTATTATAACTATTATTAGTTACATGTAGTAAAACGTTTACTCATTTATGTATATGTATATAGAATTTAATTAGATATAAATGTAATAATAATAATAATGATACTCCTCTGTAGCGACTCTGTCCGCTTTCCCCTCGTGAGTGCCGGCCACACGCTCTCTGCCAAGTATACGCGAAGTCGCGGGCAGCCGACGCTCGTTCTGCTCGTGCTCTTCCTCGACAGTCAGTTTTATTTGAATAATATTTTTTCATAATTTATTTCATTATTATTTACTTGACAACAATTCCATTGTGCAATCAGAATTAGCAATTTGAACACAGGGTGAAAGCGCGGCAATTGAGACCTGAATTAAATATTCTTCGATGTGATCTTCTTCACTTTAAGCACAAGAGTACCTCGATCGCTTCGTGCATCTCTACGAGAGTCGCGTCGAGGAGAACGCGTACGGCATCTCGGCCGTTCACTACTCGAGTTCCCGTTTCGCTGATGGCACTCTAACGAATCGATGGGACAACGAGAAGCTCTGGTTCCAGAAGGTTTAGACTTGTTTTGGTGTTTTTAACTAATTAAGTTACTTAATTAATTTAAAAAAAAACTTTTTTTGTGCTGAAACTATGTGTTTATTGTAAATGAAACATGTTGAAAGCTAAAAGAAATAAAAATTTCAGGTAAATTTCACTCGCAACACAGAAGCCGCACTCTGGATCAACTCGCCACAGCACGACGTACTCCCGGACACGCCAGTCACGGAGGTTTGCATTGTGGTCAATTCTGTAAATTCAGATAATGAAGTGCACATTCGATATAGTTCACGCTCTTGTTGTATATTTCCCACAATTTACTTATTCGCAGTCATAAAGTGAAACGAATTCAATTTTTAAAGTTTTAACTATTTGATCATGCCCCAAATCTAGATCGCATAATGAAAGACCCCTCGTTTGTATATTCGAAGTTCCCATTCACTTGGCTTGAAGTAATCATGGCGCAATCATTAACTAAAGATTACGTCATCATGTCAAATCAATTCCCTCTCACAGATGACTTACGACCTCGACAACTGTTCGGTGGTGGAGAACGGCGCGGTTGTGATCGACTCGCACAGAGACCTCTTCGCCTCCGCCAACCTCTTCCACTGGCGCGTCTGGTCAAATACGTTCGCGAACAACACGAACGCCGCATTCATAGTGCGGCTTCCCGACTGCGTTGACCCACTCCATGACAGGACGCACTCGTTTTGGGTACTTTTCGTCTTCTTTGAATTTCCAAGCTCCCGTAATAATAAAAAACTAATTATTTCCTCGTTTGTGAAAAGGTTTTCTAGTGCATACATAGAGAGAGCATTGGCATCTACATAGATGGAGATTACAGAAGCCTAGAGAAAGAAAATATAGAACAATAATAAAACATTTAAATTGAAGATGACTGAGAATCGTTGGGAGACCAACGAGAACGTGCGGATTCTGCTGGATGGAGCGTACGCCTTCGTGAACATCTCATCGAACAACTTCACCGACAACTCCGCAGCGAGTCGCTTTGGCATTCTGGAGATTCAAGGAGACGAGAAGCATCTGATCGCGGAGAGGAATCGATTCTTCAACAACTATGTGAGCTATCAATCTATGTACATAAATACAAGTAAAATTATCGCATATCCAATGGTATGTCAAATAGTGTAGTTCTTATCATGTGCGTACATGCATATAAAAAATAGAAAAAAAGCAATGCAAATTATAGAGTGAAGAAATTGTAATACAGTAATATCACGATTTCAAGAAAGAAGAAAATACAAGAATCTTTTTAAGGGCAACTGGATGCTTCGGATGCACATCTCGAGCCATTCTCTACGCGCACTCGGCCACCCGATCCCGGCTCTCATCCAGTACAACTACTTCCAGTTCAATCACTTCCTCAAGGTTAAAATTGACACATAATTAACCAAATTTTTAATGTCTGCATGGTGTTTTAATTTTAAGTCTTACCTATTCAAAAGAAAAACGTAGTCAATTAATAGCAATCTTCCCATTTGTGTTATCATTTGTAATCTTTGCTAATCAAAGGAAAAATCGCAGCAATGAAACATTTTGGATTTAACCCTTTTAAAGCGCGCCGAAGAGTACGTGGACATGACGCCAAGGTCGTATGCAATTGGCATCTTTGGCTCGCAGAAAGCGGACGTCCATTTTAATCGACTCAAGAACGTCCTGCTCGACTTTGAGCTTGTCTCGGGTTGCATTGTCAGTCTATCGATATAGAGATAATATCTACATGAAGAATGAAAATTTGAGAGAAGCGAAAACCTAAAAAAAAAGAACGAGTGATAGAATAATTAAAATGAATAAAATAATGAAGTCAAATGGGAGGGTTAAAGAAGGGAAAAGTAAAGGCTAACAAAAAGACTGCTCTTTTCTTAAGCCTATTCGCGTTGGCGACGCGCTGAATGTGACGCACAACTGGTGGGGCAGCGGCAACGACGCGCAGATTGCACAGAGGTTTGCTGTTCATTTTGTTTCCAGCCAATTTATGCAATTGCATCATCAATTCGTAACATTAAAATTGCTCTCTACTTTACTAATATTCCAAAAACCGAACAGATCCGAGTCATTCACGCCCTCTTTTATATTACAAGTTTTGTGTGTGCAAGCCATGCTGTTTAGGTAACAATTGATGAGCTTAAAAACTCCTTTTCGATTTCTTAAAACGAATATAATGAGAAATGTTGTCGAAATTCTTTATTATGTCGAAAAAATCAAAAGGCAATTTGATTAGTTTCTAAAGCAGAAATGATATTTAAATTTCAAAAACAGAATCTTTGACGTCGACGACTGGAACACGTACACGGCGGCCAACTTCTCACCGTACTTTGTCACCGAAGAGCTCTTCATCAACTTTTGGTGGAAGCCCGAAGTGGTGCGCAACGGTGTCAATCTATTCAGGAGCCTTTTCTTTGCTTGCTTTTCTTTTCTTTCTTTGGATCTTTCTTTACGAAGCTCGAATTGCTACTTTTTTACTCGAATTAGCTAGCGAGTGAAATAATAAATAATAAAAGTGTGCGACTGCAGAAAAATGGACCACCTATTCACTGTCCCTCCCCTTCCCCTAGTCGAACCTCATAAGAAAATGAAAGCATTCTTCAGGGCCAACTAGCCGTCGCGCTCCCAGTCGAGCCGTCTGCGCTCGACCTCAAGGGTCGCATGTACGAGTCTAAACGCCTGACGCTCCTAGCCGAACGCTGGGAGAACTACCCGCACTACTACAAGCCATTCCGACCCTACCGAATCACGCGCGACCTCACCATTATGCCTGGCGCAACGCTGACGATTGGTGCGTCTGAGCATGAGCGTATCGAGGAGACGTTTAAAAATGCGGCAAAGAATGATCGAGTTCGAGTTAAATAGAACTAGCATGGACCGAGCAACACTTTTCTATCGAAGTTTTCGTACAGATGACCGATATTAAATTAATTTTGACTCATGTCAAAACCGCCGGGACGCATTCAGTCTCATATTTTCTCTTAAAATTAATGTCGTAGATGGAGTTGTCAATTAGCCGAATGGATGTTTATTCAATCAATTTTAATCAATATTAATGCATATTAATCAATTCTCACTTTTTCACCTAGACCCCGACGTGGAAGTGCACGTGTGGCCGGGCGTGCGGCTGCTCGTGCTCGGCGACCTCGTTGCCAACGGCACCTTCTGGGGCCCCGTCCGCTTCAAGCCGATCAACACGACCGAGCACGACGAGATTCGTGGACGTATTGGCACGAGGTTGCTGATTATTGCTATATTATCATTATTATTATGCACAAAGTTTTTTTTCCTTGATTCATCTTGATTATGATTTCATTGGTTTTAGTCAAACTAAATTTTAAAAATTAAAAAAAAATTATAATTTGAGGTATCGCCGGGGCATTCTGACCGGCACAGCGCCATTCTTCTCGCCCGGTCGCAGGGTTCGCCGGCGGATTGATTCCTCCTACCGACACGCCGAGTGGACTAGAAAAAGGAGCAGACGCGCAATCGCAATCGATCGGTGAGAAAAGACTAGTCGAACTTATGGTTGCTTTATTAATATTTATGTATATATATATATATATATAAATTAATTTTATTGCCTTATTAATTGATCATCACGCAAGAATAGATAGAAGTAGAATGAAATAATGCAAATTAAAGCTAAATTAATTGTCATTGAAATTCATTAAAAATACAGATCAGTTGTCATGGTGAATGTACTCATCTTACTACGGACAAAGAAAGAGGACAAAATAAACATTTGAGTAAATAAAAAAAAGTCATCCTTATTTTAAGGGCTCTCCCAGACGCCGTGTATTCGTCGTTTTCGCTGCTCCGCCGCGACGACGCCTTCTACCAGCGTTTCTCGGTTCGACTGGCGCGCGAGGGCGCGGCGCAGTCGCGCGCCGGCTTCGTCGACGTCTACAATGCGACGAGTGGCGAAGTCGTCCCACTCTGCGACCGGCAGTTCACGCTGAGGTTGATGGAGTTTTCGATAGTAGATAATTACGAAAAGCTGCTTACTAAAGAATACTGAATGCTCTCTAGAAATGCGATGGTCGTTTGTCGTGAGCTCGGCTGGCCAACACAGAATGCTCAGCACTGGATCACACCAAGGTCATTTCATTTCATTTCATTTCATTTCATTTCATTTCATTTCATTTCATTTCATTTCATTTCTATTCTTTTTTCTCGCTCAATTTTTCCTTAAACCATATAAATAAAATGTTAACCCAACACAACAAATTTTTGCATACCCTACCGAGTTTTTTTTTTTTTTTTTTTTATCAAATTGAAGCAGAGCATAATCATTATGTCCTCCAGGTGGAACTATAATCCTCAATTACGCCTGGTCAAAACGTATGTCGAGCCGCGAGAGTGCAGAGGAACCGAGCCGAGGTGAATCCAATCTGCAATCAAATATTGACGGCTTTTCAGTATAAAATGCAGAAGAAGATCACATAACACAACTTTTGCAGACAGACCCAAGAATTTCTCAGACTTATGAAGCTCAAACCTGGCGGTATTAAAATTTGGGGAAATAGGAAGGCTTTGCATGAATTTCTGGGCACCTTTTGGGCTTCCATTTTTTTTCTACATCATTTGACAAAAAAAATTCCTGCCACTAATTTAGTTTGGGTCGTTGCCAACTGCGCATCACGGGCAACGCGTCGCAGTGGATGTGCATGGACAATGAACACTTCAACTTTGTATTCTGCGGAGCGAACTCGTCTCTCAACAGGCAAGGAACACTCCACAGAGATGGCGCGGGCATTGTAATGTACAATGTCGATATTGTTCATTCTTGCAGAACATTTGTAATCGAAGATATAATATAAATCAATATATGGGAAAGTTGAGAGAAATGAAATAAGATTTGAAAGAACTTCCGGAAGAACTAAAGCCAGAAAAGACACTATAATTTATTAAACTCATTGTTTTATTTATTTATTTATTTATTTTTCATTTTTCTTTTAGTCAGTACATCGGCAGCTGGGGCGGTATCACATTTGCCCACGATGAACTCGACCTCGAGAAGCAGCCGTACAAAGGTTCCGATTTTCTCTTTTTTTTTTTAAATATATGTAGCTAACATGGTTTTTAAAATATCATTTTGCTTTATAATTAATACATCTATTTATATATATGTAGTATATATTTATAAACATTTATAATATCTATAAATATTAATAGTATAAAAATTGTACCAGATGGCTCCCGGCTTGAGCACACCGAGGTGGTGGGAGGTGGCAGTGCGCACGGCGATGCACTGGAATCCGCGTCTATCCAACTCTTCCACCGCGCGCCCATCCTCGACAACGTCAACGTCACCAACTCGAGTCTGCACGCTCTTCAAGTAAGGATGCTCTCACTTGTTTCTGTCGGTCTGTCTGCTTGACTCTCTCTCTCCCCGTCTGCCTCTCTGTTTGCATGACTCTCTCACTATATATGTCTGTCTGCTTTACTAAATTCTTGTCTTACTTACCCCTTCGTCTCATTATGCATAAGTATCAACGTCTAAAAGCATTCACATTTCTACAATCCATCACGCGATCGATTTGCAACCCGGTAGTTTTGCTGCGCTAGGGTTCAATATCTTGGGAAGCGTCTAGCCCATTTCGATCACGTCTTCCTTCATCTGGAAACTCAAATATTATTTGAGAATTGAAACAAAATACGTGAAAAGGGAAAAGTCCGCCAATTAGTCGTGTAAATATATATTTACATATTTCTAACTTAACAATTTGAAAATAAAATTCTCGTCAGGTAATCGCGCCTCGCGAAGGCATCTTCCTGAACCGCCTGAACATCACGGACAACCGAGGAGTCGGCGTCAACATTCTCACAATGAATCTGCAGGCTGCCGGCGTCGCGAGTGGTCAGCATCATATTATATATCTTTTAAAACTTAATTTTTTGAAGTGTTAAAAAATTTACACAGAACTAGCAAGCACTTTTCTCATCATATTAGATAACTTTTATTTATTTTATTTTTGTTTTATGCGGACCACGATTTTGGAATTTTAAAAGAATGTTGCCTTAATAAAAGCCTTAACGGAGTTCATGGGCCTTGAAATGCTATAATTTTTACCCTACTTTTTATGGATATTTTATTTCTTTTATTTTTATGTTTAGACCCTCCGACCGGCGCAATCTCGATTCCTTATCTCTCGCCCGGAATGCTGAACATGTGCGCAGCTGAAAAGGTTGTTCTTCGTTATCGAGAGTTTTGTGGAAGTTTGGGAAAAGGCGTTCATTTTAAAGGCAAATTGAACTCAAAATGCTCATTTGAAAAGCAGCAGGAAAAAACAGTTCGTTTTAAAGGCACTCATCACAATTTATGCATACGTACGTGTGTTTATACATATGTATATATAATGGCAAAAACCTTGCGAAGCAAAGATTTTATTTTTTGCATATTTCAAAACAAAGAATTCAAGATGATATCTGTGACCGGTCGAATGCTCCTTTACTACAAGTACGATTCGAGAGCGATTGACTGCGTAAAAGTCTTCACGTCACCAAAAAGAAAAGTCGGCTTTCGTCTTCTGCAGGTAAATTATCTTTCTTTTTGCAATCTCACTTTATATCACCAATCACCAATTTATCAATATTGACCAAAGCAAAAGATGTTATTTTTGATATTTTTTTATGACAACATAAAAGTCTGTCGTTTTCACCGAGAAATAATTATAAATATCATGTTTTTTATCGGATTATTTATAAATTGATGTTTGATCTTTTGGTAATAAGAGGTAGTACATAAAAAGTGTACTAGTATTTGTACTAGTATCTCTCTTCTAGTTCAATCTGTTTTCCTTTTCAACAATTAGAGAAACATTTAAAATATATAGTATATCTTTTCCAGTTCAACCTCTACAACTCGTTCGTCGACGTTGGGCCGGCGGACTCGCTGCGGATCTACTCTTCCGCCAGCTTCCGCCGCGCCTTTCTTCTCGCAGACTTCAGGGCGCCGCCGTCCGCCCAGGCGCCCGTGCCGCCACAGCCGTTGAATGAAGGTGAGAGAGAAAGAGAGAAGAGAGAGAGAGAAAGAAAGAGAAATAGAGAGAAAAGAGAGAAGAGAGCAAGAAAATGGATTGAGAGAGAGACAGAGAGAAAAAGAGAGAGAGAGAGAGAGAAGGAGATAAAGAGAGAGAGAGAGAGAGAGAGAGAGAGAGAGATCTAAAGAGAGCCAAAGAGTGAGGGAGAGAACGAGAGAGAAAGAGAAAGAGAGAGAGATAGAAGATAGAAGGAGAGAGAGAAAGATAAGGAGGGATAGAGTGAGAAAGAGAGAAAAGGAGAGGGAGAAGTTAAGATAAATCTGACAGGCAATCGAAAAATTCCGTTTGTTTCGTTTCAATCTAGCTCTCGCTCGCAGTCTTTCTGCAGCCCAGTGGTTTTGTTGGTAGCACAAATAATATCATTGGATTAGACTCAATACTGTGATGTGTGGTGTTTTCCTGTTGCTAATTCATAGCATTGTCTTACTTTAAACAAAAATTGTCGTTACCCAGTCTGGTTCCAATTTACTCTGGGAAATGTCTCTGTGACTCTCTCTCTCTTTCTCTCTCTCTCTCTCTCTCTCTCTCTCTCTTATCTTACACCTCTCTATTAAGTCCGGCAGAACGGAAGAGGACGGAAAGAAAGAGGAAGAAATAGATGGCTGGCGAAAAAGACAAAATGTTGTCATGCAAATGAAAAAAATATTAAATAAAGTACAATTTTCCAATTTTCCGGTCCCTCCTCGCCTTCCCTCTCTGACCCGGTTTCGGCCGATGAACTCGCCATACACATTCACGCGTCGGCAGCCGATGGCTTCTATGGCTTCATCGCAGAAGTCGCCGCGCTCCCCGCGCTGCCAGATAGCCGTTGATTTTTTTTTAATATTTATTTCTTCCACAATTTATATTGATGTTTTTTCGACTTAAAAACGGCTATTTATTCGATTCCTGTTCAGCTAAATAATGCATTAAAATTGGCGATCTTTAACTCGTCTTGCAGATCTAATCCATTTCGCAGATCCGGTAGATCGAGTCACGATCAGGAACTCACGGATCGATCGCAACGATCAGGGCGGTGTGGTCTACGAGAATACAGGCGAGATGGCGCCCGATGTCGTCGTTCAGGTGATTAATCTATTGTATTTACTTAATTAATCTATTTACTCTTATTCAAAAAAAAAGATATTTCAGAAGTTTTAAGTATAATGTCCAAACATGATTTCCGCAGTTGTCTATATCGATTTAATGGACACAAACAATGCGTTATGTCATAAGTGACATCACAAAATGTCACGAATTGGAAGTAAACAAAAATTGTCCAGGACTGCTCGTTCTCGGAGAATGGCCTCTTCCTCTACGGAAACATCTCGACGAGCATGCAAGCGGTCATGATGAAGCTGCACAACACACAGGTTACTGCTAAAGATGAATATATTTTTCTTCTTTTAAATGATACATTTACCTTATTGGATAGAACCACATAATCAAACGGCAATAATTTAAAAAAAATACAAGATAAGATGTCAGTCAATCAATCTTTATTTTCGCTTTTATTAACGGCATCACGTGCAGCTCCATCGGCTACTTTTACCACTGTATAATAACTAGACATCGCGAGTTCAAATCCGCTTGGAAGCAACTGTTTTGGCAGAACGTTCATAATTTTTTTCTCATATTTCAGCGTCTGCTGTTCCGCGGCAACACGCTGGTCGCCAACAGCGGCGGCCTTCTCCTCGCCGCTCGCTCCGCTTCGCCCGCCGTCAGACTGGACGCCGTGCTCAAGCAGAATCTCTTCGCCGGCAACACCAACTCGACCACCATCGCGCTCCTCGGCAATGATTATCAGGTAGTCTATGGGCGGTTTCTGAGCTCTCGTAAATGAAGCAAAAACTCATGCTTGAATTCAACGTATTTTCGCCTGACACATGGGCGGGAGAGCATATGTGATTTAGAGAGACTTGACAACAATGGTGAGGAAATTCATATATGTATGTCATGGAATCTTGTTGGTGGAAAGTTTAGATTGACTGGCTTGTAATGCATGAATAGTGTGCCGCCATGTTTAAAGGGCACACCGTTCACTGGTAAATTATGTTGTAAGAAAGAATAAGTTTTTTTTTATTGCAATATTGCTAATGTAGATTACTGTTTAGATCGATTATCATTCACTAGTTGTGTTCCATGTGTCGAGTGCATAGGGATGTACACGCACTTAAAGGAACACGGAACTCAACTACCTATTATGTATTTGAATTTTACTGATTGTGAGACTATTGTAATCGCTCTCTCTCTCTCTCTAAAACACATGCTCTCTAGTCACTGTGTCCTGTAAAAATTGAGCGACTTCAAGCCTGAGTTTTTACTCGTTTAAATACATACACGCATTCAGATGGTTCATCTCCACAATTGCATCATCTCAAGCAACTACGCGCCCTTCTTCGACACTGTTCTGGTAGAGGTGCGAGTTTCTTATCTTTCAAAAAATTAAAATATTTATTTATTTATTCATACATCAAAAATGATGTGACGATACATACATAGCATATACATATTTGGAAATTTTAATTATAGGGGATTAGAGGGTGGGGAGAGAAGGACAAGCAGACCGGAAACTGCTAAACTCAGGATTTGAAAGTGGGGTGGATTTATGATATTTGTTTAATTATAAATTTATTTTAAAAAAAAACAAAGCAGCTACAAAATAATCTTATAGAATTATATTTAATTAATTTCGAGCAGGTCTAATGTTAGTTAATATTATCATTTTCTATAGCGAGTGGCTCTGAATGCGACTGGCAATCTCTTCTTCAACAACACGGGCGCGCATACAATCGAGACGAGGGGCGTGTCCAGGATTGCGCACGAGGGACAGGCATTCTACAGGAACACTTTTACGGACAATGTCGCGCTAGGACACGGGCATCAGTATTCGGTAGGAAGGAGAGAGTGAGAGCGAGAGAATGGAGAGAGAGAGAGAGAGAAAGAGAGGGGGGGGGAGAAAGAGGGGGCGATAGAACTGAAAGAAAAGAGAGAGGGGAAAAGGAATTGAAGGATATTGAGGAAGAGAACGAGTAAGCGGGAAAGATCAGAGAGATAAAGCTAAAATGGAAAGGAAAGGAAGAAGTGACAATTCAGGAGCACTTCGGCTTCCAACCAGAGCACGACAGGAATGAATTCTTGCTTCGGCCAAAGAGACAGGTTTGAGATGAAGAGACTCCTTGTCAGAGAGGAGAAAAAAGGGAAGGGAAGAAGTCTGATAAAAACAGTAGAGAGGAGAAAAAAGGGAAGGGAAGAAGTCTGATAAAAACAGCGCAAATTATAAGCCACTGATTATGTATAAACATTATCATTATTATCTGAGGATTTCATCAAACATCTATCAACAAAATGGTTCTCTGCTTTCCTTTCAGTGTTCTACGCCTAATATAACCAGCTGTTACTGAAGAAATCTCTTTTTCAATATTTTACCGCCAACAATTTTCGTGCGCAACAATTAAAAATAATTACTTAAATTACATGGTTACTGTAATCTTTTCATCTTACCATTAGGCCTCGATCCCGGTGCTGACTCAGCACGGCGTCAGCTTTGACTGGTGGACGCATGTCGGCAACGAGACGGAGAGGTCGGGGAATTATTAGCAATAGTAATTTAATAATTACTAATATTATTTAATAAAATTATTTCCTTAATGTTATGTGTACCATGTTTCTGTACGAGCGTTCATTCTTGTTCTATGAAAACTTTAGAAAACTCATTGTTATTTTTTTGAGTAACCCATCAGCAGTGATTTATATTATCCTTATTCTTAAAATACAATTTAATACAATCTTTGCCGTTGTTTGGAGTGCTCTATTAGTTTCCTCTATATGTCTCTTAATTTTGCCATCCATTCTCTTTCACGTTCCAGATACCGCAGCACGATTCTGGCGGGAAGCAGCCGGCAGCGCTACTCGTACAATGTCTTCAACAATCCAGTCAATGACTACGAGCTCACAACGACGCGGCAGACGCAGTTCGTTCGCCAGCGCCATACAAGAAAAATCAACAACTTATTATTTACACTCCAGCATTCAATATATATTTTTTAAATCAATATACAAATGTGTCTCCTGCTCACTCTTCGTTTGCTCTCATGCTACATACATGCACAAATTTAGCATGATCTTTTCTTCCCAATGCATAGGGAAGAAAAGATCATATGAATCAATCCATTTTACTCCTTTCTCAATGTGCCCATTCAGATACGACGTCGGCAGCGTAGAAGCGGCGCACAACTTTTGGGGCTGGCCGGGCACGGAATCCGTGGCGGCCGGCAAGATTCGCGACGGCGGCGATTACGCGCCTCTCGTGCGTGTCAACTACGTGCCCGTGCTTGAATCGAATGCGTCGCTCGTCGAGGGTTTGTGTGTGTGTGTGTGTTGGTAATCAAACTAATATATTCGCATCTTAATTCGTAGAATTTTACGAATATTTCTTCTATGTACATTTGAGGAGTGTCTTTTGTCACACTTTATAATCATAATATTTTTTTGTTTCTGTGATCAGAAGGAGCAACTGAATGATGTTTATGCACTATGTTTGGAAAGTGTTTGTAATATTGATTGGTTGATAGGGAGAGGAGGGATATAAATATTATGTAGCTAGACGTAACTTGGGAATAGTTTGAGAGGTAACAAAATATATATATTTTATCAAAACGACATCCATAGGTGAATGCCCTGGCGGCTGGTGGCTTGCGGGTGCCGAGGAGTTCAAGAGTTGCTACATCTTTGTCGGCGCCGCCGCCACCTACGACGATGCCGTGCGCTATTGCGAGGTACGATTACTATTAATTTTATTATTACTATTAATGTTATTATTATTATTGTCATTATTATGATTCTGATTTTTACCTTGGCGATGGAGTTGCATTATTGGACTGATAGACTAGTGGAGGGACTGGTACTGTTGTGTCAATGGTATTATCAAAGAGGTACTACTAGAGGGGCGTGTTCTAATAAACTGGAGGAGTGCAAATAGAGAAAACACGTCTATAAATGTTTGGAATATGCTTCGCTCAATAGTTTTTTTGCTTGGATTATTAATAACGCTTTTGCGCGCATTGATCGTTTAGTTCAGCTATGGTCGTATTATTAATAATGGTGAGACACTCAAAACCACATGATGAGGCACTTCAGTAAGTATTGTGCAAGGGAATAGAACAGTGGCTTTATTTTCTTACCATTAGCTATTTATTTATTTTCAGTGTGAAAGACTAAATGTTTGCTAACAGCATTTAATTCTCAAGAGAAAATGAATAATAGCGCACGACTTGAATGGAGTCATAACTGGAATTTCCGTTTTATAGGATACTCTTGGAGAAGGGGTTCTACTAGAGGGAGGGGCACTTTTTCAGCTAACATCATCAAAGTTCCCACTATTAGAGGAGGGTTTTAATAAAAAGGGAGCAGTTCTAATAGAGAACCTACGGTATACATATAAGATTATTCTAAATAAATAATTATAATAAATTTCTTTATGTGAAGATTTAAACGAAAAACTTGGCTCTGATTGTGCAGTCCCTCGACGCCTTCGTACCGTACCTGGCTGCCGAAGATCGCCGTAGGACCATGATTGCCGAGCGGGTAGATCGAATTGTGCATGACTCGCTTACTGACGTCGAGCGGCACATGTTCCCCGAGGTCAGGCATTTTCTAGAGAGATTTTTACCACCCCACTAAATGTTAAAATGTCTTGTCAAAAGTAATTTTTATTGGAAAGTCGACTTGAATAATTTTTTTCAAAAAATTTTGGTAGAATTATTCAGTGACCACAAATATTACTCTCTATATGAACAATTATATTGAGTTTGTTTGACTAATGTAGCATCAAATGAAACATTTCCAGCTGCCCTCTGAGACTCCCTTCTGGATCTCCTCTGCCGACATTCCCTCAACGCACTGCGGTGTGCTCCTTTCGAGAAGTGGCCGCATCTCGCTGAGATACTGCGCAGAGCTGCTGCCTTTCGTCTGCGAGAAGGGTATTTTTTAATTGGAGCGATATTAATTTACAGTTTATTATTTGGTATTTAATTAGAATTATAATCAATTAATTTTCTTATATATTTAATGTCAACAAGAGAAAAGTATTGTATTAGAATCATAATCACTTAAATTTTAATTAATATAATATAATACAATTGCCTGCTCTTTTTTAACAGAACGTTTGTGCTCCCTTTTGCTTCTGTGTGATTTTTTTTGAGAGATCATAATAATAATCGTAAAATAGAAGAGCTTTTCCAATAAATAAATAAAATAATTTCAGGAACTCGCCCGTACGACGAGCCGTCTCTGTGGAGAAGTGGCGTTGTTCTGGCCGTGGTTCTCGCTTTCCTTCTATTCCTTCTTCTTTGTCTCTTCGCTTTCTGTTGGCTGTGCAAGGCGAGGCGGCGTAGAGAGGAGGTCATCGAGCGGAAGAACATCATCCGAGCGAGTCTACAGCTACAAAGGTTAGTGCTATTGCACAATCTACAGATGTTAGATGTAGCGTAACAATGCCAATAAATTTATTTCTTCGCTAAACATTTTTGAGTTTGATTATCCTTGCAAACTGTATTTAAACAATAACAATGCGAGAAAGAAAAGGAAAACGAGAAAAATTACTATTGCGGAGATCCGAGGAATTTCACGTGACCGGAGGTTTAGGTAGGCAGTGTCAAGGTAAAAGTGATAGCGATCAGGATCCATTGTTCGTTGACTGCCACCAATATGCTTTAAAAAACACACACACTCGTAACCTTTTCTTCGCTTGTTTCTCTCTTTCTCTTTCTCTCTCTCTCTCGCTCTCTCTCTCGCTCTTCCTCTCTCTTAAGCTTTCTCCGTCTCCCGTTTTCTCTTTCTCTCTCTCTTCTCATCTTCTCTCTCTCTTTCCATCTTCTCTCTCTCTTTTCTCTCTCTCTTCTGATCTTCACTTTCTCTCTTCTCTCTCTCTCTTTCTTTCTCTCTTCGCTTCCTCTCTCTCTGTCTCTCTCTCTATATCTCTCTCTCTCTATCTCTTTCCATCTTCTCTCTCTCTTCTCTCTCAATCTATCTTCTGATCTTCACTTTCTCTCTTCTCTCTCAATCTCTCTTCTGATCTTCACTTTCTCTCTTCTCTCTCTCTTTCTTTCTCTCTTCGCTTCGTCTCTCTCTCTCTCTCTCTCTCTCTCTATCTCTCTCTCTCTATCTCTTTCCATCTTCTCTCTCTCTTCTCTCTCTCTCTTCTGATCTTCACATTCTCTCTTCTCTCTCTCTCTCTCTTTCTTTCTCTCTTCGCTTCCTCTCTCGCTCTCTCTGTCTCTCTCTCTAACTCTCTCTCTCTCTCTCTCTCTCTCTCTTTCTCTTTCCATCTTCTCTCTCTCTCTTCTCTCTCTCTCTTCTGATCTTCACTTTCTCTCTTCTCTCTCTCTCTCTCTCTCTCTCTCTCTTTCTTTCTCTCTTCGCTTCCTCTCTCTCTCTCTCTCTCTCTCTCTCTCTCTCTCTCTGTCTCTCTCTCTATCTATCTCTCTCTCTCTCTATCTCTTTCCATCTTCTCTCTCTCTTCTCTCTCTCTCTTCTGATCTTCACTTTCTCTCTTCTCTCTCTCTCTCTTTCTTTCTCTCTTCGCTTCCTCTCTCTCTCTCTCTGTCTCTCTCTCTCTCTATCTCTCTCTCTCTCTCTCTATCTCTTTCCATCTTCTCTCTCTCTTCTCTCTCTCTCTCTTCTGATCTTCACTTTCTCTCTCTCTCTCTCTCTCTTCCTTCATCAATCTTCTTCGCTTCTCACAGAAAGAGCAGAGCGCACGCGGCAGCGAAGCGTTTCGAGTCGGCGTGGGGCGGCGAAGGCGCGTCTTCGCACGAGTCAGCACACGCCTCCCTCGCCTCATCCTCCCTCCAGGGCATCAACGATCCGCAGCTCGCTTACAAGTACTGCAACTTATTGCTATTTATATGTATCTATTCAATACAAATTGACTACACTTTAACTATGACAAAAATAGCTTACAATTTTCTTCATTTTTTAACAATCTTTTAATATCAATTTATTTATAAAAATAAAAATAAAATTGTCTTCATAACAAAATACTTAAACAATTACATAAACATTAAAGTTGTAGTCTAGAATTATATTTATACAGTCTAACTCGACAAGCGTAAATTCCAGATCGGTTTAGGAGGGTATCATCAGACGCAATTTGTTTGAACGAAATTTACTTGTGCTCAATTTTCTTGTATCTTCTCTCTATCTTTAAGACGCATGCTTCGCGGTGGCGGAGGATGCGCGGCCGCCTTGCCTCTCTCCTCCTCAATTCGCTCGCCGACCGACACTCTGCACACGTCGTGCTCTTCGTCGCTCTCCACCGATCGATACGCCGAACCGCAAAGGGCGCCTCTCACCGGAAATGGCAGCAGCAGCGGCAGTGGCGAGTACACGAGCGCCGACTATTATCGCGTTCCGAAGAAGTTGGCAATATGGACAGGCTTGGGCCGGATATTGGTGGGCCATGTAATAGTGGGCCGTAAATCGCCGGACCGTAAATTGGTGGGCAGTATATTTGTGGACCGTTAAGTTCTGATCTTCTCTTCTTCTTCCAGAAGCAGCGTCTCCTCGAATCCGAATCCATACGCCGAGATCCCGCATCTCAACACGTTTCATCCTTCCAAGCCGGGCGGTGTCCGCATGCGTGACGTGCGGCATGGCTCCAAAGGAGGCCACGCCCACCCGTCCAGAGGAGGCCCCGCCCACTCGTCGAGCGCCAACAGCTACACCACTGGATACACATCTGAGTCGTCGGCGTCGATCGCGACGACCGACGATGACAGGTAAATAGAGGGCTTGTGAATTGTGATTGTGTTAATTTTAATTTTAATTAAAATTAATAATTAAAATTAATTGTAACTCCGAAAATCAACAGAAAAGTATCAGTGTCGATAGTAACATTAGGGACATCACATAAACTCACTTTAAGGTCCTCAACCACAGCTAACGAATCGTCTTCATCCGCGCGCTCTTCCGGTGTCTCGGAGGAAACGCTGCACGCGAGCGGTGCTCTAAGGCACTCTTTCCACGCCAACCGTCCTGGCCCGTCCGACGCCCAATTGCGCCCTCAGACCCAATCGCACACCCAGCAACGACGATCCCCTGATCACGGCTCCTCCGACTTCCGCCGCCAGGCGCCCTACACGCAGTCGCTGTCGCGACGGCCTGCGCCACCGCCGCCCACCCGACCGACCGCTGACGTCATTGGCCAGCCTCGTCTGCTGTCGTCGGCCCGCTCGAATCCAGCCCTCCATGAGCAGCCTGCAGTGTCCCGGCTGGAACATCCCCAGACTACATTATCCCGAGTGGGAAGTCCCCAAAGACGGCCAGACGCCCCACCACCCGGTCCGCCGACGCGGTCATTGGTAGAGCTTAGGCATCCGGACTTGGTGGCCGCGCCAAGCGCCGGCGGCCAGATTTTAAGGCCCGAAGCCGGATATCGGCCGGCCGATCCGAGAAGGACGACGCTTGTGGAGACGAGCATGTAAAAGAAGAAAATAAATTAGTTTTAAACCGTAAATATACTGGCTTCAATTAATACGGGCCTACTAGCTATCTCGATAATGTAAAAAAAAATGTAAGGCTATTTCGAATCATTGTTATCTCCATGCACTAGGAACAATGGAATGCTTTACATTGAAAATTATAACACTTCAATAGTAACAATTTCATGCGAGTTTTTCGAAGATTACGTGAGCCTCTTAATTCGTGCCTTATGCGCTCTACTTCATATCTGTGATTCCTCGCATCGTCGCTGATCTTTCTCTCACTTTTCAATTGTGCTTCTTTAGATGGAGGTTGCCTCCTCTCTCGTTCTCAGTCCGTGCTCATTCCAGGGTCATTGCCATTCGGAAAAGTCTCTCGTCAACGTGATTTCCTGCTTTCTTGCCTTTTTACAGATGTTGCCGATGTCTATTTATATATTTTTTCTGTAGTTTTGTACCCTATTTTTCTCTTTGCCACATAAATTAAGTCTCGTTCATTATTTGTCTTGTTCATAACAGACAGAAAAAGGATTTTTCACGGATATGTACCTAGAAGTTACTCTGTCTTCATTAATTCACAATGATATTTCATGCTGGCTTTATTCATCGCGAAGTATTAAATTCAATACCAAAATATAAATCCTTTATGAAGAAATTGATTGCTGATTGTGAGTTTTTGAACTAGTATTAAAATCTGATCGATTTGTTTTCTTTCAGCAGTTGTTAACAGAAACAAATAGTACTTATGGTACATATTTATTTTAATCATTGGAGAAAAACAGGTGATTTGCAAATTTTACTTAACATTAAATAAAGTAGGCTTTCAAGGAATGTTGCTTCGGCTTTAAATCTTGGTACATTTATTCTTCATACATAAAAAAAGAAAACTGGCGTTCATCGTTAGCGAATACATCGTATCAATTATAGTGTGATTGTTGTCTCTAGGAAACGGCGACCTTTGGTCGTGTAACTTCGAATCCTCCGTCCACCTTGAGCATTTGGCCAGTGGTGAACGCGGCTTCGCTCGAGGCGAGAAAGAACGCGGCACGCGCAATGTCTTCGGGCAGCCCGACGCGGCCCAGTGGATAGATGGCAGCCGCCGCTTCGTAGTACTGTAACCGATAGTCCTCTTCGCGGTGGGAATAGATACAATTTAAAAAGTAGGATTGTGAGGAAGAAAAAGAAACAACAACAACAATCAATATGCTTCTTTAGACGGATCGATTCTGTTCGAATTTTAATTCTTGTCCAATCACGCCCATTCAAACCCGGTCATCAAAAATGGTCACGCCAATACGCAGCTCCTTGAAAAGACCGCAACGCGTAACCGCGGTTGCTTGAGCCAATGCTGTCGTGGTATGGTAACTTTTAGCAACTGACAAAACGCGGTCCTATGATAACCGACGGCCCCGAACCAGCTTTGAATTTCCCGCATTGGAATTTCGCGCATAAAAAAATGCGATTTTGGCTGCGTACAGGCAGGCTCCGCCCACTTACCCGTTGCCATGATTCAATGCATAGTGATGAACGGTTTTATTATGGGCTGAATGGCCGTGCAATAATTACATGGACGATGTATCCATTCAATTATTAATACAGACAGTAAATAAGTGAATAGACAAAAAACACCTTCTTGCTGTAATCCTCTGCCATACCAGCGCGTCTCTGGAAGTCGGTGGCGGTAATTCCCGGACTGAAAGAATTACGCTCGAAAATTTATTAAAAGAAAACTTATCAATCTTAGAAAATATCTAATAGTTTAAAAATTAAACCAAAACAGAAGTAATGCAAACACATATGAGTCATTATCTTGACTTTTCCCCATCATAATAGTAATATTTAGATAGTAACAAAAGCAAACCGGGAGAGAAAAAAAAACTAGAAATCTTTGCTTGATCTAGCATGCATTTCTGTTGTAATAGCAGGTTGAACTTACGGCTCTGCTACACGAAAATATGACAGTTGTCATGTAACATGACACTTCAAAAGTGCGGGCACTCGGCAAATAGCGGCAATGCAAAGAATGAAGTGAGCTCCTGACCAAACTCCATTCACGCGAACTCCCTGGCTGCCGACTTCGAGAGCGAGAACACGAGTGAAGTGATCGATCGCTGCCTTGGTCATAGCGTAGAAACCGGTGTTAGGAGCCTGACAATTAGCAGCAAATATATAAGGATGTAAATCAAGACGAATTATTATTATTTATTAATCTCTAAAATAGACGTTCTAAAAAAGAGAAGAATTACCGGATTGGCTGAAAGCGCACTGCTGACGTTTACAATGGCTCCACGTGACTTGATGAGATGAGGAAGTGCAAGTTGTGTGAGCACGATAACACTAAACAACTTCATATATGTATCTTACCATTAATTTGGCGCGAAATTTGAAATTTTGGCGCCAATTTGAACCTGCGAATGTTTGTCTTTGAGAGCTTGTCATAGATATCTGCGCTCGTGGTTGCCAGCGGTCCGTACTCGCCCATGCCCGCGTTGTTGACCTATGCATTCGAAAAGTAGAAAGATTTTCTCCAAAGTATTAGCTCTAACTCTTAAACGTAATGAATTATGACAAGAACTCAATTTAGAGGCATATTCATACCTTTTAGATATAATTATACTTTAATTCAAATAAAATTTTTTTCAATAATCTGACCAGTGCATCAATGGAGCCCAGCTTATCGGCCGTGTTCGAAACAATCGCTCCGAGAGTCTTGTCGTCCGTAATGTCGCCAACCGTATAAGTTACCTAATATTATAATTCGAAATCCTTTCATGAATACGGAAAAGTCTCTTCAGAAAAAAAAATTTACTGTAACAAATAAATCATTACATAATAATAAAATTCAAAAATTATAAATTAAATTATTTCCGTAAGAGAAATCAACAAAGTAAAAAAGTTTGAAATGTTTTAAATAACAATCATGAAAATGTTACTAAGTACATACATCAGGGGCGCCCTTCTGCCTGCATTCGTCGGCCACCTCACATAGTGCTGCTTCGTTCCTCCCGCAAAGGGACACCTTCCATTTACGCTCCGCGAACAAAAGCGCTATGCCCTTGCCAATACCAGAAGATGAGCCTTGACAAGAAATCATAAATTTTATGTCAAGATTTTGTTGCCATTCTTCTCTATCTTCCAGCATCGTATAACAAAATAGAAGATATAATTTTATAGGTAATATCATTGTACTCTATAAATTGATATCGTACTCAAGTCTCTATAACCATTTGTCGAAAAGTATGAACGGACAATCAGTTCTAGAAGGAGAGCTTATGTTCTTCTAGCTTTGAAGAAACATGAAAGCACCTGTTGCGATGACGACGGGCATTGTTGAGAGTGAGCGAGTGGAGTGAAGGCGGAACATGCGGGCAATTTGTGTGCACTGCTTTGAACTTGTCGAGAAAGAGAAGTAACGAAGTAGAGATATTGAGGAACATAAGCGAAAGAACAATTGAGAAACAGAGATAGGAAGCGAGAAAAAGGTCTAGATAGCGTAGACAGGATATTGAAAGGAACGGTCTACAAGTGGTTGTTGCTTGCTTTTTCTCGTGATGCTGCGGCATTAGGCAATAAACACAGACAGGCAGACGAAGAGAACAGCGAGAGATGAAGAAACTGGCCGTCAAGTGTTTGCTTGTTTGTCAGCATGGCAACCGACTTTTGAAACACAGATTTCGTACTTTGTGTGCTGACATTTTGCATACATACATTTGTGCACATTTTGAAACCCAAATGCTTACAACAGAATTAAAGGAGGTCCGAGGCGAATAAATAGTGTCTTGTTTTTTTCGCCTTATTTGGTCGGGTTGTGCTAGAAACTTCGATTGCAAATGTCCCGAAGTCACAAAAACCTTCATGCCCTGAGGAAATTAACACTGTTTTCTACATTGAATTCCCAAATATTTTATTTTTACGCCATTTTCAAAAATTTTTAACAGAGCAACACGGCGGCCGCGGGGGCCAACCATTAATTGTATACATATGGTGCGCGCAACCAACATCGGCCGGGTTTTTCTTAATACGTTGGCTCACCTGGCAGTAGTGCAGACCACAAGTTTCTGGGGAGAGAGGCAAGGGGCAGAAGCACCTTTTTTGTTCATTCTTTACTCCGTTCTTTTTATCATTCCGTCCAAATCCGTCAGGGACTTCGTGGTAGGAGTATTTCCCTTAAGACCTCCTTTAAGTGCGCTGAAAAGCACTGGTAACCAGAGGTGGGAACGGGCCCAAAATTTTGGGGCCAACCCGGCCAGTCGGGCCCTAAGTCTCGGCCCGGCAAGGCCGGAAATTTCCGGGCCCTGGAATTTTGGGCCAGGCCCGGCCCGTGGGCCCGTTTGAGCCCGATTTTCAAAAAATTCTGGGAAAAAAAGTCCAACGAGTTACAATTTGTTTAGAAATTCAGAATTTTTCATGCTCGTGCTACGAACATTCATTTTAATGTATAGAAGTAAGACTTTTATAGGGAAAAATGATCAAATGAAGAAAGTTTTGCACTTATCAATGCCACCAGTCGTCCGGACTGGACGACATTGTGTGCTTATCGGGCCCAATCGGGCCTGCGGGTCGGCCCAACTTTTCTTGGGCCCGGCCCGGGCCCTTGGGAAACTGGGCCGGGCCGGGCCGGGCCGGCCCATTCCCACCTCTGCTGGTAACTAGAACTCAAATCATTTTGCTTGTCTTATTTGCAAAGGAAAACTGAGAGGATGACACTGAAATAAATAAAAAATTTTGAATAAATATCGGAAACACGTTACTGTTCTACAGGAAGTGGAGGTATTGACAATTTTGTTACTCTAATTGATTATATCGCGACATGTCGCTAGTGTTAATGAAAGCTAGTGTCCCGAAACTAAATAAATGGTCTAGTATTAGTCGAGGGGGAAAATGTGCATTCTTACATACTTTCAATATATCTTGATGCGGAAAAAACCAAAAATGTATGTATATGTACTATGGTTTCGTTACGCGTCGCAGTCTGAAAAGTAAAATGCTCTAGCTATAATTGATGCGAGCGCCATTTTTATTTTTCAAAAATAAAATAAAAAAATCAAGAGAATCCTAGCTGACGATGATTAGCGATCTGCACACAACGAGGCGTCCCGTAAACGAGGTCGCAGCAGGTGCCCGCGGTGCAGAAGAGCTCGTTGCACTAGGAGGTTGATAGTGAGATTTAGAAAAGAAAACAAAGAAAGATGAACGAACTATTATCGTGCCATTGTCCAACAAACACATTAACTTTAACTATATTTCTTTGCAAAACAATGTTTTTTTTAAATCATAGCTATTGTAATATGAATTCCGGAAATAAAAAAAATACATATATCCTGTGCAATAGCATTGTAAAATACTGACATACGTACAGTAGATATTTAAAACTGTAAAATAGAACAAAATTGTTAATTTGTTAAAACATTAGTATAAACTGATTTTTTACGTTTTCAATTAAAGCGTAGATATAGGATAGAAATCAATAATATGATATAAACAAATCAATCAATAAATCAGCTATAAACTGATAAAAATAATATATTTGTATATAAACAATACCAAACAGTGTAGGAAAATCGTCGCATTGTCTCCATTCGACAAGTTCTGCCCGCGTGGCACGCCAGCTTATCGCTTTTCTCTGGAGAAGAGTCAACGCACACACTGGCGCCTTGAGGAAGAAAACCGTACTTATTTACAGATACCGCTTCGTACTTTACCCCTATCTATAAATTGTGATGCAATATTCATAGCCACCCAAGTTCGTTACCGAATCAGGGTGTAGTATGTTCCTGCAACGATATTATCTGAGAATAACCCAAAACCACCGGTTCGCATCACATACTCGTTTCGTCGGGAATGTAATGCAAATGTTTTTTAAGAGTAAGAAATGCAAAAAATACATGTAGAACAATAAATAATTTTAAAAAGGAATATTTTTCATTGCACGCATAAATTTACAAATATTTACTGTAAAAAGGAAAAAAGTGAAAGTCAAACAAAGTCAAAACCGGTCGCATCTCACAAGCGGCGCTAGCGAGGCAGTTGACGAGCGAGCATGAGAGGGAGCCTTGCGAGAGACAGCGATCGGAAGACATTGAGGAAGAGAGGCGCACGGCGGAGAAGAACACTACAGCTGATTGTGTCTAGCAATCGCATTCTTGTTAACGGTTACATTCCGTTCTTCTTAATGATTACGTTCCAATATTCATACATTCATTTATTTCTTAACTTTTTTAAAAGCAAAAACACCAAGGTCAAATTGCAGGAGAGGAAATGTGTACTTTCAAAATTACTCTTGCATTCAAACGATTGAATCGAATATTCATGTGACTACTATCAAGTTCAGATCATTTCGGAAATTTATAAGGACACAAGTATGCGGCCTAAACCTACCTGGACTGGTGTCGGTTTACCAAATAAATTTTAACTCCATAAAACATATTGAAATTTTACGCGGGAAATATGCAGGAAAAGTCACTAATATTCCGTAGTCAAAAGAGGAAAGCTGCAACAAACGTCGGTCTGCAAACAGTCGCATAGCGACAATTCACAGTTGCTAACGGATCATCGATCGATAACGTTTAACATGAATTTGTAAAAGTATTTATCTTGTCAAAAAAATTTAATTATAAATAAAGAGTGGCATTATTTGCTATTTATTTGGGCGTCTAACAAGGTTTGAAAAAAGAAGAAGATTGAGATGAGAGTCGAAAGGAGGACGAACGGCATGAGGAAGTCTCTGTGTTGTTCTTCGCTTTCTTTTTAATGGAGATCAACAAAAGCATTTGACAAGTGATCTAGCAAAAAGATGTCCAGTCGTTCCAATTCGTATGCACTGACGAGCGAGCATGAGAGAGCGTGCAGCTGTTGGCAAATAATTGTATTCCATTGTTCACTCATATGCATTACTCGAATCACTCTACCCAAGCAAAATTTTGTGTATCGGAATTTAGTTATTTTATTAAAGTTGTTTTTTCATACATATTAAGTTATCGAAACCCCTCCGTACTCCTCCCTCTCTCCGCGTCTTCTCTGTCCTCCTTGCCAACCTCGCCTCAGTCGAAGTCGTTTGCTGCGCGCTCAATATTTTCACTTTGCATAGGTTAAAATTACATATACATATATTAATATATATATATATATATATATATATATATATATCGTATTTTTCTATTAGTTCCTAGAGGGGTTCTATTTTTAAACACCCTTGCGATGGAGAGGCACTATTAGAGGATGGGGTTCTATTAGAGGGAGTGGTGCTATTTTTCAATGTGAGACACTAGAAGTTTATATTTTATTCTAAAAAAAAGAAGAATCAGTGCTCAAATTCAATGGAATCATCGCAGGAATATCAGTTTTGCTACAGATTTTGAATGTATTTGCTATCAGTTCATCGGCGAGAGCATCCCATGCCTCTAGACTGCTAAGGGGGTACTATTCTAGTGGGGGGGGGGGTTCTACTAGAGGGAGGGGTACTATATTTCAATTGCGTTATTAAAGGGGGTACTATTAGAGGGGGTCATAATAAAGGGTCTAATGTACGTTTTCACACCTGCTGCATCTCCCAAACTCAGACTTATCGCCACTTCCCCATCGCTCTTCTACGTCTTCAACGGGCCCTGCACCCTCCTCTCCCTCTCCGTCTGCACCCGTGCGTACGGCGTACTCTCTCACGTCTCCGGCATGTGGTTCCTGCTCCTCTGTGCTTGCTTCGTCTTCCGGTAATGTCATGTTTTGCGCAGCTCTGTAAGCTCCTAACAAAATAGCGATTTTTTAAGGAATCTTCTGGAAAGTTCCCAGGCCTGGGGCATACTCTGGAAATCTTCCAGAATGTTCCCATACCATGGGTAGATATTGGCCAGTTTCGAAATCCTCTGGAATGTTCCTGGGGGGGGGGGGGGTTCGCCCCAGACTGGCACAGACGCTGGAATTTTCTGGATTGTTTCCCTGCCCGAATGCAGATGTTGGCCCCTTTCGGAATGATCCCATGATAAGGGGCAGAAGTCGGCTTCTTGAGGATTCTTTTGGAAAGTGAATTGGCGTCGCAATATTCGTACTGGTAGGAACGTCGCGCCACCTTCGTTGAGGTTTTAACAAGTTGGATACCGCAAACATGAGTAATTATTCTGGAAGGAGCATGGAACCTTCCAGTATCAGAACAAATCGGTTACATTAATAGTAAGATGAGTGATGTGTGCACCTTGCCGCCATTCCGAACGAGTTGGAGCGATATTGCGACTTGCATATGCTGGAGCATTAACTTAGCCAAATAACACATTCTTGAAAGGAGGGCGAGAGAGCACGTGTTTTATTGTTAGAGAGAAGCGACTTGAATGGCAAAAATAATTGACAAACTTTGTGCTCTTCAAAGATACCACGTCCTCGACAACTGCGATCTGCGACTGCCGCCATTTGTTGTATTTCTTGTTGCATGTTTGTAATGTTCTCCTCTTAAATAGGCCACCTTCGAATGCTAGCGCCGGCGTCTGCTGCGTCGATCGACTGGTCCTGCCTCATGCCTCCGCTGGCTGCTGTCTCCATTGTCGTACTCCGCCATCTTGCTCTGCAGCGTCTAGACTCGCGTTCCGGAAAATTTTCGCCAAAGACTCGAGCAATGCACAGGCAACTTGTCAAGGCATGGTAACGTTGTTGGGCCGTCCCAACTACATAAGTTATTGAAACGTGGAAACTGTATTCTTTTATTTTTCGCATTTAGTACATTTAGTAATTACATACATATGTAATTAATTAAAACAAAAATCCCAGGCCCTCGCTGCGCAAGCGGAATTGCCGCTCTTCGTCATCCTCTCAATCGTCTTCTTCTTTCTAACGTGGTATTGCGTCTGCAATAGCGAGATATTGGAGAGTAGCATATATACGGTTCGTTGCCAGAAATATATCTTTTACAGTACGAATTCATGGCCGCTACAATTCGTAGAATCGCTCTCTATATCACTTGTCTTCCGCCACACTTTTTCATCTAATTGTAAGTCCGATTGCCGAGATGACGTCAGCGACCAGTCCCCTCGTGACTTTCTACTTTGTCTCGCCGTACCGAATGTCAGCCGGAAACCTTAAAGAGTCCTCATGTTCTTACCACTTCAGAAGAGTTGATTACTCAACAGTTGTTTCCATTGAAATGATGCCTTTCCCACCCTATATATTTCAGTTTTGAGATGACGCTTTTTTCTAGCTTTCTTCAACGACTTGCCCGCCGTCGGGAAGAGTCGGATTATCGTCAATTTCATGAAATCATATTTTTAAAACTATATTTTCTTTTACTCTTTTATAAAACTCACTTTAACCCGAGTGAGCTGAGAAGGCAATTTAATTCTGCGAATTCGACAATCAATCCATATCTTCCCCCACATAATGTATGTACACAGAAAAGCATGTAATGCATTAGCGCAAGAGCTCTTTAAATTTGTATTATTAACGGAAATCGATGAAATAATAGTAGAATAAAGTAAGTTTAGTGTGGTCAGTGCTCTTTTGAAGCAAGCAAACAAAAATAAAGTTACTTATGAGCAATTGTTGTGTAAACTTTTTCCAATGCAAAATACAAAAGTTTGATAGTTGATAAATGAAAATGATCGGTCAGTCCTTACCTTTTTAGTTTGTTTTTGTTGTTGAAAATCGTTGTAAATATTCTAATTACCGGTTTTATGCTGATCTTTTTACGGTTCTAGAGCCGACGTGTCGTGAGATTGGCTCAGGCCGTTGAGCTGCCAGATTCAAGCGTCGAATGCACATTCGGCCCTTCTTCAGACATCGCTGAAATCAAGACTGAAAAAAAATTTATGTACAGGACATATACATATGTATGTATATCATGCTCTTCAACATGCTACATAAGTATCTCATATTCACTGGAAATAAGTATGCTATTAAATTATCAAAAAAAAACAATAGCTATAAATATATCCTCAACTTACAACGGCTAAAAAATAAAATCACTAGAACATAAAGGGTGATATGTAGTAAAGTCCCTGCAGTTCATCTTGACCAGCCTACAAAATTATCAGTTTGAATGGAGGTGGTAATGAGGAAATAATTCTACCAGTCGAAAACGGAATAACAAATGCACTGGCATTGGAAGATAAACTCTATGACGGCTCTTCGATGGAAATGGCCCTCTTTGTACTAGATAGAAACTTAAGATCACTCATCACTCAGGCGTACTTTCAGTTCTTCTGAATATCAAATACGTATATAGTATGTATGTAACTAGATGCACACAGAAACATATCCGTTACTGGCGACGAATGCAAAGTATGGATTATCCGTACTTTCATTATCAAACTAATAATACTGATTTAAAAATATGTTTACGGATGAATAATTTATGTATCTTTAGATTAATTCAAACACATTCTATGCAATTGATTGATTTCTCGACTATGAGTTGTATTCAGCTGACAATGAGAGGCACCGGAAAGGTATTTATGCAATCAAATACTGCATCGCTAGACAACGGAGCAATCTTTGAAGGAAAAAGAAATCGGGATATTGAACACAAAATATAAAATGGCTGGCGCTAGCCAACAATCGCTTTCCACTCGTGAAGGCAGTCAAATCTCATTATCGTCCTCGTGGTCTACACGGCTGATTAAACAGAAGCGAGATTCGAAGGATGGGATGTTTCGACCGAACTGCAAGGTAGACGGTAAACAATGGGGTCCATTCTAATCGAAAGATCTGTCTTTTCCATTCAAAAACATGACCGAAAAAACATCTTGGATCTGCTTTCGCAAAAAAAATCGAATGTTATTCCAGAAATCCTTGATTCATCTCCAGACTGACAGCTATGCATGCAGAGGAAGAGACTCGATGCGATCTGCTTAAAATGGCGGCAGAAAGCAATGTCAGCCACACTCGCATTGCCTGTCGAGATGTTTCGTTCACTTCTGCTGGCCGCTGTCTCCGCGCATTTCATTGCAAAGCTCGTCTTCTCCGATGGCATCGGTTATAAATTTTTTTGTAACTTTAGTGTGCGTTTATATGAAGACTTCAGACAAAGTAGGTTACTTTTTCTCTGTTTGTGATAACGAAATACGCTCATTTGACAGCTGTCAAGCTGAACGGGCAAAAGCAACCGAAGTTCATCCGTTTTGGCAAGCGTGATGTGCAAGCAACCGAGGGCAAGGAATGTAGGATAAATCTAAAATTCTAGGGAGTAAACAAAGTTACCTTAATTTAGTGGTTCCACCGTCCATCCGTTTTGTCAAACGCGATGTGAAACCGAACACAGGAGGTACGATCAATCTTTAATTGTAGGAAGTAAACAAAGATAACAATTTCCATTTGCCCTTAATTTAGAAGGTCAACCGTTCATCCGTTTTGGCAAGCGTGATGTGCAAGCGACCGAGGGCAACGAATGTAAGATAAATCTAAAATGCAAGGAACTAACTAAATTAACAAGTTAAATTCACATTCAGTGGTTCCATCGTGGGTCCGTATGGGTAAGCGCGAAGTGAAACCGAACACAGGAGGTACGATAACTGTAAAATTCTAGTAAGTGTTCAAAGTAAACAAGTTACATTTGCACTTAATTCAGAAGGCTCACCGTTCATCCGTTTTGGCAAACGCGATGCGCCGCCACCACAACCGGAATTCCTCCGTTTTGGCAAGCGCGATGTGCAAGCGATTGAGGGCAAAGATTGTAAGACAAATCTCAGAGTCTAGGAAGTAAACAAAGTTAACTTAATTTAGTGGTTCCACCGTACGTCCGTATTGGCAAGCGCGATGTGAAACCGAATACAGGAGGTATGATAAATCTTCCTACGAATTCATTTTCATGTTCCAGTTACATTGGGAAAGGCCCTTTTGTAAGGTTCAGAGCCACATTTGAACCCACATGGCAACGAACAGGAGCTGGAACTTGAAGCAAAAATATTAAATGTACCAGCCACCTCACTTCGCCTGAATACTCATGTACTCTGCGCTTAGCGCACGTTTAATCCACTTAATCTAGAAGGTTCACCGTTCATCCGTTTTGGCAAACGCGATGCGCCGCCACCACAACCGGAATTCCTCCGTTTTGGCAAGCGGGATGTGCAAGCGATCGAGGGCAAAGATTGTAGGATAAATCTCAGAGTCTTCGCAGAAAAGAAAGTTAACTTAATTTAGTGGTTCCACCGTACGTCCGTATTGGCAAGCGCGAGCTGAACCCGAAGACAGGAGGTAGTATGTTGGAAGTAACAAAGTTAAGAAGTTAAATTTGCACTTAATTTAGTACCATATACGGAAATCATCCGTTTCGGCAAGCGCGATGTGAAACCGAACACAGGAGGTACGATAAATCTTAAATTGAAGGAAGTAAACAAAGTTAACAAGTTACATTTTCACTTAATTTAGAAGGTCAACCGTTCATCCGTTTTGGCAAGCGCGATGTGCAAGCGACCGAGGGCAACGAATGTAAGATAAATCTAAGATTCAAGGAACTAAACAAAGTAAACAAGTTAAAATTGCACTTATTGTTAATTCAGTGGTTCCATCGTGGGTCCGCATGGGCAAGCGCGAAGTGAAACCGAACACAGGAGGTACGATAACTATAAAATTCTAGGAAAGTTAACAAGTTACATTTGAACTTAATTTAGAAGGTCAACCGTTCATCCGTTTTGGCAAGCGTGAGGCCGAGGAGAAAGATAGCACAGATCCGGATCCCCTAAAGGATTCGAATGTGGCCATGCTCCGCTTTGGCAAGCGCGATGTGCAAGCGAGCGAAGGCAAAGAATGTAAGAGAAATTTAAAAATTCCCTGAAATAAACAAAGTTAATTTGCGCATATTTTAGTGGTTCCACCTTCCATCCGTTTTTACAAGCGCGATGTGAAACCGAATACAGGAGGTACGATAAATCCTAAATTGTAGGAAATAAACAAACTTAAAAAGTTAAATTTGCACTTACAATTAATTTAGAAGGCCAACCGTTCATCCGTTTCGGCAAGCGCTCAGTTGATTAGGTCAACTAAAAGCATAAGACTCGTCTCGTTACTGTTGAAATTTATTTTCAACGAGATTGAAGATTATTTTTGCGTATGCCATTCCCAGTTTGTTTTTTAACTGATCGGTAGCTTGTTTAAATACCTCTCTCGCCATGAGTAAATTGTATATAAACGAATAAAAACAATTAACATGTAGAAACATTATCAGTGAGCTTAAGGATTTTAAAACACAATGCGTACCATTCATGAAACATTCAATCAGTATCCATTCAATAAATATTTAGGGTGCATCTTCTAAAGGGTATGCTCCTGTTAAAATGCTAGAATCATCTGGTAATTGGACCAGTATCCAGTATCAGAACAAATCGGTTACATTAATAGTAAGATGAGTGATGTGTGCACCTTGCCGCCATTCCGAACGAGTTGGAGCGATATTGCGACTTGCATATGCTGGAGCATTAACTTAGTAAAATAACACATTCTTGAAAGGAGGGCGAGAGAGCACGTGTTTTATTGTTAGAGAGAAGCGACTTGAATGGCAAAAATAATTGACAAACTTTGTGCGCTTCAAAGATACCACGTCCTCGACAACTGCGATCTGCGACTGCCGCCATTTGTTGTATTTCTTGTTGCATGCTTGTAATGTTCTCCTCTTAAATAGGCCACCTTCGAATGCTAGCGCCGGCGTCTGCTGCGTCGATCGACTGGTCCTGCCTCATGCCTCCGCTGGCTGCTGTTCCGTTGTCGTACTCCGCCATCTTGCTCTGCGGCGTCTAGACTCGCGTTCCGGAAAATTTTCGCCAAAGACTCAAGCAATGCACAGGCAACTTGTCAAGGCATGCTAACGTTGTTGGGCCGTCCCAACTACATAAGTTATTGAAACGTGGAAACTGTATTCTTTTATTTTTCGCATTTAGTACATTTAGCAATTACATACATATGTAATTAATTAAAACAAAAATCCCAGGCCCTCGCTGCGCAAGCGGAATTGCCGCTCTTCGTCATCCTCTCAATCGTCTTCTTCTTTCTAACGTGGCTTCGCGTCTGCAATAGCGAGATATTGGAGAGTAGCATATATACGGTTTGTTGCTAGAAATATATCTTTTACATTACGAATTCATGGCCGCTACAATTCGTAGAATCGCTCTCTATATAACTTGTCTTCCGCCACACTTTTTCATCTAATTGTAAGTCCGATTGCCGAGATTACGTCAGCGACCAGTCCCCTCGTGACTTTCTACTTTGTCTCGCCGTACCGAATGTCAGCCGGAAACCTTAAAGAGTCCTCATGTTCTTACCACTTCAGAAGAGTTGATTACTCAATAGATGTTTCCATTGAAATGATGCCTTTCCCGCCCTATATATTTCAGTTTTGAGATGACGCTTTTTTCTAGCTTTCTTCAACGACTTGCCCGCCGTCGGGAAGAGTCGGATTATCGTCAATTTCATGAAATCATATTTTTAAAACTATATTTTCTTTTACTCTTTTATAAAACTCACTTTAACCCGAGTGAGCTGAGAAGGCAATTTAATTCTGCGAATTCGACAATCAATCCATATCTTCCCCCACATAATGTATGTACACAGAAAAGCATGTAATGCATTAGCGCAAGAGCTCTTGAAATTTGTATTATTAACGGAAATCGATGAAATAATAGTAGAATAAAGTAAGTTTAGTGTGGTCAGTGCTCTTTTGAGGCAAGCAAACAAAAATAAAGTTACTTATGAGCAATTGTTGTGTAAACTTTTTCCAATGCAAAATACAAAAGTTTGATAGTTGATAAGTGAAAATGATCGGTCAGTCCTTACCTTTTTAGTTTGTTTTTGTTGTTGAAAATCGTTGTAAAGATTCTAATTACCGGTTTTATGCTAATCTTTTTACGGTTCTAGAGCCGACGTGTCGTGAGATTGGCTCAGGCCGTTGAGCTGCCAGATTCAAGCGTCGAATGCACATTCGGCCCTTCTTCAGACATCGCTGAAATCAAGACTGAAAAAAAATTTATGTTCAGGACATATACATATGTATGTATATCATGCTCTTCAACATGCTACATAAGTATCTCATATTCACCGGAAATAAGTATGCTATTAAATTATCAAAAAAAAATAGCTATAAATATATCCTCAACTTACAACGGCTGAAGAATAAAATCACTAGAACATAAAGGGTGATATGTAGTAAAGTCCCTGCAGTTCATCTTGACCAGCCTACAAAATTATCAGTTTGAATGGAGTTGGTAATGAGGAAATAATTCTACCAGTCGAAAACGGAATAACAAATGCACTGGCATTGGAAGATAAACTCTATGACGGCTCTTCGATGGAAATGGTCTTACCCTCTTTGTACTAGATAGAAACTTAAGATCACTCATCACTCAGGCGTACTTTCAGTTCTTCTGAATATGAAATACGTATATAGTATGTATGTAACTAGATGCACACAGAAACATATCCGTTACTGGCGACGGATGCAAAGTATGGATTATCCGTACTTTCATTATCAAACTAATAATACTGATTTAAAAATATGTTTACGGATGATTAATTTATGTATCTTTAGATTAATTCAAACACATTCTATGCAATTGATTGATTTCTCGACTATGAGTTGTATTCAGCTGACAATGAGAGGCACCGGAAAGGTATTTATGCAATCAAATACTGCATCGCTAGACAACGGAGCAATCTTTGAAGGAAAAAGAAATCGGGATATTGAACACAAAATATAAAATGGCTGGCGCTAGCTAACAATCGCTTTCCACTCGTGAAGGCAGTCAAATCTCATTATCGTCCTCGTGGTCTACACGGCTGATTAAACAGAAGCGAGATTCGAAGGATGGGATGTTTCGACCGAACGACAAGGTAAACGGTAAACAATGGGGTCCATTCTAATCGAAAGATCTGTCTTTCCCTTTCAAAAACACGACCGAAAAAAACATCCTCTATCTGCTTTCGCAAGAAAAGCGAATGATATTCCAGAAATCCTTGATCCATCTCCAGACTGACAGCTAAGCATGCAGAGGAAGAGACTAGATGAGATCTACTTAAAATGGCGTTAGGATGCCATTTCAGGCACACTCGCATTGTCAGTCGAAATGTTTCGTTCGCTCCTGCTGGCCGCTGTCTCCACGCATTTCATTGCAACCCTCGTCTTGGCCGATGGCAGCACCGGTTAGAAATTTTTTTATTACTTTATTACGCGTTTGTATGAAGAGTTGTTACAAACTAGGCTACTTTTTCTCTGCTTTTGATAACGAAATACGCTCACTTGACAGCTATCAAGCTGAACGGGCAAAAGCAACCGAAGTTCATCCGATTTGGACGCGATGTGCAAGCAACCGAGGGCAAGGAATGTACGATAAATCTAAAATTTTAGGAAGTAAACAAAGTAAACTTAATTTAGTGGTTCCGCCGTCCATCCGTTTTGTCAAACGCGATGTGAAACCGAACACAGGAGGTACGATCAATCTTAAATTGTAGGAAGTAAACAAAGATAACAATTTCCATTTGCCCTTAATTTAGAAGGCGCACCGTTCATCCGTTTTGGCAAGCGCGATGTGCAAGCGGTCGAGGGCAACGAATGTAAGACAAATCTAAAATGCACTGAACTAGCTAAGTTAACAAGTTAAATTTGCACTTAATTCAGTGGTTCCATCGTGGGTCCGTATGGGCAAGCGCGAAGTGAAACCGAACACAGGAGGTACGATAACTATCAAATTGTAGTAAGTATTCAAAGATAACAATTTCCATTTGCCCTTAATTTAGAAGGCGCACAGTTCATCCGTTTTGGCAAGCGCGATGTGCAAGCGGTCGAGGGCAACGAATGTAAGACAAATCTAAAATGCACTGAACTAGCTAAGTTAACAAGTTAAATTTGCACTTAATTCAGTGGTTCCATCGTGGGTCCGTATGGGCAAGCGCGAAGTGAAACCGAACACAGGAGGTACGATAACTATCAAATTGTAGTAAGTATTCAAAGTTAACAAGTTACATTTGCACTTAATTTAGAAGGCGCACCGTTCATCCGTTTTGGCAAGCGCGATGTGCAAGCGGTCGAGGGCAACGAATGTAAGACAAATCTAAAATGCACTGAACTAGCTAAGTAAACAAGTTAAATTTGCACTTAATTCAGTGGTTCCATCGTGGGTCCGTATGGGCAAGCGCGAAGTGAAACCGAACACAGGAGGTACGATAACTATCAAATTGTAGTAAGTGTTCAAAGTTAACAAGTTACATTTGCACTAAATTTAGAAGGCGCACCGTTCATCCGTTTCGGCAAGCGCTCAGTTGATTAGGTCAACTAAAAGCATATGACTCGTCTCGTTACTGTTGAAGTTAATTTTCAACGAGATTGAATATTATTTTTGCTTATTTCGCTCCCACTTTGTCTTTTACTTGATCGGTATCTTGTTTAAATACCTTAAACGTATAAAGCTATTTTAGAAACATTACACATCTCGTCCACAATATGCTATGTACATTGTTGCTTGATGACTTTAAAATACTACGCTTACCATTCATTGAGCATTCAATCAGTTTCCACGCAATGAATTTTTAAGGTGCACCTCTAAATGGCTTGGTCCCGTCAAAATGCTAGCCTCTCTGGTATATAATTGGACTACGCGGAGTAAAATCCTATTCAGACCTAGGTGAAAAGTCTTTTGTGTTTCGTGTTCAGGAATATAGAGTCATAAAATCGCCAAAGCTGCCACTTTGAGAACATTGCGCATGGACTGCTCATGATTACTTGAGTGCCCCCCCCCAAATACATCGATACCAGCTAATCAAAAAACCATACACTGTGGTTAAATTAATAAAGCAATCCATAAAAATCAAGCATAATACTTAATTTTTTCTAACAATTAAACAATTCAGACGAGTAATTACTAACCTGCATGGCTAACAGTAAGCGAGTTGTCAATGAGGAACTGTAGTCACGGCAGTGAACGATGCAAGGATATTTGCTGACATAGTGACATATTGTCCACCACATAATGACCCTCGACTAAGAAAGGGCAGAAATATTGCAAACATTCTAGTCGGCCATGGGGAGTTCGAGACCTGGCCTGATTTTAACCATTCCTGGTCAAATCCAATCACATCGATCTTGCCACCTCCATATTCCACTGCCCTAATTCTTTTACAGGTCCCGTGCCTGATCGACCGCGTTGTGGAAAAGCACAAACCTCTTCAGAGCACTCCAAGCTAACGCCCTCATCAACATCACCCATCCACAGCACTGGGAGCAACTCCAGAAGGACGGCTAGTTTTAGACTTTTGAATTGGAGCTCATATATGGCGTACACCAAATGAATGCCTATTTCAGGTTATGATCACTCGCAACATGCGTCTCCTCGGCTACTCTCCTTCTCACACTCCGGAAAATTCTACTAAAGCCCGCTAGGATTTTGTTGTTTCAGTGAAAAAGAACATAAGGTGATTATCAACAAATGTAGAATGAACAAGGTTCCAAATTTCGATTGTAGCCATAGTATAATAAGTAAATACTTGGGTCTCAAACATTTCGGCGAGTTTTGATTTGGTTTTTCTTCTCAGTTTGTTTGATGAGGGATCCTTGGCCGATTGTTGTTGCCACAACTACCATGTAATTAAACTGTGGCTTCGAATTCCGTCATATTTTTTCACAAATCTCGTTTATTGACCTCCTGAACGGCAATAATAATCAATGCAACACGACACTATCGGCGGTAAATATTTCGGTTGTATGTCATTATTCCTTTGTAATCACGATGACTAGAAAACGCAAGAAAAATCCTCCTAATCGGAAAAAAACCTATGTTCAATATAGAAATTCTGCTTTACTTAGTGTAAAACTTTTTGTGCACCACTCATTTTGAAAAAGAGTTAAAAGATTCTGGAAGATTTGATTGTGTGCGTGCAGGGATACTCGTTGTAACCAATCCTGTTAATATTTGTATGCATGTAATATTACGTGTGAACCCTCGGAGGTAAGATGGTAACTATTTACATACGACCTGTCCAGGTGAGATTTCTCAATACCTGACCTACTTTTCTCAGAGACTCACTTACATATCTGCCATCTCAGCACCTTCTTTGATACCTCACCTAATTAGACATTGGCACTTCCCTCGCTTTTACCTATTATGATGAGAATTAGAAAGAATGCGTGGCATTTATGCTCCGCTGCTCCATATTCGAGTGAGTTATTTCTTTGTTGTTGTACTCATCGGATATATGTACCGTTATTACCTGAACGAGTAGAGCAAGTTTGAAATCGGGTAATAATTTATTTTAATTAACTTTTCCTTGTCTTTTGCAGTTTTCTCTAAAATTGTGTTGTGGCTCGATCTGCGAAAAATTTGGGAATTCAAAATTTGTTTTAAATGACAAACTTAAACGCAGCGAATTTGTGTTTCTGCCGGAATGGAGTAGAGCGCGAGAATGAGAGTGCCCACTTGTGAGGACAGAGGGGAATTCGATTCTACACAAATTACTTTCCGATGATCATCCTCCTTTAAGGCCCTTTTTATCGAGACTCTCCGTTGTTCTCAAATCGTGTGTCATGCCGTCGCATCATGCAGTGCGTGCTCTTCAACCGATCGCTCGCTACGAGAGCGATCATGTCATTGAAATTCTCGCCGTCTAAGACTCGGCCATCTTCTGGCGGAGCTGTGAAAAGATTCTAAAACATAAGACCGTAAGCAATTTTATTGATTTTCTACAGTGTTGTTCCCAGTTTCGAAAAATTCAATAAAAATTCTTAGGTGTGTCTTGACAAAGCATTATTCTCATTAAAAGAGAGTTATAACCGAAAAATATTTAATGCAGGTTAGAATTGCCGCGTCTGCCCAGTAAGTGATCACTCCCATTCACGTGTGCGTGCTAATTCGCAGATCGCACAAATCCGCTGTGTGAAAATTGCACGCGCGAATGAGAGTGCGAAGCGCCGTTGCAAATGTCAATCTATTCACTTCTTCTGGTACCAGGCCAACCCTTTTCGGACTTCTCGTTGCGTCTGCTGCCCGAAGAAGGCAATGATGCGTTCGAATTCTTTGTCTCTCCTCTGACGTCATCGAAACCTCGACGAGATGCGACGTGCGTGCTGCCGATCAAAGGAACGGGAAATATTATGTTTGACATTAACCTTCCGACGCGAGCTGCCACCTTCGCAGAGAACGACAAGCGGCTACTGGTGGATACCAGAATTCGAGACCAAGGATATGTCGTCTACCGAGTCTCGGCATCCACGCCTCTCTTCGACGACCACACGGTCACCTGCGAGCTCTGCCACATGATCGCCGTTCAAGGCATATTGACCAAGCTGGAAATATACCTAGTGCAGTCGACGACTCCGAACGACCTTTGCTTCATGCTCAACTACTTACATCGTCCCCCGAGGCTCGGACAATCGGGCGGCCCACAAGTCATTCCTGGTGTAGTGTTCAACGAGTGGGTGTACAAGATCGAGCGCATGCAGCGGAAAGAAGTTGGCATCGCTTGCGAACGCAGACGTGGTTGTGAGGGAGTTAGCCGACATCTACGGTTGAAGCGGTAGAATTCATTACATATGGAACAATAATAGGTACTGGCCTCGCGCTCTTCGCCGTGACCTGAACGGGGATTGGCAGATGCGCCATGTCGACTTTCCAGACAATGCAACTAGCATTGCTCAAAGGCCACAATTGGGCCAGAACGTACAAGCTGCTTGAGCCGCTCATTCTGTAAGGCAATCTGTTTTTCGGTCACTATTTACATACATACATTGTCTTATACGAGTAGCATTCTTAAGATCTGCTCACGTTCAGCTTCGATGTACACCACCGCGTACGCGAGATCCCAGAGCACCACGTGGTGCTCATGGCACCAACTGGGCGCATAACTGAAATCCTAATGGAGAACAACGATCAAGAAGTGATTCTCGTTCCGTCATCGGAGCACGAAGACTTCTGTAGCCAAGAGCGTCGCCGCTTCATCCGACTCCACTGTCATGACTAGCGTCGTCGCCAAGCCGCAGAGTTGCTGTATACGGTAAGCATGTTAAAACGTACAATGGCCGAACTTAAGTGTCTAGCCGTGCTGTAAAGATGACCGCGAACAATGGCGTAGCAAACCAATTGTTTTGATGTTCCAAAGATAGTTTGGCTTATAATTATAAATTCGAAATTATAACATTATCTACACAGTAGAAGGCACATGCAAATTCATTCCTCAATTTAAAAACAACCAAAGCATTTAAGAGTATAAGGAAGAATTAGGTAAGTCCGCACCCACGATTAAATTATTTCATCCAAATGTTTGACAAAAAAAATTAGTAATAAGTTTTCACATAACACTGTATTCTATTCTAGGGCTTCGGCGAGAGCGCGCAGCCTACACTTCTGGAGGCATCACGTGCAGCCTGCTTTGGCCTGCTTTGTAGGCAGACGAAAGAGCAGCACTTCAACGATCGTGCAATCCAATTTCAGTCATTTGTCCAATTTTGTTTGAAGTCTTCATCATCCGCATAGGATAACGATTTTAATCCAATGTGCCCTCCACTGTTAATGACGAAATTTAACTTCTTTTTTTATATTTTGATTTGTCGCGTTTGTTGTTGTGATTGTATTTGATGCTGTGGTAATTGGTTTACAATCTACAACATCATGCTCACCAATATACTTAAGAATAAAATCAATAAGAGAAGTATCCAAAGATGTTGCCCGTTTCTATTAAAGAGATGGTGAGTTTTTTTCTTGTTGACAGTCAGAGGCATTGGAAAGCTGAGTTTTTTTTTAAACAATCAATAAAAATTTTTAAAATCTATCCTAGAATTTCCGTCCTCGTGGTCTGCATGGCTGATTAAATATGTTTCGATCGAAGGATAAGGTCGACGGCAAACAATAGGAGATCACCACTCCAATCGAAAGCTCTGTCTCTTACATTCCAAAAACACGACCCAAAAAAACATCTTGTATCTTTCAAAAATTCTGGAGAAAAGGTCCGACGAGTTACAAGGTGTTTTGAAATTCAGAATTTTTTATGCTCGTGCAAGGAACATTCGTTTTAATATGTAGAAGAAAGAGTTTTGAGGAGAAAAGTGAACAAATGAAGTAAGTTTTGCACTAAACAATGCTACCAGTCGTCCTGGCTGGAAGACATTGTGTGCTTATGTGGCCCAATCGGTCCTGCGGGCCGGCCCAACTTTTTTTGGGCCCGGCCCGGCCCTGCCAGGGCCCAGGAAAATTGGGATAAACATAAGAAGTTGATCAACAAATATAGAATGAACATGGTTCCAAGTTTCGTTTGTAGCCGTCATGTAAGTATGTACATACATACTTTTGATTTTTTCTCTGTTTGCTTCGCAAGCAATCCTTGGCCGATTCTTGTTGCCACGGACATTCGGAGCAAGGAAGGCCATGAGGAGCAAAAACATCTCCTATCCCTTTGTGAAGTAAGACAATTGGATGTCTGAAAGCTCTTGTCAGATGATGAAGTACACTGCGGACACCAGAGGTAAGCAAGCAAGTGACGCGAACTGAACTACCTTAAATAAGGCGGCTGTCACTTCTCTCCTGAGTACTCATGTACTCTTCGTCTAGTGCACATTTAATATTCTTGCTTCCAGTTTTTGCTCCTGTTCGTTGCCATGTTTGTTCAAATGTGGCTCTGAACCTAACAAAAGGGTGGCTGGAACATGAAAATTAATTCGTAGGCTGTTTCAGCGTCCGTTGAGCTGCCATTTTTAATTCTTCGACTTGACTTCTAGAAGTTCCCTTCCTGTTGGATTTTTTTTTTCATTTTGCTAATTCTTATGTTTGATTTAAAAAACAAGCGGATTTACCGAGTAATAAGAAAATAATGAAATTCAGAAAACACCATCATGTATCATGGAGATTCGCCTCGCTTTCATTTATGGATTCTACTCTTCTTGACCCACTATGATTACGGCATATTTGCCTCAAAATCAAGTTTAGCCGTTATGATGTTTATTTGATATACTTTTTACCTTTTGGAGTAGATAAATCACGAGCTCACATGGGGAATTTGTGTGAATCCTCCCATTCGTTGTCACCCCGAAAACCAGAATTGGACATATGTATCTGTTATTACTTAGATTCATCATAGTAGATATCATATTTAAATATTTGGGATTAGATTCATCGTAATTCCTAATTGAACATCACACATGTTTGGATTAAAAGCTTCTCACAGATCGAAATAATTCCTCGAAAAAAAAAACAAGGAAGTACTTGCAAAATGTGACATGGCATGCCTTTTGTATGGTGAAACTGCACGCATATATGTATTTGTTCGAATATCTAGACAACGAAAACGCGTGCGACATCTCGCCGTGCAAGGACGGCGTGTGCCCTGCGGAGACGCCCTTCGGCTACTCCTGCACAAAACCATGTGGCAAATACAAAACATCAAACGAGAGCATTATCGGGTTTCAAGATGCTTCTGCTTGCAGCCGAGCCCGATTACTGTGCCTCAACTCCATGTAAGAACGGCGGTACGTGCGTGAACATCGACAATAATATTGAATGCATCTGCGCTCCACATTACAGTGCTGTTGTTCAGTGTGTTCGTGATCTATTTCATCAATCATTTTGGAAACCGCAGTTCCAAATCCTGTCTCTATAAGTGCGTAAAGAAAAAAGAGCAGGTAATCTTTACAAAATACGATATTTAATTTGCATACACACAGAAAAGGGAGTTACGTGGAGCGTAACTTTCGACCTTCACTTATAAGCGGTTCTAATGCTCCGGAACAATTTAAGTGGTTCTGGACGTTGCTTACAAAGTGCATACAAACAAGATATGTGGGGCGTAACTTATGTGCATGAAAAAAGTTACGTTCTCGCGTCGCCGACGGCTGCGTGATCAATCGCGCAAGTTAAGTGGGTCGTAACTTATACGTCGATGCAAAAAAGTTACGTCTCTCATTTTTTTCGGCCAGGCGATTGAATTTTATGTATGTTATTTTTATGTATATTTATCAAATAAAATACTTATTATAATAAAATATGAACAAAACGTAATTATAAATATTACAAAAGTGCATAGAACTGACCTGTGATTGTCCGATGTCGCTGAGCCGTCTCGTTGGGATCTGGAAGTAGAAGGAGAGAGAGAGAGAAAGACCTAATCGATCAACGCTTTCATGTATTCATCATTTCTGTCTGGCTGTCTGTCTTTCTCTCCCTCTCTCTTTCTCTCCCTCTCTCTCTCTCCCTCTCTCTCTCTGTCTCTCTCTCTCTGTCTCTCTTTCTCTCTGTCTCTCTCTCTCTCTCTGTCTGTCTGTCTGTTTTTCTGCACGCAAATGCACATAGACAGGCATGTACCTGTGGAGAGAGAGAGAGCGTGAGTGAGAATAAGAGTAAGAAAGAGAGAAAGACAGAGAGTGAGAGAGAAAGAGACAGACAGAGACGGACTCTGTGTGTCTGAATGTCTGACTCCTGGTTGCCTACGTGCACTTCTAGAGACAACAAAAGCATGAAACGAAATGTTAGGCCGGCTGTTCGCGCTGCTGCCCCTCGACCGCAACGCGTACACCATCCCCGCCAGTGCTCGCTCCGTACACGTTTATGGTCTTTCATTTACGTGTGCATCCAGAGACAAATTAGATCTCTCTCTCTCTCTCTCTCTCATCCGTTATAGGATTAACTTCTTAACGTGCAAAAAAGAGGGAACAGTCACAGGAAAGGGTTAAAATGCACAACAAATGGGTGCATTCGCCTCAACAACGGGGACTTTCAGAAAAACAACTGTAAATTTACAGCAAATTTCTAAAATTACTTTTCGGAATTAGTTTTATTCAACATTTCTCTAAAAGAGAAATTGCAATTAAAACGCGACTGACTGACGCTTTTATTTCAAGACAATTACAATCGTAGAGAAACAGCTGAAAAAGAAAAAAAATTACGAAATAATGTACATTTTATTATGTTGCACGAAAACAAAATAATGTAAAATATGAAAAAGTGCACAAAAGGTTTTTTCGAGCACTTTTGCTCGCATGTGAATGTGAACCCGTAAGTGTCGCAGCTCGACGTTGCCTAACTTGCCAGATCGGACGAGATGGCTACTTCGTGACGAGTTTGTAACTTTTGTTTCATGCAGATAAGTTACGCTCCACGTATCTTGCTTTTCTTAGTGGAGTGGAACGGATTCGCTCGATCATAACTTTTTTGTGTTGGCTCGTCGTAAGTATAACCCCTCGTATCTTTCAGGGGTCCACTGAAAAAGTTATGCTTTGTTTCTTAGGAGGAGACGACGACGTGGAGGGCGAACACTTGACAAGTGTTTCTCCACGTAACTTACCCACGATACATTGCTAGAATAACTTATTTTGAGCGTAACTTTTTTTTCTGTGTGTATGAATCGGCATACATGAAGTTTTCCCTCTCCCTTACGAAAGCACTCCATCATAAACTGCCGAACTGACAATGAGTCATTAATAAATTGCGTTCTGCCCTTGTGCTCTAGATATGTAACTATGTAAGCATGCATGTATTTGTTCCAGATAGCGAGAACGTGTGCGACAGCTCGCCGTGCCAGGACGGCGTGTGCGTTGAAGAGACACCCTTCGGCTACTCCTGCTCGAATCCATGTGGCTTATACAAAACATCAAACGAGAGCATTATCGGGTATCAAGATGCTTCTGCTTGCAGACGCCACCGAAACGGAACACTGTGCCTCAAGCCCATGTAAGAACGGCGGCACGTGCCTGAACATCGAAAATAATTTTGAATGCACCTACGCTTCACATTACAGCGCTGCCGACTGTTCAGTATGTTCGTCATCTATTACTTCAATCATTTTGGAATCCACAGTTCCAAATCCTTTCTCTATAAATTCGCAAAGACAAACTCCAGGTAATCTTTACAAAATGCGACATTTCATTTGTCTATGAATCGGCATGCATGAAGTTTTTCTTCTCTCTTACGAAAGCACTCCATCATCCACCTCTAAATAAATTGCCGACCTGACAATGAGTCATCAATAAACTCGGCTATCCCTTGTGCTCCACATAACTATGTTCGGGCATCCAGATAGCGAGAACACATGCGACAGCTCGCCGTGCCAGGACGGCGTGTGCGTTGAAGAGACACCCTTCGGCTACTCCTGCTCGAATCCATGTGGCCCATACAAAACATCAAACGGGAGTGTTGTTGGCAACGGGTATTTGCATTTTCATATTATCTTATTACCTATAAACAAGTACATATAAGTACATATGCAAATACATAAACAAGACAATCAGGTACTTTCAAAATAAAGATTACTTGCATAACTATCAATTTTCTTATTGAAGAAATATCTCTTAAATGGCCTTACATTTATATGTAGTTGTCAAACGGCTGACGCTAACGCCCGCTGCGAAGTTGTTGAAGGCAGACGTTCTTGCGTCTGTTCGGCCGAGTATTCTGGTGATAACTGCGGAACAGGTTTGCGTCCATCTTGACCTTGTCAGTTGGTATTCTTTTAGGGGTGTTGCATTATGCTAGGCCTCTCACTAATAGTCTTTTCTTGAATAAAAAATATTGTTTTAATTAAATTTATTCCTGCAGCGTTGGCCTCTCTTGATCTGCTCACTGGGGTTTTCGGAAATGCCTCCCTTGGTGCTTGCTTTGTATTCACATCTAACAATACTGGACAACTGCTGCCAATCGACGAGAACTTGGGTAGGCAAATGTACTGATTTCAAAAGAGTGACAGAATTTGTTTCTCACTCTCGCTCAGGATTCCACGCAACGGTGGACGCTCAAATTTCTGAGCAGGTTCCCTGGTCAGAAACGACCTCCATCAAGGTCTTCATTCAGCATTGTAAGCGGTCTTCCATCATTGTTTAAAGGCAGATAATATTAATCATACAAGAAAACATGTTAAGCTTCAAACGGAGTCTATGCCGAGAGCAATGGAATCATGCTTCCTCCGAACGCCAAAACGACCATTGTCATTAGCGAAGTATTGTTCACGTAAATGTTTCAGATAATATTATCCGCGCATTTTAGTACACATTCACTGCACATCGTGGAAGAGGGCGGAAATGTGTGAACCACAAATCGGAAGTCGCCTCATTCTACTTCGAGTTTGACTACTCGATTGATGTAAGCTTTTTGAATTTGGTTAAATTTTTAGATTGTATTCAGACAGATGGAACACTGAATACGAGAAGAGAAAAAGAAGGTAATCACAATTGAGGGCTGCTTCCGGTCCTGCTACCAGGATGTTCTATATGCAATGTGCGGATGCATGGACGCCATGTACGCGAAGAAGAAGGACACTAAATCGTGCAGCTCCAAAGAAAGTAGTGATCATTTTCTAGTGCAAGTCCTCAGAAAATCCGATTGGACGGTCTAAGGTTTTTGCATTCTCTGCAGTGAAGTTGCGGCGTCGGCGGAACAATTTAATTTCCATTAACAATAAGCCGTCATCAGACGAGTTGTCAATATTTTTTGTCAGTAATAACCGTCTAATATGGCTCTGCAGTCAACTGCATGTCCGCCGTAATCTCCTCGCATGGTGATCCCTCCGGATGGCCAGAGTGCGACTGCCCGCCGCCGTGTCATGCGGCCACCTTCAACGCCATTCTTTTCCAAGAGATCAAGGTTCAAAAGAGTACTTTTGTCTGTGGTAAAAAAATTTTTCGAAGAAATTTTCTTGCAGATGAATGCGTCGTGCGGTTTAGCAGTCAATTCAAATGGAAACAGCTCAAACACTCGCCACAATCGCTGCGGCCGGGGATTGGTGCTCTATTAAAAATATTATTTAACAATTTACTAGCTGACTAACTGTTATAATTCGGGGAAAAGATGACACACATATTTAAATAAAAAAATACTAGATAATATACACTTTTCAGAGCGACGTCGCAATCTTCTTTGACGAAATCAATTCGCATGTAGAGATCGAGCATCTGCCACTGACGGTATATTCTCTTGTCTTCACGACAGTAATTAATACACTATTATTCAGCTGGTCAGCCTCCTGAACTCCTTGGGCGGCATCTCCGGCCTCTTCATGGGTTGCTCTGCGATTGTTCTGCTCGAACTCTTCTGGCTGATGAGCCGTCTTGTTTCTGGAAAGCAGCCACCGCGGCCTAAAGGCGCTCCAATGCAGCGGAATATATAGTAGCTTAACTACCTGAAATCCCATCCTCTGTGTATTACCATGTTAATGGTTAGAACATTGTGACAATAATAACCTGTGTTGTACTAATCTAAAGCTTCTAGTTAGATATACAACATAACTTGTATACGGATCGAATACATATTCAGCAACGTAATGGCTGGTCCTGCGACTGAGTTGGCATGCACTCATCGTTTAGCGCACATTTAAGAGAGCCTCTCTGTAAGACTCAAGGAGGCTTGTATAGGCTCCTGCCCTGAGGAATTTTTGTTTTCTTTTACTTTGAAAACTGTATGAGGGATGTATCCCTTGTTCATAAGGAAGTCTACGCGGTCAGAAAGTTTAGAAAAATTTTTTTCACTTAGATATAAGTCGTAATGTTCATAACTTTTGGATGACAATATCTAACGTTATACTAACATTTCTCAATTTTCTTTTCAATGTTCGATTCCTTGTCGAAAACTACACAAAAAAGTCCCAGATGACCATTTTCGAAAAATTAAAATTTTTATGACTTTTGGTCAATTGAATTTTTTGAAAACTGGTTTTCAGGCAATAACGTTTTTGTTTGGTATGCATTTCAAAAAACCGAATCATCCATAAGAAAGAGCAGGAAAAAATACACCTAATATGTCTCTACGACGAAAAATCTCGGATACTTTTTTTTGTTTATCTGCATTTAAATATGGGTTTCTGAGAAAATTTTGGCATTGGCTGCAAACCATAATTTCTTTCAAAGTTCATCAATTTTAAAACGGAATAGTCCATTCGATGTAATCTTTTATCCTCTTTAAAATGGTATATACTTTGTATGCAAAAGATATTAGTCTAAAGGCCTAAAATTGACTTTTTGTGTTTTTGGCCAAATTCTGGTGTTAAAATACTCATTCTTTGGATTATTAATGGGTCATATAAACCGAATTACATCATAATATTTATTCTACAAGAAAGAGCGGTTAAAACTGAGTCGGATGCAGCTTTTTAATCAAAATCTGAGGATACGTTTTTTGGGAATATGTATTTGAATGCTGACTGTTGAAGGCGATATTGCTGAATATTTTTTGGCAATTATTTCAAATTAGTTCTTTTGAAACATCTAGCACCCAATAATGGGTATACCAGGATTCTTTGAAGTTCTTTCATGATATAACACTCAAAAGTACTCCAAAAGTCAAGAAATTTCATTTTTTCGAGCTTAGAAGGCGAAATAATTGTATGAAAACTCCTTCGAAGCCAACTATCAGGTCATCTGTGAATAGGATTACCAAAAAGGTCATAACCATTCGAAAGAGCAGAGACTTTTACATAATATATCCTTCGATGAAAATGCAAAACCTGTACATTTTTCAGAAATTTTAAAATATCAAAAAAAATCGGTGACAGGATTCTACTATTTTGAGCTGTTCTGCGAAAGCTGGTACCAATGGAACTTATGTTCTGAAAACTGTTATATTAGGTTGTTTGAGATGAGAAACATAAATTTGACGTTCATTTTCTACTTTTGAGTACCATCCATGGTACTCTTGATAGAAATGAAATTTTTCTGCATATAATATTTCATTCTTCTGGCAAAAGTACCATGGATGGTACTCAAAAGTAGAAAATGAACGTCAAATTTATGTTTCTCGTCTCAAACAACCTAATGGAACAGTTTTCAGAACATAAGTTCCATTGGTACCAGCTTTCGCAGAACAGCTCAAAATAGTCGAATTCTGTCGCCGATTTTTTTCGATATTTCAAAATTTCTGAAAAATGTACAGCTTTTGCATTTTCATCGAAGGATATATTATGTAAAAGTCTCTGCTCTTTCGAATGGTTATGACCTTTTTGGTAATCCGATTCACAAATGACCTGATAGTTGGCTTCGAAGGAGTTTTCATACAATTATTTCGCCTTCTAAGCTCGTAAAAATGAAATTTCTTGACTTTTAGAGTACTTTTGAGTGTTATATCATGAAAGAACTTCAAAGAATCCTGGAATACCCATTATTGGGTGCTAGATGTTTCAAAAGAACTAATTTGAAATAATTGCCAAAAAATATTCAGCAATATCGCCTTCATATTCAGTACAAAATATTCAGCAATATCGCCAAATTGAGCTCATATAATTATCGATTGAATTTAATAAATCAAATGTAACGAAAAGCTAACGTGGGTTGCGATCACTTTTTCCTAATATACTTTTATGACGCGTGCAAAATCACTGGGCATTGAATTGTTTTTTTTTATTTAAGAAAATTATGCTGTGCCATTTTTTATTATAACCATAATTGAGCAGAAATAAGAAGAAAGAAGATTTTAGACCACCTGGGAGTGCACTCTCGTGTACATACCTTTACACATACAATTCATTACAGACAAAAAAAAGAAAAAAAGAAAAAAGGGGTTTAGGAGAGTGCGCAGAGAAAGCGATCGAGCACAAGAAGAGTGAGCAAAGGAAGGAAGAAAAAAAGAGTAGGGTAAATGTCCAGAAACACCGAAGGGCTTACCCGTAGTGCGCTGTGGTAGCTTTTTCGGAGCAATCTACTTCTCGGAGCTAATGGAAACTGGAAAGGAGAGAGACGGAGAGAGATAGGAAAGGAGAGGCGTAAATAGAGTGAACAGGAAAGGGGGGAGGGAAAAAGCGAGGGAGAGAGAGATACATAGAGAGAGATACAGATAGAGACAGATAGAGAAAGGGGAACGAGGATAAATTGATCATTCTACATCTACAGTATTTACTCTCTTCTGTTTTGAAGGAAAGAATGAGTCGTGATATCCGTGAAGTGTTTACCTCGCTCAGGCAGTTGTTCTTCTTTTCCTACTTTGAAGTGATAAAAATAATACTCTCGCATATACAGTACTGGCCAAAAGGTTATCATATTTTGGTTTTTCCTGCATAACTTTTTTCAAAGTTGAGGCAAGTTTATGAAACTTTTAGGGTTTCTTCCTTATAATGAGAGACTTTAAGTTGCAGAATATTAGTTTAATTGATACACTATTGATTAAGAACAAATCAATAACTCAAATAGCTTGATTGTACATTTATGCGTAATGGACGAAACAATTTATTTCTTTGAAAATCAGGCAGTTTTTATTGGAATTTTATGTTAGTTAAGTTGTAGAACATAATTTTTGGTCTAATCTCGAATTATTCATATGCTTTTACATGCTATGTACCTGCCTCCAGTATACGGCTAATGCACTCGGCCTGAGATTCAGAAGATTCAATTGGAGAAAATCGACCATTTACCACTGTAGGTATAGTAATAATGACTTTTGTATATTCGCAGGTTATTATTGAACTAATTCAGACGGTTTGTTGAGCAGTGGAAATTAGATGCAATTTATTTGAGTGCATTTTGAATAGCGCGGACAACTTTCGACCGCGGCGCAGAAGTGCTCAAAGTGGTGTTGTGCAGGAGTTTATCTTTCAAAAACGCGTTTTCCTCTCTGTAATGATAGCTGATAGTCTTTTCCATATTCAGCAGCCTTATTTCATTTCTGGGCTTCATGAGTTTAATGCGACCCTGTCATAGTGTAACGGTGTATGTGAAAGCTGTTTGTTCTAGATCAATAACAACTTTAAATTTACTTTTTTGTGATTTAGGCGATTGCTGAGCGCACTTCTGTTTCGACTAAAGTTATTTTTGCCTTGATCTCTAATTATTCGGGTTTCATTTCCTGCCTTGTAGGATTCCGAACTACTCTATCCCAGGTGCACTTTCAAACGATCTATAGTTCCTTGTGGTCTCATCAAGATAGGGATGGAATAAGGCTGCTGAATATGGAAAATCCTATCAGCTATCATTAGAGAGAGAGAGAAAAAGTTTTTGGAAATCAGACTCCTGCACAACACCACTTTGAGCACTTCTGCGCAGCGGTCTAAAGTTGTCCGCGGTGTTCAAAATGCACTCAAATAAATTGCTTCTAAATTCCACAGCTCAACAAACCATCTGAATTAGTTCAATAATAACCTGCGAATATGTAAAAGTCATTATTACTCTACGCACAGTGGTAAGCGGTCGATTTTATCCACTTGCACCTTCTGAATCTCAGGCCGAGAGCATTAACCGGGTGCAATAGGCAGGTAGCATGTAAATGCATTTGAATAATTCGAGATTAGACTAAAACGTTATGGTGGGGATGTTCGACAACGCAACTAACATAAAATTCCAATAAAAACTAAATGTACAATCCGGTGATTTGAGTTATTATTATTTTTCTCAATTAATCGTGAATCAATTAAACCAATATTCAACTAATTAAAGACAGTCATTATAAGGAAAGAATCCTGAAAATTTCATAAACTTGCTTCAACTTTGAAAAAAAGATATGCAGGAAAAACCAAAATATGATAACCTTTTGGCCTGTACTGTATGTACATACCGTATTTTCTCTATTAGTACCCCCCTTTATTAGAACCCCCCCTCTAATAGTACCCCCCTCTGAAAATGCCATTGAAAAATAGAACCCCTCCCTCTAGTAGAACCCCCCCTCCAATAGTACCCCCCCCCTAACAGTCTAATACCTCATCTCTAGCTGTACTACGAACGGATCCTGGAGGCATGGGGTGCTCTTTCCAATGAATTGATGCCAAATTCATGATAAATCTGTTGTAAAACGGATATTCCAGTGATGATTCCATAGAAATCGGGCTACGATTCTTCTTTTTTTGGGAATTAAATGTTGATATTAAACTTTAAGTATCTCACATTGAAAAATAGAACCCCTCCCTCTAATAGAACCCCTCCCTCTAATAGTGCCCCCCTCTCGCAAGGGTATTGAAAAATAGAACCCCCGGGGGTACTAACAGAGAAAATACGGTATGTACATATGTATGTATGCAAGGAAGTACTCACGAGATTCTGAAGTTTTCGGGATATTGATGTCTCGTTGTTTTCTTTTATTTTATCAGTACGAGGGAGTGTGCCGAACCCAAAAATACTTACAAAATCATAATCTACGATTTTTATTTAAATTTCTTTGGCTTGAGTCGACGTATCTCGGATCAGGCGCTTGTAAGCCTCGAATTTGTTTATGATTTCATCATGCAATTACAATTCTGGCGAGGGATTTTATTTATCTCGATTAGCATGCCTTCGGCCCGTTCAATGGCCTCCGGGGCTATCGGCCCGGTGGCCATTTTTTTTTTAAAGAAGGTATAAGTGGGTGTTGTAAGTCTAGCGAGGGTTGATTCGTGGTTGTTGATTTACTTTGCGCTGCCCTAGCAAATAAAAGTTTTGTTTTGAGCAATTGCTAAAAAATAAAAAAAAAATAGGGGAAAAAGAAGTACGTACGACACCAGCGAGCATCTGGACGCATCGGGCAGCCGTTAAAACAGCCGCCCTGCATGCCGCCTTAAACAATCCACAGAAATGGTGCCACTCGCCTCTCTCCGCAGAATATTGTGGTCACACCTGTCGTGGGAGCCGACGTGTTAAGCAAAACCCGGTCAATGTTGATTGTGCGCATCAAAGGAAAGGAAGGAAGAAAGAAAAGAAAGAGAGAAAGAAAGAGAGATTTGGTGAATAAGAAGATAGATTTGGAAATCGGCACGGTTATTGGTTGGGCGAAAGGAATTCGTTTCAGCTTCACTAACGGACACTATGTTGCGCGCTCCTTCTCTGATCTCTCTAATTGTCCTACTCACTCTTCATAATTTAATGCAACTCTATCCCTCTCCTCTTCCTCTTCTTGAATTGTGATATCTTGGAGTTTCTTTCGCAAAAGAGGCGAATGATGTTCCAACAAAACTTGATCAATGTCCCCGGCAGACCGACAGCTAAGATAAAGTGATAGGATCTGATTAAAAGGCGACAAAAGCCATGTTGAGCCTACTCGGCATTGGCAGACATGGTGTTGCGTTCACTTCTGCTGGCCGCTCTTTTCTCGCTCTTCATTGCAACCCTAGTATTGGCCGATGACATCACCGGTTAGACAAAAAAGTTATTGTTACTTTAATAAAGTATATTTGTATGTAGAATTGTGAGATTAAAACTGACATGCACAAGGCTACATTTTTCACATTATTTTCCGCCACACTTTACATTCCTTCTTCAAGTCATTTATAAAATTGCGGTACTCGTTCATTTGACAACTGTCAAGCTGAACGGGCAAAAGCAATCGAAGTTCATCCGTTTTGACAAGCGCGATGCGCGAGCCATCGAGGACATGGAATGTGCGATAAATCTTAAATTCTAGGAAGTAAACAAAGTCAACTTACTTTAGTGATTCCACCGTCCATCCGTTTGGTCAAACGCGATGTGAAACCGAACACGGGAGGTATGTACGATAACTCTTAAACTGTAGGAATTAAACAAGGTTCACAATACACATTTTCACTTAATTTAGAAGGCCAGCCATTCATCCGTTTCGGCTAGTGCTTTGTTGATTCGGTCAACTAAAAGCGTAAAACTCATATAGTAACTGTTTAAATTTAGTTTCAACGAGAGTGAAGATTATTTTTGCTTATGCCACATTGTCTTTTACCCGATCGGTAGCTTGTTTAAGAGAGCCTGTCAGTATCGTTCGATCAAGGCCTGCCCTAGGAATTTTTGTTCGAATTTCTTAACCAAAATTGATTATAGTATACAACTCGACGTGGTGAACACAATAGGCTGTATTTCAAAGGTGAAAAAATTTTTCCGCGCGAGACCCAGTACCGTAATCTTATAAATTCGATTGGTCATAAGTCGCTTCAAACTTATTATTAGACAACCATCGAGCAATCATTGGATAGCTGATTGAACGGGCTTTAATTTTGATCTTGGAAGATATTTTCTAAAAATTTGAATTTGTCCCTAAAACACGGCCCTAAACATTTTCGAAGGCGGTTTTTACCGAAATTAAGTATTTTATGTTCATTTCGCTACAACATATATCTCTTTCAAAAGAATTGAAGGTCTCGCTCTTAGGTTCCCAAACGCTTGAACATGATCCTGTGTAAACTGTAACACCGTGCAAGCGCATTCTTCGATCCATAACTGCGCTCAATGTCAATATTACAAAATCGTAAGTATATCATCTAAGAGCTCTCACGGAGATCTTCAAATGTTACATACATTAATTTATTGAAAGGTTTCAATTTATATGGGAAATTGCGTTATGTACAATTAGAAGGCTTGAAAAACTATTTTAAAAACATTTCGCCTGTCGAAACATACATCATAAGAAAGAGGATGAAATTGGCTACAAGGTGAACCTCTTTCAATGGAATTCCATGCATACGATCTTTTGTTATAAGCCATAAGAGTAAAATAACCAGGCCTTATGGAAAAACTGTAGAAAAAAAGGATTGGAATATTCTAATTCGAATAACCTAAAATGTGAATTCTTGTGCAAAATGATAGCGACGCTACTGGCACTAATTTTATGATTTATAACAAAAGATCGTATGCATGGAATTCCATTGAAAGAGGTTCACCTTGTAGCAAATTTCATCCTCTTTCTTATGATGTATGTTTCGACAGGCGAAAATGTTTTTAAAGTAGTTTTTCAAGCCTTCTAATTGTACATAACGCAATTTCCCATATAAATTGAAACCTTTCAATAAATTAATGTATGTAACATTTGAAGATCTCCGTGAGAGCTCTTAGATGATATACTTACGATTTTGTAATATTGACATTGAGCGCAGTTATGGATCGAAGAATGCGCTTGCACGGTGTTACAGTTTACACAGGATCATGTTCAAGCGTTTGGGAACCTAAGAGCGAGACCTTCAATTCTTTTGAAAGAGATATATGTTGTAGCAAATTTCACGTACTTTAAGCCTATCCAGGAGCGGTTGTAGCGAAATGAACATAAAATACTTAATTTCGGTAAAAACCGCCTTCGAAAATGTTTAGGTCCGTGTTTTAGGGACAAATTCAAATTTTTAGAAAATATCTTCCAAGATCAAAATTAAAGCCCGTTCAATCAGCTATCCAATGATAGCTCGATGGTTGTCTAATAATAAGTTTGAAGCGACTTATGACCAATCGAATTTATAAGATTACGGTACTGGGTCTCGCGCGGAAAACATTTTTCACCTTTGAAATACAGCCTATTTTGTTCACCACGTCGAGTTGTATACTATAATCAATTTTGGTGAAGAAATTTGAAAAACAATTCCTAGGGCAGGTCATAATAGGGCCCTGCTCGAGTCTTACTGACATCCTCTCTTAAATATCTATCTCGCCATGAGCAATATGAATATAAACGAATAAAGCCAATTAACAACTTCATTTAAAATCATTACACATCTCTTCCACCACTTACTATCTACAGTGTTGAATAATGGTTTAAAACAAAATTTGTTGTTACAGAAACTCCATGGAACATCCAATCAGAATCCACGCAATGAATTATTAGGCTGCATTTTATATATTCTTTATCGCTTCATGAATGAAGGCCGACCGCTGCTCAATCGCTAATGCATCTCTGATGAATGTATTTCTGATATTGTTCGCTTCGTCTTTTGTGTCGCCTTCTCGTGATTCACGGCGAGACAAAGAAGTCCAATAATAAAAAAATTGTATAACATTATGTCGCTTCGAAAAAAGAGCAGTATCTGGTTGGTTTTCAGGAGAGGGCTTCCAGTTCCGGCGGCGTCGAGTGCTGCGGCAGGGATGACATGTCTCCATTGGAGACTTGCCCTCTCGAAGAAAGCGAACAACACTTCTGTCGCTTGCCTTGCCCTGCGAGGAACAAAAAACCACAATTTCAACCATTTTAACTTCTAGTGAACCTTTCCTGCCCCCATGGGTGATAATATAAGCTACACGTATGTACATATATATGATCTCTACTGCCGTATGTTATTATCAACAGTATATTGGCTGCTTTTTTTAATCGCAATTTCATTAAAAAAAAATTACCATTAAATAAGGGAGCCACTGTGCTGAAGGTAATCTCCTGAATCGTTATTTGGCATATGCTTTCAAAAAAACGAGAGAGGCTAGAGATTCTAATATCGAACACTCATTTTGCTGTTTTGTATAGGTCACGAAAGGAGGTCTCCGTGCGAAAAAAGAACATATCTTATTATTTTAGCGTGGATTTGTTTGCCTCGGTATAGAGCATATATCTAGAATGTTTTTTAATGCGATGGTGCTTCATTTGTTTCTCGGAGTAATCGTTATGCGTGACATCCCACGTGGCTCTCATGCATCAAAGTTCAAAGTTTGTTTCGACCTCGACCACTCAGCCGGTGGTCACAAAACGTTGATGTAATCTGATTTATCTGGCCCGTTACGACTTCATTGCTGTAGATAGAACGACCATTAAATGTTTCCTGGTGGATTCGAGGCCTGTGTACAATCACGGAGAGATCTGCAGCGTTATTACTCACGTTCTCTGCTTCTCACAATCCCCCACTCGCTCTCTCATGTATTCTCTGTTTCTTACGAACCTAACCCTCTCCCACTCTCCTCTTTCTCTATCTCTCTCTCTCTCTGTCTGTCTCTCTCTCTCCCTTTCCCTCTCTCCCTCTCGAAGGTGAATACTTTGAACCGTTCAGATCTCAGACGAGCTGAATGAGACCACCCGTCCGCAAGGACGAGTGCTGCATTTTTCGGAGTGGAGTTCTCTGGTTCAAGAAGTGTAATCACATAACTACTTGTCCTGTTCTGAGAGAACATCTATGTGCAGTTGGCTTTCGTCTCGCGGTCAGAAGCAAAGTTTCCTGAAACCTATAAGAAGAAAGCGGATGGATTTCTTTGTGCCGCGATTTCACATAAAAGAACCTTCCAGCTCATCATGTTTCGGATTGGAGCCTTTTCCGGCGGATAAACAAGTATTCACGATTTTCGATAAAGATGTGAGGTCACAATCAATTGACCAGATTCAACTGTGAGTGATGAGGAGAATGGAGTGTTTTTCAACGCATAAACTCTGAATAACTCAATCGGATTACAAAGAGAAAGTGAGAAAGACGGAGACAGACAGAGAGACGGGAGAAACAATGAAGACAAATAAATAAGACAAAGAAAGAACAAGAAAGCTATGCAAGGAAACAGTTAGCTTGATATCGGCCGAGGCAGAGAGAAGAAGAGAACCGCCCGGTCGCGGCCAGACGCAAAGCGGGGAATAAATTGAGAGGAAAGAAGAAAGGGCATTGAACAACTCTTTTATAGTACCCTTTTCTCGCAAAGGGCATTGAAAAATAGTTCTCCGGGCTCACTAATAGAGAAGATGCGGTACATTGATTATTCTTCATTCAACAGTCCCTGAGCACGGTAAGCCGAGATCATTCATTATTCATCCAGCTTTTACCTGCATACGGCCGACCGACTTGCTGTGCCATCAGTTTTCCTTTGAATTTAATTCGTAGAAATATAAAACATAATAAAAGCATTTTTCCAGCAGTTACTATGGGCAAGAAGACCATAAGGTTGAAACCGGCGAAGGTAAAGATACATATAGAACCATTTTTCTACTCTTATTGTCTAATTTATTGCTATTTGCCGCATATTTAAACATGTTACATAACAAAATTATTTAAAATATATATAGAATAGAAGTTCGCAAGTTGAAGGTTTTCGAGGGACGGTGGCAGATTATTGAGGAACTTGGGAAGGGAGGGTTTGGAAGCGTGCTGAAGGTTTGATTTTGGCATTTTTTTTAATATATAAAGACAAATATTGATTAACAATATTTAATAAAAAAGAATTCTAGTAATTAAAACATAATGATAGTAAACTGATTATTTTTATCAGTACGATTTTATTGAGTTGCGGGGAATTCGTATTTTTTCTTACAGGTAGAGGACCTGACGAAGCCGGGTCTCGTTGCTGCATTGAAGGTAAAATAAAAGGCAATTCTGAAAATTTATAATAAATCTGCGAAAATTTAATTTTATAACCCAATGCTTAAAAGAAATAGCTGATGTATACATCTTCTTATAAATAAATAAAGCGAATGATACATACATACATGTAGTTTTCTATAACGGAATAAAGTTTGGTTCTGGGTAAAAATTAAATCAATTAATATTTAGCACATTCGCTCTCAAAAGGAGAAGAAACATCGATGTTTCACACGATTATAATCCATCGATAATATAAATAAAAAATGAATCCAGATCTTTTGGTTTATTTTCCTCAGGTTCCGAGTGGACCCGGAGAAGAAGCCGCCTTCGCGATGGACTCAGAGTTGGCAGCACTGCAGCAGCTCGACGAGTACGCTCAGAGTCAGGAGTCGAAAAGACTGATCGCGCACGGCACCGGTAGAGGAAGGCAGGGCGCCAAGTTCAAGTATATCGGTATGACAGAGAGAGACAGAGACAGATGGAGTGACAAATCTTGAAATTAATTCTTTGAAATTTGGACAGATCTTTGACACTGTTCAACCATTTGCATTTGAACCTCTCATCCTTTCGCTCCTGTCTGTGTTTTTTTCGCCCTTATGTCGCTTCTTCTATGTTCCTTTTCTCGGCTCACTTCTCCGACTCTTCTTCTTCTCATCTCTTTCCTCAATTTCTTCTCTTTTCCTTCTGTTCCTCCCCTTAATTTCATGTAAATTACTGGGCTTTAGGAACCTTTACTAGACGCCCATCTTAGAATCTTTCGTTAGGGAGGAGAGAATGAGACACATACATAGATAGAAGACCCTTCCTTTGCTGTATTCCACTTAATCTTCCAGTAATGCCCTTGTACGGGAAGGATCTCCACACTCTCCTTTGGAATAAGAGAAGGAATGAGAAGAAGTATGTGTCATCTGCGACTGTCAGCCGTATCGGGATTCTGACGCTATCTGCTCTTAAAGAAGTGATGCCGACAGCCAAGAAGCGCAGCCAGAGCTCTTTCTAGATCATTTTTTTTTCTTTTTCTCGCTCACTCTATTTCTCTCCTTCTCAAATTCTCATCCTATATTTCTTCCTTTCATCGCCCTCTCGATCTCCTCCCCCCCACTCTCTCTCTCTCTCTTTCTCTACCTCTCACTCTCAGGTACACGACTCAGGAGTCATCCACCTCGAGCTGAAACCAGCGAACCTCGTCTTGGGTGGAAACAGTGGAAGGGCGTCTCGAGTCATCGTTGTTATCGATTTTGGTCGACTTTTCTCTCCTCTCACTCTTTAGCTGTTTTTGTCCATCTCTACCATTTCCTTTTTTCTCTCTCTTAAATAGAAAGTTTGTTAGTGAAATGGACAGTTAATTCACGTTTTCCTGTCGTTTCCGGCCTCGCGCGTTCTTTTGTGGAAAAGACGTCGGATGGAGAGTACCAGCTGAAGAAGGAAGAAGACGTTAGTGCATCTATTGTTAGGCGTAAACATGGGCTACAAATGCTACAAAATGGGCGGCAAATCCGGGAGGCGATTTTTTCGTGGTAAAAGCAGAGAGCAAGTTTTCGCATGTATGTAAATTTGTGTGCCTTGTCAACTGCTCTCAGATTTACAGAGTTTCAGCTGCTAACAAAGTCCCGGCTTCCCGGAGGTTATGAAATGAGCCACACACCGCTAGAAAGCTCGTGTCTGATAGATAATGGAAATAATAAAAAAAAAATTCCATACGTAATATTTTTGAACCCCTAAAATTTATATTTCACGGCATCTGCTTCCTTTATCGACGATAAAATTGATGCATTAAAAATTCTATTACCTTTTTTCCAGCATATTTTCCTTCAAACTGGATGAAACGTTATGAAATTTTCAGTGTTCTTTTTTTACACGGTGAGACATAAAGTAGCAGAATTTTGGCTTAATTAATATACTATATAGCGATAAAAAATCCATAACTCAAATCCGATTCATAAAGTGAATCAGTTAGGAATTTTTGATATTCTTTTCTGTTGCATACTCGACGAGAACTTTCCTACGGTATATACTATAACTTATTTCATAAACGCGGGGGAAGCCTGGACCATTCCTTCGTGAGGGGGAGAAAATGAAGCTTTTTGGCCAGTTTGACAACACTTAAATGGATTGATTCTGAGCTTGCTATGTATCTCTCAATATTAAAGGCGCCCGAATTCGCCGGCACTCTTCTCTACTGCAGTCATGGCATGCACTGCGGCGATGACCAGGTCGTGAAAATAGCATCGATGATATGAATTAATCGATTAGTTTATCCAGTAAAATGGTCAAATAGGCTTACAAAAAATTATAGTTATTGATATAAATGTTTAAAAAAAGCTTTTGAACTTTGCAGTCGAGAAAGGATGACCTCTGCAGCATGATGCACATCCTTGCGGTGGGATCTTAAGAGTTATATCGTTGTAGTCAACAGGAGAATCAATATATACAGGAAGACTCATTAATCATAAATCAATCAATATCTCATCAAACAACTGACCGATAACACAATTGATAAATCTTCTTGAGGAATGCCACCACCCTCCGCCGTGGGCGCATCTGGCCAAACGCAATGCGACCCCATTTGAGAGGGAACTCCTTATCCAGTACAAGAACGAAACCGGCTTTCTGACTGTCGGATTTTTTCTTATCATTATCTCTCCTCTCTCCCTATCCTCCGCCTCTCGCGTTGGCTCTCTCTCTCTCTCTTTCTCATTCTCTCTCCATTCTTTTCATCTTCCTTCTTCTAGGGACTTCCACGCGAATTCTTCAAGATCAACGATCACCTCCGAAGTCTTAACAACGAAAGCCGCCCGGACTACGAATACATTTACTCAAAGGTCTGAACGTTTTTTCAGAATAAAACAGAAAGAGTTTTCGGTGCAATTTAACACTCAAAATTACAGTAGTATTAAAGAGGAAAAAATATTCAAAAATTAAATTTGCTGCAGTTGTACGCAGTTCTCGTCAAGACCGACCAGTCATTTGAGTCGTCGTTTGAGTTTGAAGTGGATGAGACTACCGATGACGTTGACACGGCGAGCGAGCCTTCATCCGCCGAGCTGCGGAGGCACACCGCTGACAAAAGTCAGCCTCGGATTTATTCTTTCATTTCACGAATTTTTCCCTTAATTTGACGTGTTTAACTCTAAATTTTAAAGATTTATCCTCAAAGAATTTAAGTTTTGTTGTTCTTTTCATGTCAAAGAACTCCGTCACGCCGCTCTTCTTAAGAAGTTCCAAGAGCCCGCACCGCACAAATTTTAAATGGCCTAGTCCGTCCTTCACTTTCACGCTCCTTTCTTCTTTTCTTACATCGGCGCCTCTTCTAGCGTTCTCCTTCTATAACTGAATCTTATATTTCACCGATAAAGAGTTGTTTCCAAAATAACTGGACAAATCAGCACTTACGGCCACGAATGCACTTACTTAGGAATTTCAGTTTTCTCGCATTATTAAGCTGGTCATAAGGAAACTTGTTTCGTGACTTAGGAAAGTTAAATAAAAAAGTTTCTCATCAGTTTTCACAGAAAACAGGTTGTAAACATTTAATGTTGCAAATTTTAAATGTTCATTACCTGTTTTGTTGATTTTTTAGATCTAAAAACACTTTATTAGCAGTTTTCGTAGAATTCACGTAGTGAATTTTAAATTTTGCAAATTTAACATATTTTCTTAGATTAACTGTTCTTCATTGACATTTATTCTTGAATTTCCAGTTAGTAAAGAACGACAACTGTTTTCAATTTTTCAACACATCACAAACAACACTTTATACTTACAAAGGAACGGGGAGTCGAGGATTGGGGTCACTGGGCATTGGGCGTAGCGTGGGCAGGGGCATTGGTAAGCTCGGCAGGCTTAATCAGATCGATGGGCCAGGCAAAGACCGAAGTGATGGGAAGAGTGCCATCTGCGGGAGTGAGCGGGGCTAAAGTCGGAGTGGGTGATTCGAGAGTCGGAGTGGGCGGGGCGAATGGAGGGACCGCCGCGAAGCCGGGGCTCGCCGCAGATGTCTCAATTGCCGAGACTGAAAATTTATTCCAAATCATTCTCGAATCAGCTTGCAAAGAATTCGAGACAAACTTCAAGGAAGCATCGAGCTCGAAAGAGCAGACGCTGGAGGCAGCGGTCACTGAATATTGAATGAACTGCCAAATTTTCTTTTTTTATAATTCATTTAAAATAGTTAATCAAATTAGAAAATGCACGCACTTTCGATCACTGAGCCGGAAAGAGAGGAAGTCGGGGTGGAAATGGCCTCTCGCCGGAACTCGGATTGATGATCGGAGCAGGCACGGGAGCCTGGAAGTCGAGGGAAAGCTGCTTGGCCTCCGCAGGGGGCGGGGCCGGGCCAGAGGGAGCGGCAGAGGGGAAGGCGGACAACGCGTGAGGAGCGGCTGAAGAAACAAGGCATGATTAGATAGTTCTGACAAGAATCTCCAGCTTCCTTACCATTCTTCGTTGGCAGCGAAGCAACTTTCTCAGCCGGCATCTGCAGCGATTCGCTCTTCGTCTCTCTCGACTTGGAGTTGTCCTGTAATTTCATTGCTTTGGTGTAAAACTTTTATTCTGAGTACCCTTTGTTGTCATAAACTGAAGAAAATGCCTTCAATAGTGTTCTTTACATATGATGGCCTTCATAAGTGTTCTTGAGAAGGATCTTGATTTCCTTTTTGCGGGAGGGAAGAGTGCGACTGTCCTTTCGGCAGCTTCTCTCCTTTTCCTTTGCACTCTTCTCTCCTTTCTCTCCGCCTGCTTTTCCCTTCTCCTTTCCACTCATCGCTGCCTTGGTGGAGCGGTTGGACTTGCTTCCACCACTTTTTACACTAACGACGACTCCGGTCGGTGGTGGAGCTCTCTGACAATGAGTGAATAATAATTACTAGGCTCAACATAATCATACTGCGGACCTTGCTGGCTTTCTTCCGATAAATGCATTCCAGCGAAGCGGACGATCTGAAGAACGACGTAGAGAGAAACGCAGCCGGCGATTACCGCGAGAATCAGGCTCAGGCAGCTCAGGGAGTCCAGGTACTCCTTCGAGAGCACCAATTCTTGCTTCCTAAAGAAATAGCTTTATTATTATATAATTTAATTTTTTATAAAGACACTAGTAAAGATGTAGAGGAAGTGTTCACAAGAAAGCGAAGGAATAAGACGAACTCAATAGGCTTCGGGTCTGCCATCTCTTCGTTTCTGAGAGAGGAAGCAATTGCCAGCCACTCGCGGTGATTGTAGATTGGAAGAATGAGTAGAGTCTAGTAGCTACTCATTTACATTGCACTTTCAAAAGATTATTGACTTCAGTTAATTTCAGCTCCCTGAATACAGTTATAAAAATAAATTTCCCTGATCTCCAGTCCATCTCTTTCCATATTCAGCCAATCGGTTCGCCCTTCCCGGATAAGCCAGTGAAGGTGCTTGATGATATGAACCAGTACGTGGCTCTCTGGTACAAGCACGGCCGCGCCTGGAACAACGGCGGAGTCGTCGAGTGCTCCTTCCCCTACAAGAAGGCCTAGCTCACCGGCGCCAAGGATCTCGGCGGCCAGATCCCGGTCATTTCAGTCAACATTTTACTGTGATTTAGATAACAACGGAAAACACTCTTGATTTGTATTTCAAATGGAATGCTTGCAGATCCTGACTTACAACGGCGACCTGGTACGAGTGGATCCGCTAGGGAGACCGCTTCGACAGCTGAAGATATTTATGTAGCTACATATGTCTAATGCAACAACTAAGATCGAATATCGCAATCCAAACAAACAGTCCACTTTGTCAAGAGATGGCTGCAGGAAAATAAAACGGGCGTCTAATTTTAAGGCGAAATCAAATTTAGAATATTATTCATGCAAATAAATTGGTGGAATTAAAGTTTGCAATATTATGTACGTATTTTGTGGAATCAGCACACTATTTGGAGGCAATGAACCTGTTTATGTTTCATATTTTTCAGGCAATAAAATTACTACTGTTGAGATAAAAAATTGTTTTGAGGAAGAAAAATATTTCAATTCTTGAAGATTATTCAGGGTGACTCGGGCGCCTTCTTATCCGTGAGCTTGGACGCGCCCAACGAACGGCATCTTCTGTGGCGGCGAGACCTGTCCAGGTTTAGCGGCCAATATTTTAGAGATATTTTTGGTTTAATATAATGCATATGAAAATAAATTATGAGATTGTTGTTTTATTCATTTATTCAATTAAAAATAATTAGTTTAAAAACTAAAATTAAAATTAATAAGAAATATCAATCGATAATATCTTCAGTCAATTCTACGCCGTGAAGTGCAACAGCGACCCGGTGCTTCTGCGAACGCTTGCCGCACTCATACACGGCTTTGACTGCGCGTCTCGCACATAAATTGATACGGTATTCTATTGGGGGAGGGGTGATTCAGGCGGAAATAGTAAGATTCACACTGTGGGTGCCGGGGATTCAAGGAATGAGGTGCTCCATCCCAGAGGTGCTCGCATAAACAATGAATCCCTTCGAGGGATCCGTACTTTTGGGACTTAATCGTCCCAGAATTACGGACCATTCAAAACAAAGAAAAAATAATTTATAAAAAAAGAAAATAGAAATACTCCTTATTAATTACAATGAGATAGATGCTCTCGCTGGACGTCTCTCCAACTCGCATTATCTACGCGAATCCGTGCAAGTCGCGCGAAGACATCAAACACGCTAAGAAGGTGCGAAAGTGTGCCCTACCGAAGGCGCTACCGTACTATTCTACCGCAGTATTCAGAAAAACAAAATATATTTGAGAAGACACAACACGTTTATTGCAACGTTAATTACCTCTGATTCGAGGTCGGCGTCTCGATGGTGAACTTCGACAACAAGGAAGAGCTCGAGAAGATTGTCGAATGCGACGCAGTCACTGACAAGTGAGAGGGAGATTAAACAAGTTCTTACATTCTCTTAAAATATTCTCTTCTCTTAAATCCCAAAAGTCCCTAGTAAAGATCTGTTAAATTAATTTTTTCTTTTACAAGAAATATTCACTTTTCACAGACAGCTGAGAAAGCGAGACAGATGAGTTAGAGTGGAACAAGAGAAAGAGACTATTGATCTACCTGTTGATCTACCTGTTTTGGTCTACCTGATTTGATCTACCTGATTTAATCTCCTTGCAGTCTGATGCTCCGCATCTCCGTGCCCGACCCGACTTCCAAGTTTCGGCTCGACCTCAACGTTGGCGCCGAGCCAGAAAAGCTCGCGCCCGAACTCATACGAGACGCAGCAAGGCGCGGCATGAACCTTCGCGGCATTTGGTCAGAGGCACAGATATATACATAAATCTATTCATATATTTGGAGATATTGGTGGTGAAAACACTGTGAACAACTGTTGTTTTATAGCACTAGAAAGCACTAGTTAAGAAACAAAATGAAGAGAAGTTATTATTTGCAACACATATTTTTTTGTTCAAATGTCTTCTTTCCAGCTTCCACGTCGGTTCCAGCTGCCGCGACGCGTCGGCGTACATCAAAGCGGTCGAGTACTCCCGGAAGTTCTTTGATCTCGCCGCCAGTCTCGGCATGAAGATGGACATTCTCGACATTGGCGGCGGCTTCCCAGGCGTCGAGCAACACAAGCCGACCTTCGCGGAGGTACCGTAACCCGACGCTTTCTTGACAAGACGCGACCCCCCTCCTGCTGGGACCGCACCACCGCAAAATGACTATAGTATCCCTTCCTCCGAAAACTATAAAAAAATTCGTTATAAAGCAAAACTTAGCACCCAAAAAAAATCAGCAAGGCTTGGGGCCATCACTATTATCCCTTCGATCGATTGAATTGAATTGAATTGAATTGAATTGAATTGAGTTGAGTTGAATTTAATTTAATTACGTGCCTTGACTCGTCGGACAGTGCCGTGCCGTGAATTGAATTGAATTGGATTGAATAGAATTGAATCGAATCGAATTGAAGTGAATTGAATTGAATTAAATTGAGTTGAATTGAATTGAATTGAATTGAATTGAGTTGAGTTGAATTTAATTTAATTACGTGCCTTGACTCGTCGGACAGTGCCGTGCCGTGAATTAAATTGAATTGGATTGAATAGAATTGAATTGAATCGAATTGAAGTGAATTGAATTGAATTAAATTGAGTTGAATTGAATTGAATTGAATTGAATTGAGTTGAGTTGAATTTAATTTAATTACGTGCCTTGACTCGTCGGACAGTGCCGTGCCGTGAATTGAATTGAATTGGATTGAATAGAATTGAATAGAATCAAATTGAAATGAATTGAATTGAATTAAATTGAGTTGAATTGAATTGAATTGAATTGAATTGAATTGAATTGAATTAAATCGTATTGAATTGGATTGAATTAAGACATATTGTCTGTAAGGCTCGACCTGCACCCTGTACAAAGAAATTTTTGATTTTTAAATTTGATGAAAACTTGATCATTTGTACTATTCGACATGCTCTTTAAAATGGTGAAATCGTGATTTCGAAAAAACCTGCACCTGCCACCTGCAACTGCCACCTGCACCTGCCACCTGCACATGCCACCTGCACATGCCACCTGCACATGCCACCTGCACCTGCCAAGTGCACCTGCCACCTGCACCTGCCACCTGCACATGCCACCTGCCACCTGCACCTGCCACCTGCACCTGCCACCTGCACCTGCCACCTGCACCTGCCACCTGCACCTGCCACCTGCACCAGCCACCTGCACCTGCCACCTGCACCTGCACCTGCTACCTGCACTTGCCACCTACACCTGCCACCTGCACCTGCCACCTGCCACCTGCACCTGCCACCTGCACCTGCCACCTGCACCTGCCACCTGCACCTGCCACCTGCACCTGCCACCTGCATATGCCACCTGCTACCTGCACCTGCCACCTGCCACCTGCACTTGCCACCTGCACCTGCCACCTGCACCTGCCACCTGCACCTGCCACCTGCCACCTGCACCTGCCAGCTGCACCTGCCACCTGCACCTGCCACCTGCGCCTGCCACCTGCACCTGCTACCTGCACTTGCCACCTGCACCTGCCACCTACACCTGCAACCTGCACCTGCCACCTGCACTTGCCACCAACTCAATTCAATTCAATTCAAATCAATCACGGCACGACACGGCCCGACGAGGCACGGCACGGAATTCAATTCAAAAAATTAAACTCAATTCAATTCAATTCAATTCAATTCATTTCAATTCAATTTAATGAAAACTTGCACTTGCCACCTGCACATGCCACCTGCACATGCCACCTGCACCTGCCAAGTGCACCTGCCACCTGCACCTGCCACCTGCACATGCCACCTGCCACCTGCACCTGCCACCTGCACCTGCCACCTGCACCTGCCACCTGCACCTGCCACCTGCACCTGCCACCTGCATATGCCACCTGCTACCTGCACCTGCCACCTGCCACCTGCACTTGCCACCTGCACCTGCCACCTGCACCTGCCACCTGCACTTGCCACCTGCCACCTGCACCTGCCAGCTGCACCTGCCACCTGCACCTGCCACCTGCGCCTGCCACCTGCACCTGCTACCTGCACTTGCCACCTGCACCTGCCACCTACACCTGCAACCTGCACCTGCCACCTGCACTTGCCACCAACTCAATTCAATTCAATTCAAATCAATCACGGCACGACACGGCCCGACGAGGCACGGCACGGAATTAAATTAAACTCAATTCAATTCAATTCAATTCATTTCAATTCAATTTAATTAAATTCCACCTGTCAACACTAGTGGAATGTTATCAGAATATGAAAATATTTTCTGCCATTCGCCTATTCGTTATCTATTATATTCCGTAGAAGTCAATAGGTGAGGAAGTGTTAGGATACAAGGTTAATTCATATTAAAGCAAAATTAAATTATAACAACGTCCGATTGTAAAATAACATACCGTATTTTCTCTATTAGTGCCCCCGGGGGCACTATTTTTTAATCCCCTTGCGAGAGGGGGGCACTATTAGAGGGGGGCGGGGGGGGGGGTTCTATTAGAGGGAGGGGTACTATTTTTCAGTGTGACAGATAAAAAGTTTGATAACACCACTTTATTCTCAAAAACGAAGAATTATAGCTCTTTTTCAACGGAATCATCACAGGAATATCAGTTTTACCTTAGATTTTTAATGAATTTGCAATGAGTTCATTGGTAAGAGCATCCTATACCTAAGCATGGATTCCAGAAACGTCTCTATTAGACAATTAGGGGCTGGCACTATTGGAGGGGGGGGGGGTTCTATTAGAGGGAGGGGTACTAATTCAATTCATTTCAATTCAATTTAAGTAAATTCCACCTGCCACCTGCACTTGACACCTGCACTTGCCTCCTGCACCTGCCACCTGCACCTGCCACCTGCTACCTGCACCTGCCACCTGCCACCTGCACGTGCCACCTGCCACCTGCACCTGCCACCTGCACCTGCCACCTGCACCTGCCAACTGCACCTGCCACCTGCACCTGCCACCTGCACCTGCCACCTGCATATGCCACCTGCTACCTGCACCTGCCACCTGCCACCTGCACTTGCCACCTGCACCTGCCACCTGCACTTGCCACCTGCACCTGCCACCTGCCACCTGCACCTGCCACCTGCACCTGCCACCTGCCACCTGCACATGCCACCTGCCACCTGCACCTGCCACCTGCACCTGCCACCTGCACCTGCCACCTGCACTTTCCACCTGCCACCTACCACCTGCCACCTGCACCTGCCACCTGCTACCTGCACCTGCCACCTGCCACCTGCACGTGCCACCTGCCACCTGCACCTGCCACCTGCACCTGCCATCTGCACCTGCCACCTGCACCTGCCACCTGCACCTGCCACCTGCATATGCCACCTGCTACCTGCACCTGCCACCTGCCACCTGCACTTGCCACCTGCACCTGCCACCTGCACTTGCCACCTGCACCTGCCACCTGCCACCTGCACCTGCCACCTGCCACCTGCTACCTGCACCTGCCACCTGCCACCTGCACTTGCCACCTACCACCTGCACCTGCCACCTGCCACCTGCACCTGCCACCTGCACATGCACCTGCCACCTGCACCTGCCACCTGCACCTGCCGATTGCACCTGCCACCTGCACCTGCCACCTGCACCTGCCACCTGCACCTGCACCTGCTACCTGCACTTGCCACCTACACCTGCCACCTGCACCTGCCACCTGCTACCTGCACCTGCCACCTGCACCTGCCACCTGCACCTGCCACCTGCACCTGCCACCTGCACCTGCCACCTGCATATGCCACCTGCTACCTGCACCTGCCACCTGCCACCTGCACTTGCCACCTGCACCTGCCACCTGCACCTGCCACCTGCACTTGCCACCTGCCACCTGCCACCTGCCACCTGTAACCTGCACCTGCCACCTGCACTTGCCACCAACTCAATTCAATTCAATTCAAATCAATCACGGCACGACACGGCCCGTCGAGGCACGGCACGGAATTAAATTAAACTCGATTCAATTCAATTCATTATAATTCAATTCAATTCAATACGATTTAATCCAATAAAATTAAATTCAATTAAAATCACGGCACGACACGGCCCGACGAGGCAAGGCACGGAATTAAATTAAATTCAATTCATTTCAATTCAATTTAAGTAAATTCCACCTGCCACCTGCACTTGCCACCTGCACCTGCCACCTGCACCTGCCACCTGCACCTGCCACCTGCACCTGCCACCTGCACCTGCCACCTGCACCTGCCACCTGCATATGCCACCTGCTACCTGCACCTGCCACCTGCCACCTGCACATGCCACCTGCCACCTGCACCTGCCACCTGCACCAGCCACCTGCACCTGCCACCTGCACTTTCCACCTGCCACCTACCACCTGCCACCTGCACCTGCCACCTGCTACCTGCACCTGCCACCTGCCACCTGCACTTGCCACCTGCCACCTGCACCTGCCACCTGATACCTGCACCTGCCACCTGCACATGCACCTGCCACCTGCACCTGCCACCTGCACCTGCCACCTGCACCTGCCACCTGCACTTTCCAGCTGCCACCTACCACCTGCCACCTGCACCTGCCACCTGCACCTGCTACCTGCACTTGCCACCTACACCTGCCACCTTCACCTGCCACCTGCTACCTGCACCTGCCACCTGCACCTGCCACCTGCACCTGCCACCTGCCACCTGCCACCTGCCACCTGCACCTGCCACCTGCCACCTGCACATGCCACCTGCCACCTGCACCTGCCACCTGCACCAGCCACCTGCACCTGCCACCTGCACTTTCCACCTGCCACCTACCACCTGCCACCTGCACCTGCCACCTGCTACCTGCACCTGCCACCTGCCACCAGCACTTGCCACCTGCCACCTGCACCTGCCACCTGCCACCTGCACCTGCCACCTGCACATGCACCTGCCACCTTCACCTGCCACCTGCACCTGCCACCTGCACCTGCCACCTGCACCTGCCACCTGCCACCTGCCACCTGCACCTGTCACTTGCACCTGCCACCTGCACCTGCCACCTGCACTTGCCACCTGCACCTGCCACCTGCACCTGCCACCTGCACCTGAAACCTGCACCTGCCACCTGCACATGCCACCTGCCACCTGTAACCTGCACCTGCCACCTGCACTTGCCACCAACTCAATTCAATTCAATTCAAATCAATCACGGCACGACACGGCCCGTCGAGGCACGGCACGGAATTAAATTAAACTCGATTCAATTCAATTCATTATAATTCAATTCAATTCAATACGATTTAATCCAATAAAATTAAATTCAATTAAAATCACGGCACGACACGGCCCGACGAGGCAAGGCACGGAATTAAATTAAATTCAATTCATTTCAATTCAATTTAAGTAAATTCCACCTGCCACCTGCCACCTGCACCTGCCACCTGCATATGCCACCTGCTACCTGCACCTGCCACCTGCCACCTGCACTTGCCACCTGCACCTGCCACCTGCACCTGCCACCTGCACCTGCCACCTGCATATGCCACCTGCTACCTGCACCTGCCACCTGCCACCTGCACTTGCCACCTGCACCTGCCACCTGCACCTGCCACCTGCACTTGCCACCTGCCACCTGCACCTGCCAGCTGCACCTGCCACCTGCACCTGCCACCTGCGCCTGCCACCTGCACCTGCTACCTGCACTTGCCACCTGCACCTGCCACCAACACCTGCAACCTGCACCTGCCACCTGCACTTGCCACCAACTCAATTCAATTCAATTCAAATCAATCACGGCACGACACGGCCCGACGAGGCACGGCACGGAATTAAATTAAACTCAATTCAATTCAATTCAATTCATTTCAATTCAATTTAATTAAATTCCACCTGTCAACACTAGTGGAATGTTATCAGAATATGAAAATATTTTCTGCCATTCGCCTATTCGTTATCTATTATATTCCGTAGAAGTCAATAGGTGAGGAAGTGTTAGGATACAAGGTTAATTCATATTAAAGCAAAATTAAATTATAACAACGTCCGATTGTAAAATAACATACCGTATTTTCTCTATTAGTGCCCCCGGGGGCACTATTTTTTAATCCCCTTGCGAGAGGGGGGCACTATTAGAGGGGGGCGGGGGGGGGGGTTCTATTAGAGGGAGGGGTACTATTTTTCAGTGTGACAGACAAAAAGTTTGATAACACCACTTTATTCTCAAAAACGAAGAATTATAGCTCTTTTTCAACGGAATCATCACAGGAATATCAGTTTTACCTTAGATTTTTAATGAATTTGCAATGAGTTCATTGGTAAGAGCATCCTATACCTAAGCATGGATTCCAGAAACGTCTCTATTAGACAATTAGGGGCTGGCACTATTGGAGGGGGGGGTTCTATTAGAGGGAGGGGTACTAATTCAATTCATTTCAATTCAATTTAAGTAAATTCCACCTGCCACCTGCACTTGACACCTGCACTTGCCTCCTGCACCTGCCACCTGCACCTGCCACCTGCTACCTGCACCTGCCACCTGCCACCTGCACGTGCCACTATTATCCCTTCGATCGATTGAATTGAATTGAATTGAATTGAATTGAATTGAGTTGAGTTGAATTTAATTTAATTACGTGCCTTGACTCGTCGGACAGTGCCGTGCCGTGAATTGAATTGAATTGGATTGAATAGAATTGAATCGAATCGAATTGAAGTGAATTGAATTGAATTAAATTGAGTTGAATTGAATTGAATTGAATTGAATTGAGTTGAGTTGAATTTAATTTAATTACGTGCCTTGACTCGTCGGACAGTGCCGTGCCGTGAATTGAATTGAATTGGATTGAATAGAATTGAATTGAATCGAATTGAAGTGAATTGAATTGAATTAAATTGAGTTGAATTGAATTGAATTGAATTGAATTGAGTTGAGTTGAATTTAATTTAATTACGTGCCTTGACTCGTCGGACAGTGCCGTGCCGTGAATTGAATTGAATTGGATTGAATAGAATTGAATAGAATCAAATTGAAATGAATTGAATTGAATTAAATTGAGTTGAATTGAATTGAATTGAATTGAATTGAATTGAATTGAATTAAATCGTATTGAATTGGATTGAATTAAGACATATTGTCTGTAAGGCTCGACCTGCACCCTGTACAAAGAAATTTTTGATTTTTAAATTTGATGAAAACTTGATCATTTGTACTATTCGACATGCTCTTTAAAATGGTGAAATCGTGATTTCGAAAAAACCTGCACCTGCCACCTGCAACTGCCACCTGCACCTGCCACCTGCACATGCCACCTGCACATGCCACCTGCACATGCCACCTGCACCTGCCAAGTGCACCTGCCACCTGCACCTGCCACCTGCACATGCCACCTGCCACCTGCACCTGCCACCTGCACCTGCCACCTGCACCTGCCACCTGCACCTGCCACCTGCACCAGCCACCTGCACCTGCCACCTGCACCTGCACCTGCTACCTGCACTTGCCACCTACACCTGCCACCTGCACCTGCCACCTGCCACCTGCACCTGCCACCTGCACCTGCCACCTGCACCTGCCACCTGCACCTGCCACCTGCACCTGCCACCTGCATATGCCACCTGCTACCTGCACCTGCCACCTGCCACCTGCACTTGCCACCTGCACCTGCCACCTGCACCTGCCACCTGCACCTGCCACCTGCCACCTGCACCTGCCAGCTGCACCTGCCACCTGCACCTGCCACCTGCGCCTGCCACCTGCACCTGCTACCTGCACTTGCCACCTGCACCTGCCACCTACACCTGCAACCTGCACCTGCCACCTGCACTTGCCACCAACTCAATTCAATTCAATTCAAATCAATCACGGCACGACACGGCCCGACGAGGCACGGCACGGAATTCAATTCAAAAAATTAAACTCAATTCAATTCAATTCAATTCATTTCAATTCAATTTAATGAAAACTTGCACTTGCCACCTGCACATGCCACCTGCACATGCCACCTGCACCTGCCAAGTGCACCTGCCACCTGCACCTGCCACCTGCACATGCCACCTGCCACCTGCACCTGCCACCTGCACCTGCCACCTGCACCTGCCACCTGCACCTGCCACCTGCACCTGCCACCTGCATATGCCACCTGCTACCTGCACCTGCCACCTGCCACCTGCACTTGCCACCTGCACCTGCCACCTGCACCTGCCACCTGCACTTGCCACCTGCCACCTGCACCTGCCAGCTGCACCTGCCACCTGCACCTGCCACCTGCGCCTGCCACCTGCACCTGCTACCTGCACTTGCCACCTGCACCTGCCACCTACACCTGCAACCTGCACCTGCCACCTGCACTTGCCACCAACTCAATTCAATTCAATTCAAATCAATCACGGCACGACACGGCCCGACGAGGCACGGCACGGAATTAAATTAAACTCAATTCAATTCAATTCAATTCATTTCAATTCAATTTAATTAAATTCCACCTGTCAACACTAGTGGAATGTTATCAGAATATGAAAATATTTTCTGCCATTCGCCTATTCGTTATCTATTATATTCCGTAGAAGTCAATAGGTGAGGAAGTGTTAGGATACAAGGTTAATTCATATTAAAGCAAAATTAAATTATAACAACGTCCGATTGTAAAATAACATACCGTATTTTCTCTATTAGTGCCCCCGGGGGCACTATTTTTTAATCCCCTTGCGAGAGGGGGGCACTATTAGAGGGGGCGGGGGGGGGGGGGTTCTATTAGAGGGAGGGGTACTATTTTTCAGTGTGACAGACAAAAAGTTTGATAACACCACTTTATTCTCAAAAACGAAGAATTATAGCTCTTTTTCAACGGAATCATCACAGGAATATCAGTTTTACCTTAGATTTTTAATGAATTTGCAATGAGTTCATTGGTAAGAGCATCCTATACCTAAGCATGGATTCCAGAAACGTCTCTATTAGACAATTAGGGCTGGCACTATTGGAGGGGGGGGGGGGTTCTATTAGAGGGAGGGGTACTAATTCAATTCATTTCAATTCAATTTAAGTAAATTCCACCTGCCACCTGCACTTGACACCTGCACTTGCCTCCTGCACCTGCCACCTGCACCTGCCACCTGCTACCTGCACCTGCCACCTGCCACCTGCACGTGCCACTATTATCCCTTCGATCGATTGAATTGAATTGAATTGAATTGAATTGAATTGAGTTGAGTTGAATTTAATTTAATTACGTGCCTTGACTCGTCGGACAGTGCCGTGCCGTGAATTGAATTGAATTGGATTGAATAGAATTGAATCGAATCGAATTGAAGTGAATTGAATTGAATTAAATTGAGTTGAATTGAATTGAATTGAATTGAATTGAGTTGAGTTGAATTTAATTTAATTACGTGCCTTGACTCGTCGGACAGTGCCGTGCCGTGAATTGAATTGAATTGGATTGAATAGAATTGAATTGAATCGAATTGAAGTGAATTGAATTGAATTAAATTGAGTTGAATTGAATTGAATTGAATTGAATTGAGTTGAGTTGAATTTAATTTAATTACGTGCCTTGACTCGTCGGACAGTGCCGTGCCGTGAATTGAATTGAATTGGATTGAATAGAATTGAATAGAATCAAATTGAAATGAATTGAATTGAATTAAATTGAGTTGAATTGAATTGAATTGAATTGAATTGAATTGAATTGAATTAAATCGTATTGAATTGGATTGAATTAAGACATATTGTCTGTAAGGCTCGACCTGCACCCTGTACAAAGAAATTTTTGATTTTTAAATTTGATGAAAACTTGATCATTTGTACTATTCGACATGCTCTTTAAAATGGTGAAATCGTGATTTCGAAAAAACCTGCACCTGCCACCTGCAACTGCCACCTGCACCTGCCACCTGCACATGCCACCTGCACATGCCACCTGCACATGCCACCTGCACCTGCCAAGTGCACCTGCCACCTGCACCTGCCACCTGCACATGCCACCTGCCACCTGCACCTGCCACCTGCACCTGCCACCTGCACCTGCCACCTGCACCTGCCACCTGCACCAGCCACCTGCACCTGCCACCTGCACCTGCACCTGCTACCTGCACTTGCCACCTACACCTGCCACCTGCACCTGCCACCTGCCACCTGCACCTGCCACCTGCACCTGCCACCTGCACCTGCCACCTGCACCTGCCACCTGCACCTGCCACCTGCATATGCCACCTGCTACCTGCACCTGCCACCTGCCACCTGCACTTGCCACCTGCACCTGCCACCTGCACCTGCCACCTGCACCTGCCACCTGCCACCTGCACCTGCCAGCTGCACCTGCCACCTGCACCTGCCACCTGCGCCTGCCACCTGCACCTGCTACCTGCACTTGCCACCTGCACCTGCCACCTACACCTGCAACCTGCACCTGCCACCTGCACTTGCCACCAACTCAATTCAATTCAATTCAAATCAATCACGGCACGACACGGCCCGACGAGGCACGGCACGGAATTCAATTCAAAAAATTAAACTCAATTCAATTCAATTCAATTCATTTCAATTCAATTTAATGAAAACTTGCACTTGCCACCTGCACATGCCACCTGCACATGCCACCTGCACCTGCCAAGTGCACCTGCCACCTGCACCTGCCACCTGCACATGCCACCTGCCACCTGCACCTGCCACCTGCACCTGCCACCTGCACCTGCCACCTGCACCTGCCACCTGCACCTGCCACCTGCATATGCCACCTGCTACCTGCACCTGCCACCTGCCACCTGCACTTGCCACCTGCACCTGCCACCTGCACCTGCCACCTGCACTTGCCACCTGCCACCTGCACCTGCCAGCTGCACCTGCCACCTGCACCTGCCACCTGCGCCTGCCACCTGCACCTGCTACCTGCACTTGCCACCTGCACCTGCCACCTACACCTGCAACCTGCACCTGCCACCTGCACTTGCCACCAACTCAATTCAATTCAATTCAAATCAATCACGGCACGACACGGCCCGACGAGGCACGGCACGGAATTAAATTAAACTCAATTCAATTCAATTCAATTCATTTCAATTCAATTTAATTAAATTCCACCTGTCAACACTAGTGGAATGTTATCAGAATATGAAAATATTTTCTGCCATTCGCCTATAGTGTTAGGATACAAGGTTAATTCATATTAAAGCAAAATTAAATTATAACAACGTCCGATTGTAAAATAACATACCGTATTTTCTCTATTAGTGCCCCGGGGGCACTATTTTTTAATCCCCTTGCGAGAGGGGGGCACTATTAGAGGGGGGCGGGGGGGGGGTTCTATTAGAGGGAGGGGTACTATTTTTCAGTGTGACAGACAAAAAGTTTGATAACACCACTTTATTCTCAAAAACGAAGAATTATAGCTCTTTTTCAACGGAATCATCACAGGAATATCAGTTTTACCTTAGATTTTTAATGAATTTGCAATGAGTTCATTGGTAAGAGCATCCTATACCTAAGCATGGATTCCAGAAACGTCTCTATTAGACAATTAGGGGCTGGCACTATTGGAGGGGGGGGGGGTTCTATTAGAGGGAGGGGTACTAATTCAATTCATTTCAATTCAATTTAAGTAAATTCCACCTGCCACCTGCACTTGACACCTGCACTTGCCTCCTGCACCTGCCACCTGCACCTGCCACCTGCTACCTGCACCTGCCACCTGCCACCTGCACGTGCCACCTGCCACCTGCACCTGCCACCTGCACCTGCCACCTGCACCTGCCAACTGCACCTGCCACCTGCACCTGCCACCTGCACCTGCCACCTGCATATGCCACCTGCTACCTGCACCTGCCACCTGCCACCTGCACTTGCCACCTGCACCTGCCACCTGCACTTGCCACCTGCACCTGCCACCTGCCACCTGCACCTGCCACCTGCACCTGCCACCTGCCACCTGCACATGCCACCTGCCACCTGCACCTGCCACCTGCACCTGCCACCTGCACCTGCCACCTGCACTTTCCACCTGCCACCTACCACCTGCCACCTGCACCTGCCACCTGCTACCTGCACCTGCCACCTGCCACCTGCACGTGCCACCTGCCTCCTGCACCTGCCACCTGCACCTGCCACCTGCACCTGCCACCTGCACCTGCCACCTGCACCTGCCACCTGCATATGCCACCTGCTACCTGCACCTGCCACCTGCCACCTGCACTTGCCACCTGCACCTGCCACCTGCACTTGCCACCTGCACCTGCCACCTGCCACCTGCACCTGCCACCTGCCACCTGCTACCTGCACCTGCCACCTGCCACCTGCACTTGCCACCTACCACCTGCACCTGCCACCTGCCACCTGCACCTGCCACCTGCACATGCACCTGCCACCTGCACCTGCCACCTGCACCTGCCACCTGCACCTGCCACCTGCACCTGCCACCTGCACCTGCCACCTGCACCTGCACCTGCTACCTGCACTTTCCACCTACACCTGCCACCTGCACCTGCCACCTGCTACCTGCACCTGCCACCTGCACCTGCCACCTGCACCTGCCACCTGCACCTGCCACCTGCACCTGCCACCTGCATATGCCACCTGCTACCTGCACCTGCCACCTGCCACCTGCACTTGCCACCTGCACCTGCCACCTGCACCTGCCACCTGCACTTGCCACCTGCCACCTGCCACCTGCCACCTGTAACCTGCACCTGCCACCTGCACTTGCCACCAACTCAATTCAATTCAATTCAAATCAATCACGGCACGACACGGCCCGTCGAGGCACGGCACGGAATTAAATTAAACTCGATTCAATTCAATTCATAATAATTCAATTCAATTCAATACGATTTAATCCAATAAAATTAAATTCAATTAAAATCACGGCACGACACGGCCCGACGAGGCAAGGCACGGAATTAAATTAAATTCAATTCATTTCAATTCAATTTAAGTAAATTCCACCTGCCACCTGCACTTGACACCTGCACTTGGCACCTGCCACCTGCCACCTGCACTTGCCACCTGCACCTGCCACCTGCACCTGCCACCTGCACCTGCCACCTGCACCTGCCACCTGCACCTGCCACCTGCACCTGCCACCTGCATATGCCACCTGCTACCTGCACCTGCCACCTGCCACCTGCACATGCCACCTGCCACCTGCACCTGCCACCTGCACCAGCCACCTGCACCTGCCACCTGCACTTTCCACCTGCCACCTACCACCTGCCACCTGCACCTGCCACCTGCTACCTGCACCTGCCACCTGCCACCTGCACTTGCCACCTGCCACCTGCACCTGCCACCTGATACCTGCACCTGCCACCTGCACATGCACCTGCCACCTGCACCTGCCACCTGCACCTGCCACCTGCACCTGCCACCTGCACTTTCCACCTGCCACCTACCACCTGCCACCTGCACCTGCCACCTGCACCTGCTACCTGCACTTGCCACCTACACCTGCCACCTTCACCTGCCACCTGCTACCTGCACCTGCCACCTGCACCTGCCACCTGCACCTGCCACCTGCCACCTGCCACCTGCCACCTGCACCTGCCACCTGCCACCTGCACATGCCACCTGCCACCTGCACCTGCCACCTGCACCAGCCACCTGCACCTGCCACCTGCACTTTCCACCTGCCACCTACCACCTGCCACCTGCACCTGCCACCTGCTACCTGCACCTGCCACCTGCCACCAGCACTTGCCACCTGCCACCTGCACCTGCCACCTGCCACCTGCACCTGCCACCTGCACATGCACCTGCCACCTTCACCTGCCACCTGCACCTGCCACCTGCACCTGCCACCTGCACCTGCCACCTGCCACCTGCCACCTGCACCTGTCACTTGCACCTGCCACCTGCACCTGCCACCTGCACTTGCCACCTGCACCTGCCACCTGCACCTGCCACCTGCACCTGAAACCTGCACCTGCCACCTGCACATGCCACCAACTCAATTCAATTCAATTCAAATCAATCACGGCACGACACGGCCCGTCGAGGCACGGCACGGAATTAAATTAAACTCGATTCAATTCAATTCATTATAATTCAATTCAATTCAATACGATTTAATCCAATAAAATTAAATTCAATTAAAATCACGGCACGACACGGCCCGACGAGGCAAGGCACGGAATTAAATTAAATTCAATTCATTTCAATTCAATTTAAGTAAATTCCACCTGCCACCTGCCACCTGCACCTGCCACCTGCATATGCCACCTGCTACCTGCACCTGCCACCTGCCACCTGCACTTGCCACCTGCACCTGCCACCTGCACTTGCCACCTGCACCTGCCACCTGCACTTGCCACCTGCACCTGCCACCTGCCACCTGCACCTGCCACCTGCACCTGCCACTTGCCACCTGCACATGCCACCTGCCACCTGCACCTGCCACCTGCACCAGCCACCTGCACCTGCCACCTGCACTTTCCACCTGCCACCTACCACCTGCCACCTGCACCTGCCACCTGCTACCTGCACCTGCCACCTGCCACCTGCACTTGCCACCTGCCACCTGCACCTGCCACCTGCCACCTGCACCTGCCACCTGCACATGCACCTGCCACCTGCACCTGCCACCTGCACCTGCCACCTGCACCTGCCACCTGCACTTTCCACCTGCCACCTACCACCTGCCACCTGCACCTGCCACCTGCACCTGCTACCTGCACTTGCCACCTACACCTGCCACCTGCACCTGCCACCTGCTACCTGCACCTGCCACCTGCACCTGCCACCTGCACCTGCCACCTGCCACCTGCCACCTGCACCTGTCACTTGCACCTGCCACCTGCACCTGCCACCTGCACTTGCCACCTGCACCTGCCACCTGCACCTGCCACCTGCACCTGAAACCTGCACCTGCCACCTGCACATGCCACCTGCCACCTGTAACCTGCACCTGCCACCTGCACTTGCCACCAACTCAATTCAATTCAATTCAAATCAATCACGGCACGACACGGCCCGTCGAGGCACGGCACGGAATTAAATTAAACTCGATTCAATTCAATTCATTATAATTCAATTCAATTCAATACGATTTAATCCAATAAAATTAAATTCAATTAAAATCACGGCACGACACGGCCCGACGAGGCAAGGCACGGAATTAAATTAAATTCAATTCATTTCAATTCAATTTAAGTAAATTCCACCTGCCACCTGCCACCTGCACCTGCCACCTGCATATGCCACCTGCTACCTGCACCTGCCACCTGCCACCTGCACTTGCCACCTGCACCTGCCACCTGCACTTGCCACCTGCACCTGCCACCTGCACTTGCCACCTGCACCTGCCACCTGCCACCTGCACCTGCCACCTGCACCTGCCACTTGCCACCTGCACATGCCACCTGCCACCTGCACCTGCCACCTGCACCAGCCACCTGCACCTGCCACCTGCACTTTCCACCTGCCACCTACCACCTGCCACCTGCACCTGCCACCTGCTACCTGCACCTGCCACCTGCCACCTGCACTTGCCACCTGCCACCTGCACCTGCCACCTGCCACCTGCACCTGCCACCTGCACATGCACCTGCCACCTGCACCTGCCACCTGCACCTGCCACCTGCACCTGCCACCTGCACTTTCCACCTGCCACCTACCACCTGCCACCTGCACCTGCCACCTGCACCTGCTACCTGCACTTGCCACCTACACCTGCCACCTGCACCTGCCACCTGCTACCTGCACCTGCCACCTGCACCTGCCACCTGCACCTGCCACCTGCCACCTGCCACCTGCACCTGTCACTTGCACCTGCCACCTGCACCTGCCACCTGCACTTGCCACCTGCACCTGCCACCTGCACCTGCCACCTGCACCTGAAACCTGCACCTGCCACCTGCACATGCCACCTGCCACCTGTAACCTGCACCTGCCTCCTGCACTTGCCACCAACTCAATTCAATTCAATTCAAATCAATCACGGCACGACACGGCCCGTCGAGGCACGGCACGGAATTAAATTAAACTCGATTCAATTCATTTAATTTAAATTCAATTCAATTCAATACGATTTAATCCAATAAAATTAAATTCAATTCAAATCACGGCACGACACGGCCCGACGAGGCAAGGCACGGAATTAAATTAAATTCAATTCATTTCAATTCAATTTAAGTAAATTCCACCTGCCACCTGCACTTGACACCTGCACTTGGCACCTGCCACCTGCCACCTGCACTTGCCATCTGCACCTGCCACCTGCACCTGCCACCTGCACCTGCCACCTGCACTTGCCACCTGCACCTGGCCACCTACCACCTGCCACCTGCCACCTGCCACCTGCACCTGCCACCTGCACCTGCCACCTGCCACCTGCACCTGCCACCTGCACATGCACCTGCCACCTGCACCTGCCACCTGCACCTGCCACCTGCACCTGTCACCTGCACTTTCCACCTGCCACCTACCACCTGCCACCTGCACCTGCCACCTGCACCTGCTACCTGCACTTGCCACCTACACCTGCCACCTGCACCTGCCACCTGCTACCTGCACCTGCCACCTGCACCTGCCACCTGCACCTGCCACCTGCCACCTGCCATCTGCACCTGTCACTTGCACCTGCCACCTGCACCTGCCACCAGCACTTGCCACCTGCACCTGCCACCTGCAACTGCCACCTGCACCTGAAACCTGCACCTGCCACCTGCACATGCCACCTGCCACCTGTAACCTGCACCTGCCACCTGCACTTGCCACCAACTCAATTCAATTCAATTCAAATCAATCACGGCACGACACGGCCCGTCGAGGCACGGCACGGAATTAAATTAAACTCGATTCAATTCAATTCATTATAATTCAATTCAATTCAATACGATTTAATCCAATAAAATTAAATTCAATTAAAATCACGGCACGACACGGCCCGACGAGGCAAGGCACGGAATTAAATTAAATTCAATTCATTTCAATTCAATTTAAGTAAATTCCACCTGCCACCTGCCACCTGCACCTGCCACCTGCATATGCCACCTGCTACCTGCACCTGCCACCTGCCACCTGCACTTGCCACCTGCACCTGCCACCTGCACTTGCCACCTGCACCTGCCACCTGCACTTGCCACCTGCACCTGCCACCTGCCACCTGCACCTGCCACCTGCACCTGCCACTTGCCACCTGCACATGCCACCTGCCACCTGCACCTGCCACCTGCACCAGCCACCTGCACCTGCCACCTGCACTTTCCACCTGCCACCTACCACCTGCCACCTGCACCTGCCACCTGCTACCTGCACCTGCCACCTGCCACCTGCACTTGCCACCTGCCACCTGCACCTGCCACCTGCCACCTGCACCTGCCACCTGCACATGCACCTGCCACCTGCACCTGCCACCTGCACCTGCCACCTGCACCTGCCACCTGCACTTTCCACCTGCCACCTACCACCTGCCACCTGCACCTGCCACCTGCACCTGCTACCTGCACTTGCCACCTACACCTGCCACCTGCACCTGCCACCTGCTACCTGCACCTGCCACCTGCACCTGCCACCTGCACCTGCCACCTGCCACCTGCCACCTGAACCTGTCACTTGCACCTGCCACCTGCACCTGCCACCTGCACTTGCCACCTGCACCTGCCACCTGCACCTGCCACCTGCACCTGAAACCTGCACCTGCCACCTGCACATGCCACCTGCCACCTGTAACCTGCACCTGCCACCTGCACTTGCCACCAACTCAATTCAATTCAATTCAAATCAATCACGGCACGACACGGCCCGTCGAGGCACGGCACGGAATTAAATTAAACTCGATTCAATTCATTTCATTTAAATTCAATTCAATTCAATACGATTTAATCCAATAAAATTAAATTCAATTCAAATCACGGCACGACACGGCCCGACGAGGCAAGGCACGGAATTAAATTAAATTCAATTCATTTCAATTCAATTTAAGTAAATTCCACCTGCCACCTGCACTTGACACCTGCACTTGGCACCTGCCACCTGCCACCTGCACTTGCCATCTGCACCTGCCACCTGCACCTGCCACCTGCACCTGCCACCTGCACCTGCCACCTGCACCTGCCACCTGCACCTGCCACCTGCACCTGCCACCTGCATATGCCACCTGCTACCTGCACCTGAAACCTGCCACCTGCACTTGCCACCTGCACCTGCCACCTGCACTTGCCACCTGCACCTGCCACCTACCACCTGCCACCTGCCACCTGCCACCTGCACCTGCCACCTGCACCTGCCACCTGCCACCTGCACCTGCCACCTGCACATGCACCTGCCACCTGCACCTGCCACCTGCACCTGCCACCTGCACCTGTCACCTGCACTTTCCACCTGCCACCTACCACCTGCCACCTGCACCTGCCACCTGCACCTGCTACCTGCACTTGCCACCTACACCTGCCACCTGCACCTGCCACCTGCTACCTGCACCTGCCACCTGCACCTGCCACCTGCACCTGCCACCTGCCACCTGCCATCTGCACCTGTCACTTGCACCTGCCACCTGCACCTGCCACCAGCACTTGCCACCTGCACCTGCCACCTGCAACTGCCACCTGCACCTGAAACCTGCACCTGCCACCTGCACATGCCACCTGCCACCTGTAACCTGCACCTGCCACCTGCACTTGCCACCAACTCAATTCAATTCAATTCAAATCAATCACGGCACGACACGGCCCGTCGAGGCACGGCACGGAATTAAATTAAACTCGATTCAATTCAATTCATTTAAATTCAATTCAATTCAATACGATTTAATCCAATAAAATTAAATTCAATTCAAATCACGGCACGACACGGCCCGACGAGGCAAGGCACGGAATTAAATTAAATTAAATTCATTTCAATTCAATTTAAGTAAATTCCACCTGCCACCTGCACTTGACACCTGCACTTGGCACCTGCCACCTGCCACCTGCACTTGCCATCTGCACCTGCCACCTGCACCTGCCACCTGCACCTGCCACCTGCACCTGCCACCTGCACCTGCCACCTGCATATGCCACCTGCTACCTGCACCTGCCACCTGCCACCTGCACTTGCCACCTGCACCTGCCACCTGCACTTGCCACCTGCACCTGCCACCTGCCACCTGCACCTGCCACCTGCACCTGCCACCTGCACCTGCCACCTGCACCTGCCACCTGCACCTGCCACCTGCACCTGCCACCTGCATATGCCACCTGCTACCTGCACCTGCCACCTGCCACCTGCACTTGCCACCTGCACCTGCCACCTGCACTTGCCACCTGCACCTGCCACCTACCACCTGCCACCTGCCACCTGCCACCTGCACCTGCCACCTGCACCTGCCACCTGCCACCTGCACCTGCCACCTGCACATGCACCTGCCACCTGCACCTGCCACCTGCACCTGCCACCTGCACCTGTCACCTGCACTTTCCACCTGCCACCTACCACCTGCCACCTGCACCTGCCACCTGCACCTGCTACCTGCACTTGCCACCTACACCTGCCACCTGCACCTGCCACCTGCTACCTGCACCTGCCACCTGCACCTGCCACCTGCACCTGCCACCTGCCACCTGCCATCTGCACCTGTCACTTGCACCTGCCACCTGCACCTGCCACCTGCACTTGCCACCTGCACCTGCCACCTGCAACTGCCACCTGCACCTGAAACCTGCACCTGCCACCTGCACATGCCACCTGCCACCTGTAACCTGCACCTGCCACCTGCACTTGCCACCAACTCAATTCAATTCAATTCAAATCAATCACGGCACGACACGGCCCGTCGAGGCACGGCACGGAATTAAATTAAACTCGATTCAATTCAATTCATTATAATTCAATTCAATTCAATACGATTTAATCCAATAAAATTAAATTCAATTAAAATCACGGCACGACACGGCCCGACGAGGCAAGGCACGGAATTAAATTAAATTCAATTCATTTCAATTCAATTTAAGTAAATTCCACCTGCCACCTGCACTTGACACCTGCACTTGGCACCTGCCACCTGCCACCTGCACTTGCCACCTGCACCTGCCACCTGCACCTGCCACCTGCACCTGCCACCTGCACCTGCCACCTGCACCTGCCACCTGCACCTGCCACCTGCATATGCCACCTGCTACCTGCACCTGCCACCTGCCACCTGCACTTGCCACCTGCACCTGCCACCTGCACTTGCCACCTGCACCTGCCACCTACCACCTGCCACCTGCCACCTGCCACCTGCACCTGCCACCTGCACCTGCCACCTGCCACCTGCACCTGCCACCTGCACATGCACCTGCCACCTGCACCTGCCACCTGCACCTGCCACCTGCACCTGTCACCTGCACTTTCCACCTGCCACCTACCACCTGCCACCTGCACCTGCCACCTGCACCTGCTACCTGCACTTGCCACCTACACCTGCCACCTGCACCTGCCACCTGCTACCTGCACCTGCCACCTGCACCTGCCACCTGCACCTGCCACCTGCCACCTGCCATCTGCACCTGTCACTTGCACCTGCCACCTGCACCTGCCACCTGCACTTGCCACCTGCACCTGCCACCTGCAACTGCCAACTGCACCTGAAACCTGCACCTGCCACCTGCACATGCCACCTGCCACCTGTAACCTGCACCTGCCACCTGCACTTGCCACCAACTCAATTCAATTCAATTCAAATCAATCACGGCACGACACGGCCCGTCGAGGCACGGCACGGAATTAAATTAAACTCGATTCAATTCAATTCATTTAAATTCAATTCAATTCAATACGATTTAATCCAATAAAATTAAATTCAATTCAAATCACGGCACGACACGGCCCGACGAGGCAAGGCACGGAATTAAATTAAATTAAATTCATTTCAATTCAATTTAAGTAAATTCCACCTGCCACCTGCACTTGACACCTGCACTTGGCACCTGCCACCTGCCACCTGCACTTGCCATCTGCACCTGCCACCTGCACCTGCCACCTGCACCTGCCACCTGCACCTGCCACCTGCACCTGCCACCTGCATATGCCACCTGCTACCTGCACCTGCCACCTGCCACCTGCACTTGCCACCTGCACCTGCCACCTGCACTTGCCACCTGCACCTGCCACCTGCCACCTGCACCTGCCACCTGCACCTGCCACCTGCCACCTGCACATGCCACCTGCCACCTGCACCTGCCACCTGTACCTGCCACCTGCACCTGCCACCTGCACTTTCCACCTGCCACCTACCACCTGCCACCTGCACCTGCCACCTGCTACCTGCACCTGCCACCTGCCACCTGCACTTGCCACCTGCCACCTGCACCTGCCACCTGCCACCTGCACCTGCCACCTGCACATGCACCTGCCACCTGCACCTGCCACCTGCACCTGCCACCTGCACCTGCCACCTGCACTTTCCACCTGCCACCTACCACCTGCCACCTGCACCTGCCACCTGCACCTGCTACCTGCACTTGCCACCTACACCTGCCACCTGCACCTGCCACCTGCTACCTGCACCTGCCACCTGCACCTGCCACCTGCACCTGCCACCTGCCACCTGCCACCTGCACCTGTCACTTGCACCTGCCACCTGCACCTGCCACCTGCACTTGCCACCTGCACCTGCCACCTGCACCTGCCACCTGCTACCTGCACCTGCCACCTGCACCTGAAACCTGCACCTGCCACCTGCACATGCCACCTGCCACCTGTAACCTGCACCTGCCAGCTGCACTTGCCACCAACTCAATTCAATTCAATTCAAATCAATCACGGCACGACACGGCCCGTCGAGGCACGGTACGGAATTAAATTAAACTCGATTCAATTCAATTCATTATAATTCAATTCAATTCAATACGATTTAATCCAATAAAATTAAATTCAATTAAAATCCCCCCCACCTGCCACCTGCACTTTCCACCTGGGGGGGGGGGGGATTCACCTGCCACCTGCACCTGCCACCTGCACCTGCTACCTGCACCTGCCACCTGCACTTTCCACCTGCAATTGCCACCTGCACCTGCCACCTGCACTTGCCACCTGCACCTGCACCTGTCACTTGCACCTGCCACCTGCACCTGCCACCTGCACTTGCCACCTGCACCTGCCACCTGCACCTGCCACCTGCACCTGAAACCTGCACCTGCCACCTGCACATGCCACCTGCCACCTGTAACCTGCACCTGCCACCTGCACTTGCCACCAACTCAATTCAATTCAATTCAAATCAATCACGGCACGACACGGCCCGACGAGGCAAGGCACGGAATTAAATTAAATTCAATTCATTTCAATTCAATTTAAGTAAATTCCACCTGCCACCTGCACTTGACACCTGCACTTGGCACCTGCCACCTGCCACCTGCACTTGCCACCTGCACCTGCCACCTGCACCTGCCACCTGCACCTGCCACCTGCACCTGCCACCTGCACCTGCCACCTGCACCTGCCACCTGCACCTGCCACCTGCATATGCCACCTGCTACCTGCACCTGCCACCTGCCACCTGCACTTGCCACCTGCACCTGCCACCTGCACTTGCCACGTGCACCTGCCACCTCCCACCTGCACCTGCCACCTGCACCTGCCACCTGCACCTGCCACCTGCACCTGCCACCTGCACCTGCCACCTGCACCTGAAACCTGCACCTGCCACCTGCACATGCCACCTGCCACCTGTAACCTGCACCTGCCACCTGCACTTGCCACCAACTCAATTCAGTTCAATTCAAATCAATCACGGCACGACACGGCCCGTCGAGGCAAGGCACGGAATTAAATTAAACTCGATTCAATTCAATTCATTATAATTCAATTCAATTCAATACGATTTAATCCAATAAAATTAAATTCAATTCAAATCACGGCACGACACGGCCCGACGAGGCAGGACACGGAATTAAATTAAATTAAATTCATTTCAATTCAATTTAAGTAAATTCCACCTGCCACCTGCACTTGACACCTGTACTTGGCACCTGCCACCTGCCACCTGCACTTGCCACCTGCACCTGCCACCTGCACTTGCCACCTGCACCTGCCACCTGCCACCTGCACCTGCCACCTGCGCCTTCCACCTGCACCTGCCACCTGCACCTGCCACCTGCACCTGCCACCTGCGCTTTCCACCTGCCACCTACCACCTGCCTCTTGCACCTGCCACCTGCACCTGCTACCTGCACTTGCCACCAACTCAATTCAATTCAATTCAAATCAATCACGGCACGATACGGCCCGACGAGGCACGGCACGGATACGCCCTTTCAACTATGTTACCCTCCCTGAAAGCTTTTATGGAGGTCCGAAATACTTCCGAAGACTGTACTACCAATGTGTAGCACTTTCAAAGAGATATGGCAAACCATCTCGATTCATAACATTTACCGGAAATCCAGAATGGCCGGAGATTACGGACTCATTTCGCCTAATATGACATGGCATGACATTGCCGATGATGTTTGCCGAATCTTTTGGCTCAAGGCAAAGGAATTTTTGAAAGACGTCACTGAACGTGGTGTGCTTGGAGAAGTTGTTGCCAACGTCTGGAACGTTGAATATCAACAGAGAGGAATGCCTCATATTCACTTATTGATCTGGTTTAAGAAAGGTCACGTTGACACTCCAGAGATCATTGACCAGACAATCAGTGCTGAGATTCCGCCTGAACCGGCCCAGGATGACCCTTATTATGAGGAGAAAATGAGACATCGTGAACTCATTAAAAAGTGTATGATTCATGGTCCCTGTGAAGGTAAACTTGATATGACATGCCGTAAGAGGCGACCTAATGCATTCTTATGCGCGAAAAGTTACCCAAAGGCTATCGCGATGAAACAGAAATGATTGAAAACGATTATCCGTTGTATAGACGGAGAGATAACGGAGCAAACATTGTCTACTCAAAAGGAAAGAATGTACGAGTTGCAACGAATCGACATGTTGTTCCACACAATCCATATCTCTTGATGAAGTATGGTTGTCACATTAATGTAGAGGCCTCTACGAGTATCTCTACATTCAAGTACATTTTCAAGGGCGTTGACCTTCTTGCCTTGGAAATTGATGACATGGAAGAAGATGAGCTGAATGCCAATGGCATTGTACTCAGAAATGAATACCAGAAAAAAGATGGAAAAGTCAGGCAATTGGTTGACCTTGACGAGACAAAAACTTTCCAGAATGCGAGAAGCATATCTTCAATTGAGGCTTCATACTGCAGACTTGGCCTGCCAAGGCATTATATTTCTCATTGCGTTACAGCATTGTACATTCATCTGGAAGGCGAGCAACATATGGTTGTCAAAGCTGATGATACTGCTGCCCAGAGAGAACAAAGAGCTGAGAGAGCCATCTCCAGATTCATGGCTTTCATGGAGCTTAATACGCGTGACGAAGATGCAAGAAAATTGACATATCTTGAAGTTGAAGAAAGATACAGATGGGATCAGAAGGCAACGATGTACAAGCCATATGTGCGTACTGGCCAGATTGAACGTAATATTGCGTACCTATCTCCCATCAGCCTCCGAAACAGTGAACTTTACGGACTGCACTGTCTGGTGAGAAGCCTTACAGGCTACATTTGCTTTGCTGATTTGCTTAAATCAGAAGATGGAAACACTACATATGCAACATTTGATGAGTCTGCTCGGGCAAGAGGCCTTTTAAGAGATGACAAGGAATGGGACGAATGTCTTAACCTTGCAAGCGAGACTATACCGAATAATAGAGCATTCCTGAGACTTTTCTGCGTCATTTTGATGAATTGTCAGCCCACCCAGTCCTGCGGAACTCTTTGAAAAGTACAAGGAGCACATGCTTGACCGCGATAAGCAGAAAAAGTATTCTGAAGAAGGGAAAGTGCAAAGAGTCCTCAGGCACATTCAATCGATAATAAGGCACTCGAACATGACGCTCAAACAGTTTGGATTGCCTGAGCTTATAAGGAATGAAGCTCTTGAGCGAAAGTTCATGTCTGAAGACAAGAGAGAGCCCGAAAAGAGAGCAGATGAAATGCAACCCACGCTAAATGACGGCCAGAATACAATTTCGGAGCAAATCATTGCTGCCATCTCTGACACAAGTGCCGAAAAGCGTTGCTTCTTTGTGACTGGAAGTGGAGGTTATGGAAAGACATACCTCTACGAGTACTTAATCAATTGGTGCATTGCACACGAAAAGGTTGTTTTACCTGTTGCCTCAACCGGCATTGCAGCAACTCTATTGAAGAATGGTACGACCGCTCACAGTGGTTTTGGAATTTCGCTCGAATATGATGAGCTGGACAAGACAAACCTTGATATCACCTCAGACAAGGGCCAGTTTTTGAGAGAAGTTGAAGTCATTATTTGGGATGAGGCCCCAATGCAGTCGAATGCAATCTTGAGCTTTGTTTACAGAACAATGAAAGTCGCTGTGCCCAGAGATCAGAAAGATAAGCCATTCGGTGGACGAGTCGTTCTCCTCTATGGAGACTGGAAGCAAATTTTGCCTGTTATACCCAGTGCTCGGGATAGACAGATCTTGAATTACACACTGAACAATGCACCTGTTTACGACAAGTTTGAGCAGTGCAAACTGACTGTCAATATGAGGGTAGACAAGGACCAGCAAATATTTCTGATATATCAGACTGAAGTTGGAGAAGGAACTGCAAAGTTTGACGGATTACACATTCGTGTACCTGAAAGAATGCTATGCGTTGATGAGGACGCACTAATAGAATCCGTGTATCCGGAGGAAGTCCGCTGCAACGGTGAAGAGATGAGCAAAAGATCAATCCTCGCTGTTCGAAATGATGCAGTAATCAAACTAAATGAGAAGATTATGAACTTGCTACCTGGAAAAGCAGAAGAGTTTATAGGAATCACTGAGATTCCTGAAGAAGCAGAGCATATGGGCATTCCAGTAGATTTGATCTCAACCTTGGAGGCGATGACGCCCAATGGAATGCCCGCTCATAAGTTAGTTTTGAAACCGCAAACATTTTCCGATTAAAATGTTCACTGGTGGTTTTGAAAACGATAAAATAGAAAAATGAAATTGCTCGAGAATTTTAACTGATTCCTTGTTATTTAGGTCGCCATTATAAGTACAATCTTCTCTCAATTTCGGCTTTGACGGTGAAAAAATCGAATTCTACATGGAAATATTTAGTTATCAATATCAAATTAAGTCGATATGTAAAATGAAAAGAAAAGAAAAACCCCCTGCCACTGTAAACTACTTGGGAATACAGGATGGGGCACAAAGGGCTTGGGGCCCGGAAATTCACGCGGAGAGTGTAAAAAGAGAATTTGTACCTCCTCAAAATTTGTGGGGTATGGCTCCGAGTAGGCCCATAATCAGATTGGATCTGTATAATAGACAGTACCTTTAAAAAAACCCTGCATTTAGCTCGAAGACATCGTTGAATTCACTTGAAAATGTATAGTTAATTTCAAATAATTTATAATTAATCTCTAATTAATTCGATACGTAAAATAGCAATAAAAATTTCCCTCAAAAAATGTGCATTTCAGCTCGAGGACGTGGTTGCCGAGCTGAGCCTGCCGAAGGCCGTGCTCAACTGCAATCTGACGGCGAGCCACGGCAAGTACTCCTTCGACACCTCCTCCAAGCAACTCCAGTGGCAGATTGGCAAGATCGAACTGGGATTACCGAATTTTCTCTATTAGTGCCCCCGGGGGCACTATTTTTCAATCAACTAGCGAGAGGGGGGCACTATTAGAGGGGGGGGGGTTCTATTAGAGGGAGGGGTACTATTTTTCAATGTGATTGACTAAAAGCTTGATAACAACATGTTATTCCCAAAAATGAAGAATAATAGCTCTTCTTCAATGAAATCGTCACTGGAATATCATTTTACCTTAGATTTTGAATGAATTTGCAATGAGTTCATTGATAAGAGCATCCCATACATAAGCATGGATTCCAGAAACGTCTCTATTAGACAATTAGGGGGGGCACTATTTGAGGGGGGTTCTATTAGAGTGAGGGGTACTATTTTTCAATACCTTTGCGAGAGGGGGGCACTATTAGAGGGGGAGGGGGTTCTAATAGAGGGAGGGGCACTAATAGAGAAAATACGGTATGTGAAGAGAACAAACGAACGTATCGCTACAATTCTAATACATTTTAAAAGTAATTTTAATTAGTTATAAATCAATTTTCTTTTTAATAAGTTATAAATCAATTTTTTTTTTCAAAAAAAAATTTCTAATATGTTTTGGATGTAATGTTAATAAGTGAGCACTTAATTTAATAAACGAGAGAAGAGCGACTATGTAGATGAATCGACTGGACATGTACGGCGAGAAGTACAAGCCGTTCAAGGGAGTCAAGTACATCACGAATCCAAGTACGCACATAACTCTGAGTTTAGCCACGCCCACCCGTCCGGAGAAATAGACCACGCCCATTCATCCTAACAATAAGAGAGTCCATCCAAACAGAAATTAATCCAGAATATTTATTAATATTCTATTAATTCATTTTCTAATATCACAGTTAATACCGCATTTTCTCTATTAGTGCCCCTCCCTCTATTGGAACCCCCCCCCCCTCTAATAGTGCCCGCCTCCCGAAAGGGTATTGAAAAATAGTACCCCTCCCTCTAATAGAACCCCCCCCCCTCCAATAGTGCCAGCCCCTTATTGTCTAATAGAGACGTTTCTGGAGTCCATGCTTAGGTATAGGATGCTCTTACCAATGAACTCATTGCAAATTCATTCAAAATCTAAGGTAAAACTGATATTCCTGTGATGATTCCGTTGAAAAAGAGCTATAATTCTTCGTTTTTGAGAATAAAGTGGTGTTATCAAACTTTTTGTCTGTCACACTGAAAAATAGTACCCCTCCCTCTAATAGAACCCCCCCCCCGCCCCCCTCTAATAGTGCCCCCTCTCGCAAGGGGATTAAAAAATAGTGCCCCCGGTGGCACTAATAGAGAAAATACGGTATGTTATTTTACAATCGGACGTTGTTATAATTTAATTTTGCTTTAATATGAATTAACCTTGTATCCTAACACTTCCTCACCTATTGACTTCTACGGAATATAATAGATAACGAATAGGCGAATGGCAGAAAATATTTTCATATTCTGATAACATTCCACTAGAATAGCGTGTTGACAGGTGGAATTTAATTAAATTGAATTGAAATGAATTGAATTGAATTGAATTGAGTTTAATTTAATTCCGTGTCGTGCCTCGTCGGGCCGTGTCGAGCCGTGATTTGAATTGAATTTAATTGTATTGGATTAAATCGTATTGAATTGAATTGAATTGAAATGAATTGAATTGAATCGAGTTTAATTTAATTCCGTGTCGTGCCGTGATTGATTTGAATTGAATTGAATTGAGTTGGTGGCAAGTGCAGGTGGCAGGTGCAGGTGGCAAGTGCATGTGGCAGGTGGCAGGTGCAGGTGGCAGGTGCAGGTGGCAGGTGCAGGTGGCAGGTGCAGGTGGCAGGTGGCATGTGCAGGTGGCAGGTGCAGGTGGCAGGTGCACTTGGCAGGTGCAGGTGGCATGTGCAGGTGGCAGGTGCAGGTGGCAGGTGCAGGTGGCAGGTGCAGGTGGCAGGTGGAATTTACTTAAATTGAATTGAATTGAAATGAATTGAATTGAATCGAGTTTAATTTAAGTGCCGTGCCTCGTCGGGCCGTTGGTGGCAAGTGCAGGTGGCAGGTGCAGGTTACAGGTGGCAGGTGGCATGTGCAGGTGGCAGGTGCAGGTTTCAGGTGCAGGTGGCAGGTGCAGGTGGCAGGTGCAGGTGGCAGGTGCAGGTGGCAGGTGCAGGTGGCATGTGCAGGTGGCAGGTGCAGGTTTCAGGTGCAGGTGGCAGGTGCAGGTGGCAGGTGCAGGTGGCAGGTGCAGGTGGCAGGTGCAGGTGGCAGGTGCAGGTGGCAGGTGCAAGTGGCAGGTGCAGGTGGCAGGTGGCAGGTGGCATGTGCAGGTGGCAGGTGCTTGTGGCAGGTGCACTTGGCAGGTGCAGGTGGCATGTGCAGGTGGCAGGTGGAATTTAATTAAATTGAATTGAAATGAATTGAATTGAATTGAATTGAGTTTAATTTAATTCCATGTCGTGCCTCGTCGGGCCGTGTCGTGCCGTGATTTGAATTGAATTTAATTTAAATTGAATTGAATTGAATTGAGTTTAATTTAATTCCGTGTCGTGCCTCGTCGGGCCGTGTCGTGCCGTGATTTGAATGGAATTTAATTTAAATTGAATTGAATTGCGTTTAATTTAATTCCGTGCCGTGCCTCGTCGGGCCGTATCGTGCCGTGATTGATTTGAATTGACGGGTAACAACATTTTCGCCTTTCTTCGACATGATTCCTTTTTTCTCAAGAATCACCGTTCTGGGCGGAATTTTTCCTTTAACAAAAACAACAGGTACATATGCTCATCTTAATAAATTCTGGCATAGAAAAAGAATTTTAAAGTGAAGTTGACGAAACAGTTTTCATTCAAGGATACTATTTCTTTACAAGAAACTTAGTAGTAAATTAACAGTATATGCAATGTGGTGAGTCCTATTACTTCTTGAGCTTCTGCGCTTTTTTGTTGCATTTAAGCACAGTCCACAATATTACTGCTAGTATCACTTTTATTTTCTATAACTGTGGCGTTCACATAATACATAATATGTAGTTAATTTGGACTACGGAATAACTATATTTAAAAAAAATTCTTTAAACAGATTTTTTTGCATTTAATATCACATTTTTAATTGCTAGTTGCCCTTTTATCTTCTATAACTATGGCGTTCAAAAGCAAATTATAACTATTTCATATTGAGTAAAGAATAAAAAAAAATATTTTATATTCAAAACATTTTCCGGTTAAAATGTTCACTGGTGGTTTTGAGAACGATAAAGTAGATAAATGAAATTGCTCGAGAATTTTAACTGATACTTTGTTATTTAGGTCGCCATTATAAGTACAATCTTCTCTCAATTTCGGCTTCGACGGTGAAAAAATCGAATTCTACGTGGAAATATTTAGTTATCAATATCAAATTAAGTCGATATGTAAAATGTAAAGAAAAGAAAACTACTTGGCAATACAGGATGGGGCAGAAAGGGCTTGGGGCCCGGAAATTCACGCGGAGAGTGTAAAAAGAGAATTTGTACCTCCTCAAAATTTGTGGGGTATGGCTCCGGGTAGGCCCATAATCAGGTTGGATCTGTATAATAGACAGTACCTGTAAAAAACCCTGCATTTAGCTCGAAGAAATCGTTGACTTCACTTGAAAATGTATCGTCAATTTCAAATAATTTATAATTAATCTCAAATTAGTTCGATACGTAAAATAGCAATAAAAATTTCCCTAAAAAAATGTGCATTTCAGCTCGAGGACGTGGTTGCCGAGCTGAGCCTGCCGAAGGCCGTGCTCAACTGCAATCTGACGGCGAGCCACGGCAAGTACTCCTTCGACACCTCCTCCAAGCAACTCCAGTGGCAGATTGGCAAGATCGAACTGGGATTACCGTATTTTCTCTATTAGTGCCCCGGGGGCACTATTTTTCAATCAACTAGCGAGAGGGGGGCACTATTAGAGGGGGGGGGGGTTCTATTAGAGGGAGGGGTACTATTTTTCAATGTGATTGGCGAAAAGCTTGATAACAACATGTTATTCACAAAAATGAAGAATAATAGCTCTTCTTCAATGAAATCATCACTGGAATATCATTTTACCTTAGATTTTGAATGAATTTGCAATCAGTTCATTGATAAGAGCATCCCATACATAAGCATGGATTCCCGAAACGTCTCTATTAGACAATTAGGAGGGGGGGCACTATTGGAGGGGGGTTCTATTAGAGGGAGGGGTACTATTTTTCAATACCCTTGCGAGAGGGGGGCACTATTAGAGGGGGGGGGGGTTCTAATAGAGGGAGGGGCACTAATAGAGAAAATACGGTATGTGAAGAGAACAAACGAACGTATCGCTACAATTCTAATACATTTTAAAAGTAATTTTAATTAGTTATAAATCAATTTTCTTTTTAATAAGTTATAAATCAATTTTTTTTTTCAAAAAAAAAATTCTAATATGTTTTGGATGTAATGTTAATAAGTGAGCACTTAATTTAATAAACGAGAGAAGAGCGACTATGTAGATGAATCGACTGGACATGTACGGCGAGAAGTACAAGCCGTTCAAGGGAGTCAAGTACATCACGAAGGCGGGGCGATTCCAAGTACACAAATAACTCTGAGTTTAGCCACGCCCACCCGTCCGGAGAAATAGACCACGCCCATTCATCCTAACAATAAGAGAGTCCATCCAAACAGAAATTAATCCAGAATATTTATTAATATTCTATTAATTCATTTTCTAATATCACAGTTAATACCGTATTTTCTCTATTAGTGCCCCTCCCTCTATTAGAACCCCCCCCCCTCTAATAGTGCCCGCCTCCCGAAAGGGTATTGAAAAATAGTACCCCTCCCTCTAATAGAACCCCCCCCTCCAATAGTGCCCCCCCCTAATTGTCTAATAGAGACGTTTCTGGAATCCATGCTTATGTATGGGATGCTCTTATCAATGAACTGATTGCAAATTCATTCAAAATCTAAGGTAAAACTGATATTCCTGTGATGATTCCGTTGAAAAAGAGCTATAATTCTTCGTTTTTGAGAATAAAGTGGTGTTATCAAACTTTTTGTCTGTCACATTGAAAAATAGTACCCCTCCCTCTAATAGAACCCCCCCCCTCTAATAGTGCCCCCCTCTCGCTAGTTGATTGAAAAATAGTGCCCCCGGGGGCACTAATAGAGAAAATACGGTAATCCCAGTTCGATCTTGCCAATCTGCGACTGGAGCAGCTTGGAGGAGGGGTCGAAGGAGTACTTGCCGTGGCTCGCGGTCAGATTGCAGTTGAGCACGGCCTTCGGCAGGCTCAGCTCGACAACCATGTCCTCGAGCTGAAATGCACATTTTTTGAGGGAAATTTTTATTGCTATTTTACGTATCGAACTAATTTGAGATTAATTATAAATTATTTGAAATTGACGATACATTTTCAAGTGAAGTCAACGATTTCTTCGAGCTAAATGCAGGGTTTTTTACAGGTGCTGTCTATTATACAGATCCAACCTGATTATGGGCCTACCCGGAGCCATACCCCACAAATTTTGAGGAGGTACAAATTCTCTTTTTACACTCTCCGCGTGAATTTCCGGGCCCCAAGCCCTTTGTGCCCCATCCTGTTTTCCCAAGTAGTTTTCTTTTCTTTACATTTTACATATCGACTTAATTTGATATTGATAACTAAATATTTCCCCGTAGAATTCGATTTTTTCACCGTCGAAGCCGAAATTGAGAGAAGATTGTACTTATAATGGCGACCTAAATAACAAAGTATCAGTTAAAATTCTCGAGCAATTTCATTTATCTACTTTATCGTTCTCAAAACCACCAGTGAACATTTTAACCGGAAAATGTTTTTAATATAAAATATTTTTTTTATTCTTTACTCAATATGAAATAGTTATAATTTGCTTTTGAACGCCATAGTTATAGAAGATAAAAGGGCTACTAGCAATTAAAAATGTGATATTATAGAGCGTGCGTAAATGCAAAAAAATCTGTTTAAAGAATTTTTTTAAATATAGTTATTCCTTAGTCCAAATTAACTACATATTATGTATTATGTGAACGCCACAGTTATAGAAAATAAAAGTGATACTAGCAGTAATATTGTGGACTGTGCTTAAATGCAACAAAAAAGCGCAGAAGCTCAAGAAGTAATAGGACTCACCACTTTGCCCATACTGTCAATTCGATCCGTCCTGCAGTGCCTGCCTTCAAGTTGAGCAGATGGCGGACGTTCACGGGGATGGCCACCATGCTGGAATATTCTAGTGCCATTTCAGAATTAGGAGATCATACGGTTGCGAACAATAAAACAAAGACATTTTGTTCAATTTGAAACTTGAGAGATCCTACGGTAGGAAAGAATAAAAGAGAATTATTTTAGTGCCATTTCGGACTTGCTCGATGATACGGAAGCAAATCAATTTCTGTGACACGGGACCACTTCCACACTATGTTTCTGACCGAACTTTATCATACAAAAACATAAAACGACAAGTTGTATATTCGACGGAGAGGTCCTTTAATAGTGAGGAGCATCCGGAGTCCATATGCCCGGGAGGACGATCGAAATGTTTGGCTGGAACTGCAGACACACGCCGAACTCGGCATCCATTTGGATTGAGAACCTATCCCTTTAAATTAATTGAGATTCATTTTGCTATTATTGATATAAATGACGGTAGAGTGGGCACATTTCGTCATGAATTTGGTCATCACTATTTAAACTGGGGCACACTTATCACTGTGGGCGGCCCTCGAGGTAGGCCCCGGCCCCGACCCTTGCGCCGCAGGCCGGGGCTGGTGCCGTAAATACATATTGATTACCCTACGAATCGCATAAAAGTAACATACCTGGTACATACATACATCAGATGTACATGCATACATATGTATGTATATCTTTCAATTTTCATCGATAAGCTTCGAAACTTTTTTTGCAGTAAGATGACTATACTGAAGGATATGCAGAATTTGAAGAAAAAAATTCGAAAGTCTTTGCTTCGTGAATACTCCCACTTTCCAAGTGGCTTCCAGTCTTTTTCCTAGTTCCCATTATTACCTGCGCCCACACGAAATTGCCATGGATACAGAAAAACACTCTAGTTAGCGGCTGCAAATTTTGCAGCTTTGGCTGGTCCACGTGAACTTTTCCGAAACTGCCCTCCCATGCCCTGACAAGGCTTAGTTGCTTGGAAACCACTGCCGGTCTTCCTCCAGGACTGTCTGAATCTTTAATTAGTGCCAGCCAGCTCAGCTACCGCACTAGAAACTTGGATTTGCTTTACGAATTTGATAGGACAGAGGACCGAAATTGGAGAGCGAAAGTGTCATCAATAATAGGCTGTTTATTAAATTAAGAAGCATTCAAGAGATGAAGGAGATGCATACAAAGGAAATAACAGCTGAACGATGGACAAACAGGAACCGTTCGGAGGCAAGAACATCGTTAATAACCTTGCGCTTTTTATCTCGGAGGCGTGCTATTTCGCCTTTCTCAAAATTTCTACGGCTCAGTGAGAAGTGACGACTTCTGCCCTACACTCTAGTCACGAATTAGTGACATGGCATTTTCTGTATTTTCCGAAAGGGCGCTTGCTGCGTCTTCACAACACTCTAGTTAACTGACAATGCATCCGGCTTTCTAAGTGTTTTTCAACAAGACGATATATTGCCTATTGTGATGACTGCTGGTTGCTATGATGGTGGGCTGCCTCGAGGGAGAGTTGGTTTGAACGAAAGCCACGACGTCAACTGCCCACACAGTTTTGAAGAACATGCACAGTACTTAAGTTCACGAAGTTAACACAATCCTCCATTGGCAGCCTTGTGTTAAGGGCAAGCTGTTGCAGCGAATATTGCATGAGCCATCGAATTAATCTTCCTCATTTTATCTTTAATCTGGCCCGAAGAAATGTCCAATTTAGAGCTGTTCTCCTCCGTCCGCCTTCCTCCTGAAGATGAAAGTGCCAACGGTGCTGAGCATTCTCTTCGACTTCGCGTGCTGGTCCTCCGTAGCGTGCATTCGCTACATCTGCTACAGTGCAAGCAGAGTAGAACGCGTCTACTGGACTGTCGCTTCCATTCTGCTGTTAGTTAGAGAAGTTATTAACATTCATTTTATTAATTATCATAACGAACAAGAAATATTTAAATTCAGCGGAACTGCCTTCTTCATAAGCATCGCCCTGTCGTTCATCCGCTACCACAGCCATCCTTCTCACATGACAACTACGGTCCAGTTCGACAAGCAGGTCAAAGGAGGATGAGTTGGACAGATCAGGGAATAATTGAAACACTTCTTATCAAACAGGAATTCCCGACGATAACTTTCTGCAATGCAAACCCGTTCAAACTGTCGGTCATCAACAAGAATCCGTCCTTCCGTGTCATCTCCGAACTCCTTCAGTCTTACGATGCAATTTCAATGCGCCAAGAAACCAATGACACCTACGGACTGGTGAGTTGTTCATCAATGAAAAGAAGTATCATTTATCAATGAAGGATGCAATACTTAGATTGGTTCAAGAATAAAGATATTATGATTCCTAATCTTGTTGACAAATTTCAAGGCTTCGCTTGGTCCTATTGAGAGGCGACTCGTGACGAAAGACATGGCGATTCTCTTGGCAGCAAACATGACAGAGGAGGAGAAGGTAGGCAAAGTTGAAGTCTGATGAAACCCTAACATTTCTCAATGACTCCAGGAATTGAAATGTCGATCCTTTCATTCAATGTGGTATTTATCAGATATATAATAATAAATAAAGCTATATAATTGAGGAATATGATTATTTTCAGCTGCCTGCATATTACGGCTTTGATGACCTGGTGTCAGAATGCACTCTCGGCGGCAAACTCTGCTCAATGTCTGTGGCCTTTCTGTTGATCAAACATACATACCTATGTTATCCAAACTGGCTTTTCAGGAGTTGGTTCTCGATCCACATGGACGCCGAGTTCGGCGTTTGCCTGCAGTTCCAGCCAAACATTTCGATCGTCCGGCCTGGCATCAAATATGGACTCCGGATGCTTCTCACTATTAAGGTTCACGCATTAAAAATCAATAAATTTTGAAAAGTCTCAATAAAAATTAGTCTTCTTCAGCAAGAAGATCATCACACCATGGAGAATGACTTCATGCCAACTTCCGAAGATGCTTGCGTCCATTTCACAATCCATGACAAGAGGTATGCCAAATTCCTGTTTGAAAAACATGAAAATCCATTGATAGCGAAGACCGAGAATATTTGAAGTGTAAATTGAGATTCTCTGTAAGAATATTAAACGAACTATTGCTTTTCAGAATATTGAGCTATAAAAAACATTGAAGATATCCGCCCTCGTCTGTACCGCACTTCCCTCTCGCCGTAGGAAAGCAAACGTCGCTTGCGATCGAAAAGGTGACCGTTTCAATTTGAAATATAAAGGTCAAGACGGTCTAATCATATCGTGACCATATCATAGGAGGTGAAGATCCGCGCGGGCAGCCCCTACACGAGCTGCGTCGAAGAGCCAGACTCCGAATCGAACTATTACACTGTTCGTAATACATAACCCTTATAAATTTAGAAATATTACAACAGATCTCACAAATCAGATTCACTTGCAGGGAATGAATTATACGCAACGCGGTTGCATGAACTCTTGCCGGCAGAGACAAACGATCAAACGGTATTTTGCCTGAAATTAGCTGATTAAATTATTTTCATAAATTGCAAAAAAAAAATTTTTCAAAAATAGTTGTGGCTGCGCCGACCCGCGCATTCCCCTCGGAAACAATACTGCCATGCTCTGTCGGACAATGGAAGACCGTAAGAAATCCATTTTCAGTCATTTTCTCTAAATAAGACAATTAGTGAATTCAGTGAGAGGCATTTATCTTCAGTAAAATGTATCCGCATCCTCCTTCGACTTCGGATTTCCCCAACGAACGACGCCGAAAGGAAGGAGCTGGCGTGTTCCTGCCCGAGGGCGTGCAATGAGATAACCTATCTGCCTACACCCACCACTGCCGAGTGTGTAATATGAGTTAAAGTATGTATCCAGCGAATCATTCTACAGTAGCGCTAGATAATCAGCTTGATTGGACGCGTTCATAAAGTTGTCAGTCGCTAGGTCGAGAAAGCATGTGAAATTGGAGTATGGCTCTGACATACCGTAGCTAATTCTCTTTCACGTTACTGCTGTTCAGAATGTAATAGAAGAAAATCGCTCAAAATTTCTTGATATACATAACTTTTAAGCCAAGATGGATTTATCCACATAGAAATAACGTAAGTGAATTATTCCCCGGATACATCCTTTAACTATGTAAATATTTGGTTGGGTCATATAAGTAATGATTGCGGTTCAATATCAGATATCCTTCGGCCAAGTATACAGTCAGCACGGGCACCCAGGAGCAACACGAAAAGCTAATCGTATGCTTAATTTTTTTTAGAAATATTTAATTTCTATGAATGTATGTATATACATATAATCTAGTATAAAAAAATTAGCTTATCTAAAGCTTACTATTCGTGGTCATTTAGGAGAAGCAGAAGCCCTTTTGGACCTCATCATCGACCTCAACAACCATAACGGCGTCTCCTAAATCAAGTCCAACTTCGGTGACTGAGACTACTCCTGGATCAAGCTCAACTTCGGTGACTGAGTCAACTCCTGGATCAAGTTCAACTTCGGTGACTGAGTCAACTCCTGGATCAAGTTCAACTTCGGTGACTGAGTCAACTCCTGGATCAATTTCATCTTCGGTGACTGAGTCAACTCCTGGATCAAGTTCAACTTCGGTGACTGAGTCAACTCCTGGATCAAGTTCAACTTCGGTGACTGAGTCAACTCCTGGATCAAGTTCAACTTCGGTGACTGAGTCAACTCCTGGATCAAGTTCAACTTCGGTGACTCCGACTGTTCCTGAGTCATCCACCACAAAAACTACGGTAACGGCAAATGAATTTTACATGATGTCATGTCGTATTTTTGATGTTTGTTGAAATGCTTTTTTTAATGACACTTCTCCTATGCAGACAGATGTCTCCACTTCAACGACCACCGTTCCGACCACTTCGTCGACCACGACCACGGTTACTACAACTCTGGTTTAAAACAGATCTACTTAAAAATATTAACCTATAGCCTTACATAATTTGAGCTTTTAATTGGGAATCTCCAAAAATTCTCCTCGATTATTTCAGCGTGAACCATGCAAAGATCCGAATTTTGTTGAAAAAGCATCACAGCATTGTGCTAGTTTCTTCTGTGAAAAGGACGACAAGCTCGAGATGGACAATACGAAATGTGTATCCTATGATGTTCTCCCCTCTATATGTGGTTAGTGCAATACGACTTTGATGAATATGCACACTTATTGCATTTATAGCAATGTGTTAACCGTATTCACCAAGGTCGAAATGGGTTTTCTTACAGAGGAGGCCGAATGAAAATGCTTTTATAGACCTGCAGCCACAATGGCAGGCTAACAATAAGTCAACATACATACATAAAGTGGCTCTAGGCACATGAAAAATTTCCTAAGGTTGACGTATGCCACTGTTGGTGCACATCACATTACACTTCAAATTTCATGAGTATGCATCTTTAATCATTGAACTTGAAGGTAAGAGACTGAATCGAAGCAACTCCCTGGTAAGAAATTATAATAAGTTAATTTAGTTGTAGACGAGTGACCGGTGTGGCATCAATGCAAATGACATGGAAACATAAAATACATTTCAGGCGTGTCACAACCAGCAGTGCATCAATCTTATTAGCCAGCACTGCGACATCTATTTCAAAGTTGACGACAATTGGGAGCTGAAGTTTCGCAATTCATGGACAAAAGATTGCAATACTACGTCGTTTAATGATTGCAAACAAGGTAGCTATTTTCATTTATACTGTAGGGAGAGGGTGTATTAGGAAGGGATGTTTCGCCGAGAGCGGTAATTCTCGTGCTACATTTGGTTTAGTGACCATCCATGGAATATTAAGTAAAATTAAAGATGTTGTTGTTAATTTATGTTATCTCTACATTTAGAATTATATATATATATATATATATATATATATATATATATATATATGTAATATAATATTCCATGGATGGTCATATCTAATCACTCCGCTAATATCTTTATTTTTTGTTCTAGGAGGTGGTCGGCGTAAGCGATCGGACTCACCAGCACCGCGCCGCAATCTTCTGGAAACAAGCGGAACAGCGGGGGTTGGATATTCTTTTTTTTTCAAGCGTTGCAATACAATTAAAGAATAACAATAGGGTATACAGTTCTCACAATCAGAACATAGAGCTAAATATGTAGTGCCATAATGGAAATTTCACATATGTGCATTCATATCTATGTACATACAGATTGATGTAAATACATACCTTCATACATACATACATAGGTACATATGGACGATCTTGATTGTTGAAATATGATATCTGCACACATGAATGTGTACAATTTCCCTGGCAATTTCCTGAAGTTATTTCTGCATTCAGCTCGGGAGTTGCGAATCGTGGAACATCAACTTCCCGTCTATTCCCGCCTGTATTTCATGGTTGGCAGAACGTTGCTCTCGAACTTGCACACTTTTTCAAGCTTATTAACATACATGCACATTTATTTAATATATATACGCATATATCCGTTAGCATTTTATTATAAAAGTTAAGAAACAAAAAAAAACATGAAGTTCTGGTGGATTTGGAAGCGTAGCATACAAATATATGTACTTCTTAAGGTACAAGAAGAATGCCCTCATCGTGAACATCTTCTTCGGTTCGCTGGCAACAAAAGTGTACACGGAGACGCCTTCTTATACGGTAAATGCTATAATATTTGAGAAGGAATGCATGGCTTCTCTCGTGTTCTCAAGACTAACTTATTAATTTGTTGCAACCTTATCACTCAGTGGACGCAGGTGGTCTCGGTTATAGGGCCGCGTGCCAAACGGGCCAAGTGTTTTCTCTCGTATTCTCAAGCCTAATTTAATAGATCTCGGACGCGGTCGCCGAACTCGGCGGCCAAGCTGGCATCTGGCTCGGCTTCTCGGTCATCACCGTCGTCGAGATCGGCACCTTTCTGCTCCTGTTCGGGCTCTACATTTGTCACCGGATCAGGAGCCTATTCAGAATGACTCAAACGGTGCCAGCACCAGAGGAGACGGTAAGCGGAGAGGAGAAGTGAAAAAGTACGGTTTCTTTCTACGGATTTGTAAATCAAACTTCCATTGACCAATGCTCAGACTGAGAATGAGCATCGATCCGCTTCGCCGGTGCGTCGCTTCAGTGTCATCGAGTAGGCGACGTGGCATCTTGAGTCTGCTCGTCCTACTCGAGCATCTTTTCCCTTCCCTTTCCAACCCGCGCTATTTGTCTATTCGTTTTACTCACTATATGTTTATTTTCTCTTAGACTTTGAGCATTTTCACCTATTTACTCATTCTTAATCACGTCGTTTCTCTTTGTACGAAAACAGTTTGATTACAGCATATGAAGGATAAGCTTGATGTTTCCAACAGGTCGAAACAAGTAATGTTTTTTTCAAGCTGTTTTTGTGCACTAGTTCACTAGTTGGTCTTTGATCTCAAGGATGTTTCGAATTCGAACGTCTGCTACGGAGAAATGAGAAGCAAGAAAGTCCATCTTGTTCTACCAATTAACTGTCGTTGCTGGGCGTTGGTTAGGAAAATTTTATGAATGTGAAATCTTAGTTAGCACATGGCTCTAGCTTAACAGAGTCTCCAGTTGCCTTCGTACAGTCCCGCTCAACATTGTTGGGTCCGGTATTAATAGTATTAATAGTATTAATATAAATAATACAAACTGGAATAGCGCGCTGAATACGCATTTTCGTGCCATCTCGCGTAGGAGCTTACCTATTTCGACCATGGAGATTACGACTGTGAAGACCGTTTTCAAAAATATGCTGAAATGGCCGAGATCGCATAATATTGCTTTTAGCTTGGCCGTGTTTGGGTTCCAAAAGGGCTGGCTTCAACTCCTGGACTACAAAGTGCAAAATAACGTGAAATTTTTAGAGCACTTCTTGCCTTTTTTGAGTTTCTTGTTTTATTTCGTTTGAGTTTCTCATTTTGTTTATGTACAAACGACGAAAAAAAGCAAAAAAAATGTTTCGTGCTTGCAAAAATCTGTTCTCAAAAGGGTATCGAACCGAGACCAAAGTCTTCGCTGCGTAAATGCTCATACTTCCCATTTGACCTTCAGGGTTTCGCCTAGTCCCCATTATTTCCTGTGCCCAGAGAAAGTTGCCATGGATTCTGAAAAACACTCTAGTTAGCAGATGGATGTTTTGCAGTTTTTTTCCAAAATGGTCCTCACGGGTAGCTGCCTTCTTTTCCTCTCTCATTAGCATTATCAGTTCGTTTCCATGCTTGCTATGACTCCCTCTCTATCCAACGCTTCCTTCTTCTTCTCTTTCACTAGCACTTTGATTCTCTCCCTTCACTCTCTCACTCACTTTCTCTCTCTTTGCTCTTCCATGGGCCTGGTCGGCCTTCATTCGCATCGCTTCCCTGCCCATCGCCTCTTCTGCTTTCGTACACAGAGCCCCTTCTGCAACTTTCTTCTTCTCGCATAGATCGAGAACTTAAGAAGTACAGTGTGTCTGCTCTCCTCTCTATCAACCGGTGCAAATGTTTTGCCAAGAGAAAGAGTAACGAGTGTGAAAATTAGAGCCCAAAGTAAGGGATCACTCAAAACAATGGCAACTATAGAAAAAAAGACGATTGTAGATGGCTGATCAATGTTTTGCCATCATCGGCGTCTGGCTTGAGACGTCGTTTGTGGACTTTGTGGAGCAGTAGGTTGCCCACTGGCTTGACATTTTAAGTGTCGCCGGTTCAAGCCCCAACCGGTGCAAAGGTTTTGCCTCGCCAATAGGTAGAGAGAGAGAGAGAGAGAGAAAGTGAGGGTGACTCTGCAAGTCACTCACACTTGACGTACCTGAATTCGAATATTCGAATGTTCGAATGTTCGAATATTCGAATAATTTAAAGTGCGGATAGAACGAACTTATGTCCGGCAAGTTCGGTTTCCGGCGGAAAGTTCGTTTCTGTCGTTTTTAAAGTACGGTTTCTGCGTACTTCAAAACGAACTTTCCCACCAGCCGGGCAAAGTATTATACTTTCTGCGCTGTGTGTAGGAAAAGAGTATTGGGAATGAAAGTCAGTGTGGAGTTCAAAGTGTGGGATTGTTCACATCACTATAAAGAGAGGATTGAGGCAGAGATTAAGTATAGAGAGAGAGATATGGTGAGAAAGTGTGTGAGAGAGAGAGGGACAGAGTGAGAGGAACAGGGATCAGGATGGACGTCTGGCTTGGGTCTCAGGGAATTACCTGACCATGAGTGGCGCATTGGCTTGCGCTTTCGATTTTGGTTTGCATGTCACAGGTTCGAACCCTAACCGGAGCAAAAGTTTTGCTGCAGTCTTGCAGTTTTGGAAATTCCGAAGCAAAATTCTCGGCTACTTGCCAAAAAAACCCGTGGACTGCACTACCGACGTTTGCTCCTCAACAATTATGAACTAAATTCACTCAATTTCACATCAAAATTCATGACAAAAAATCTGATGTATTTTGAAAATTGTTGTATGCATTCGGTAGAGAAAAAAATGCTGATTCCAGAAAATATTAATATTACTCGAACAATTGCTTCTACGCGTCACTGTGCTATAAACAATTTGAAGAATTGAAAGTTCGAGAGAATCTTAAGAGTATATTATACATATTCAATGCATTTGTGACCCCATAATGCTGAAGTGGTTCTATTTATATATTGAAAGATTAATTTAAAAATCGTTCACGAGTATGAATGAATAACAAAAAAAGTAAAAATAAATACGGAGTGGGAAAAAGGTCGTACGCCTGCTTCAACGTCACTTCACGATGACCTCTATAGTTCCGTTGTCCCAAAACACCTCCTCTTTCTCCTCTACAGCTGGACACGCTCCAACAACGTCGAAATCTCTATGGAAGACATCTTCCTCGCAGGGCCCTATCTCCACGTTCCTTGTAGTCGCCTACAAGCATTTGTTTACGGTTACATATGTAATACAGTTTTATAAAGTAAAAAGCAAAGTAGCACAAGTTATGAACTGCAGAAGAAAGAAGAACAGCAACACAACTCATTCCAATCCAGAGAGGCCTGCCTTTCGTCAGTTCTTGAAACCTCACTCACCGAGAGCACACTCTTACACCACAAACCGCACCATAATCGTTTTAAAATGTTGAAGAAAATGATGCCTTTAATATTTTGTAACAAACCTCACTTATCTTGGAAATTCTAAATGGCATCTTTTTCTCTAAAAAGACGGGTAACAACATTTTCGCCTTTCTTCGACATGATTCCTTTTTTCTCAAGAATCACCGTTCTGGGCGGAATTTTTCCTTTAACAAAAACAACAGGTACATATGCTCATCTTAATAAATTCTGGCATAGAAAAAGATGTTTCAAAGTGAAGTTGACGAAACAGTTTTCTTTCAAGGATACTATTTCTTTACAAGAAACATAGTAGTAAATTAAGAAGAGAAAGAGTGTGTTGTTCCAGTTGGAAGGGAAAGAGTAGGAGGAACTTCAAGAATATGTGTTTGTGAACATTTTCATCGTTCACTAATTGCAATTCTCATTCATTTCGGGTAGCCTTTCAAGACTTGGAAGTTTTCGGGCGTTTAATTTTGTCTGCAATTCATGATCTATTGTTAAGCAGTGTTCATCGAACTTTTGTGGCCTTTTCATCGAACATGTTTGTCAAATAAAACTGCACGCTGCGTCGCTAATTAGATTCTGTAGCGCCTTAAATGTTGCTCGCAACTTTTTTCTCATTCTGAAATTGCTTGAGGAAACAATCATTCTAGACCATTCAATGTCATAAAAGCTGACCAATCGGCGTTACGTTTTAAATTTTGTTAAAATATCTGCCCTTTGAATTGTGATTATTGCAGAATGCGCGTGCTGGTGGCGCTGTCTGGAATCGTTCACTTGGCAATCGCGAGTACTTGCAGACTTGGACAAGCGAATGATGGTAGCAAAAAAGAGAGATATTTTCATTACAATCACTAATCCATATTGCCTTTTATTGGTAGTACTATGCTGCACGTACACAATTAACGCTGGTGAAATTATAGTAGATATGCACAGTACTTATTAGACTGCAAGAAATGCACACTGCCTCGTCTGCTAGCAGAACGGGATTGCCCGCCATACGGATACGACTGTCATGAGTCGTATGAAGTTGCTCTCAATTTTAGGTTTGTTTTATTAACTTTCTCTATGAAAATAATTAAAGAACAATATGAAATCGTGATGATGATAACTAATCCCGAGAATAGAAAATACCTCTCTTTCTGTAGTCTCTCGAACAGTCCAAACTCTGGCTGCGCGCGACTCTCGTGCGCGGACCCCCTCGCGCGACTCTTCGTGGACAGAAGCGACAAGAAACTTCTCCGCTGCCGCTCGCATCATTGGCACTACGGAAAGAGAGACTGCGAACGGACGGCGCACGCCATCTGCGCCAGGCGTAATGACTTGTTTTTAATGTTTTCATAATCAATATTTGAAACTTTAAAATATATCATTAAAAATGAAAGCTTTTCAGCCTGCACAGCATGCAAAACCGCTGTGCCCGACTGTGTGCGCAACGATTTCCAAAAGGTAAAAATGCTTTTCTCCTTCTCTCTCGTCTTATGAGCTATTTCACAAAGTTGCATTCAGAGAAAGATTTGGGAATAATATGCATAGGCATGCTTAGGCATCCATCACGGCTGTGTCCTCTATGCATCCTTGTCCGGTCGCTTCCTGCGGCGGTGGCCCAGAAATCGCGCTCTTCGGCATCCGCGGCCTCGAAGGCCTTGACTTGGTCGTAGACCGCATCGACGAGGGACATCTTACCTGTGGCGGCGGAGGAGTCTGGAAGAGCGCAGGCAGCGGCGAAATCTATGACCACGCGTTGTGCGGCGATGCAACATGTAAACAATAGTTTTTGCTTATACTTTTTGAGATTAAATTTCTACCATATCCATCAAGTCCACTAATATTTATGTTAATAAGAAAGGTAGCTTCAAAATTGAGATTCGTGCCAAACTTGCGAAGATATAACACTAACACAAGCAACCGTGCTAATACCTGGTGCTGAACCAATTGGACCTGCAACGCCGGGAACCACTGGTTGCAAGAGCATAATGTGTGACCCGGGCTCCACTTTAGTTGTGGTAAGCCGATCACTTTGTTTTATTATTATTATTATTATTTTTACAAATTGTATGCTCGTCAAATTTCAAGCTATTAGATGTAAAAGAACCATCTTTGTTTAATTGGAGTGTTTATAGGCCACGACGCAAATATTGCTTTAGGAAATTGAAAACAACTTCTTTGAAACGAATTCTGTGGTCTGTGGACCACGAGGGAAGTGGTTGATTGATGGCGTGCAGCAAACAAACGTCCAAGGGCATGTCTGCGTTCAAAGTGTGTACTACTTGTATTAGAGAGATTGTTATATATATATATATATATATATATATATAAATATATATATATACATATATATATATGTATATATATATACATATATATATATATAATATATATGTATATATATACATATATACATTAACGGTCTATGTGCAAGACAACGCAAAGTCACAACCAGTGCATTCGCTTCCAGAGTGCGATACATGCTCCATCGGCCTCGACGGCAAAGGCTTGGTCGCTCCGGAGTCGCCATTTGTTTTCTCAGAAGGAACTAGCTGCTCTTATGCAACATGTTCCAAGAGCAGGCTGTACTATCTCAAAACTCGGAATGATACGAATTATATGCTGGCTAGCATACCACATCTTATGTGCGATCCCAGCACTCAGATGTGGATGGATAAGGAGTCAGGCGAACTCTACTATCAGCTCGCCTGTCGTGAGTTGCGACATCTAAACACCACATTTCGTATGACTAATGTAGGAATCCTCTCAGAAATGGACGCCTGCCTCAGTTGTTCAACGCCAGTACTTCCAGCTGAAAAATCTTTTGACCTACCACCTGGCTATCTATTCGCTGGTCAAGCGTATGAAGTTACGGAAAAATGCAAATCAATACAGTGCAGTTCGGACTCTCTTCTGATGTACCGCACAAATGTTAGTTTCTTTTCTTAACAATGAGAATTGTCATGCCTAGAATGGCACTATGCAAGCGTAAACGGAATAGCTAATGTAAACCAAACGCCTTGCTTCGAAAAAAACTGTCTTTTCGAAACCAGAGCTACTTTAGCGTCCTCGTATTACCATACCTTTTCTGAGTAATTTAAGGGAGGATGTCAGTAAGAATCGAGCAGGGACCTATTAGGAAATTTTTTCGATTTTGTTCACCAAATTCGACGTGGTGAAAAAAAAACTGTATTTCAAAGGTGAAACAAATTTTCCTTTCGAGATCCTATACAGTAATCTTATAAATTCTAATGGTCATAAGTTATTATCAGATAACCAGCAAGGTGTCCTTGGATAGCTAATTCGACGGGCTTTAATTTTGATCTGAGAAGAATTTTGAGTTTTTCAGAAAATTTGATTTTGGCCCTGAAATACGGCCCTATAGCTTTCAAAGGCACTTTTTAACCAAATAAAGTATTTTATGCTCATTTCTACAACACCGTTCCTGCATACGCTTAAAGTACGTGAAATTTGCTATAAGATATTTGTCTTTCAAAAGAATTCAAGGTCCCAACCCTAGGCTCCGGAGCGCTTGAACATGATCGTGTGAATACAGAAGCAACCAGTGGATCCTCCAAATCAGCTGTTTTTGGTTCTTATTTTAAACGCATCAGAAAAAAATTTTCAGTTGTATGCAAGACGAATGGGGATTAAGTTTCATCTGCAATACCTTTTCAGAAAAATTCATTTCAGACCTAAAATACGGCCCCAGACGATGTCGAAGGTAATTTTCAAAGGCTTTTGGTCAGATTATGCATTTTCGTTTCATTTCCACAAAACAGCTTCTGTACGTTCTAAAAGTACTCGAAATTTGCTACAACATATGTCTCTTTCAAAAGAATTGAAGGTCCCACACTTAGGTTCCCTGGCGCCTGAACATGAACCAGGCACTCTACTCGGGGGTTTGACAAAAGCGCAGTGGTCAGCAGCGCAGCGGACAAAAGCGCAGCGCGCTGCCTGGTGCGCATATAATAGCGACTTTTTACCACTTTTCTGTTCAAACCATTTGGGACCTCTCTGTTTATTTGTGTCGGCCATTTTAACTCCACTATTAATTTCATCATGACGTCTAACAGTGAAAATTAGTGAATTAACTAACAAATCAAGCAACATTAGCGTGTTTCCTGATTCTCTTGTTTTCAATTTACAGGACAACAATGCCAATACGCAAGAATAATCCTAAAGAGGACATGTTCAACATCATTTCTATTAAAAATAAATGAAACTATCCGATAGGGTTAATTTGGAAGACAACGTGGAAAGGGTTGAAAGAAAGAGAGAGGGAGGGAAAGACAGAGAAAGTGAGATGTGTAAAAGAGTAAATGGTCAACAAGGAAAGTAAATGAGCGCTGATGGCATCACGAATCTCTAGCTCGCACTTTCTCTCTCTCTCTCTGGCCTCGCGCTGTGCTTCTGAGCACAGCTCTTTTGTCATACGTTCATGTTCAGGCGCCTATTAACCTAAGTCTGTGACCTTCAATTCCTTTGAAAGAGACATATGTTGTAGCAAATTTCAATTTCTTTTAGAACATACGGAAGCTGTTTTGTGGAAATGAAAAGAAAATGCATAATTTGACCAAAAACCTTCGAAAATTGCCTTAGACATCGTATGTTCAAGCGCGCCGGAACCTAGGGCTGGGACCTTCAATTCTTTTGAAAGACACAAGTCTTATAGCAAATTTCACGTAATTTAATCCTATGCAGAAACGTGTTGTAGAAATGAGCAAGAAATACTTTATTTGGTTAAAAACTGCCTTCGAAAATATTTAGGGCCGTATTTTAGGGCCAAAATTAAAATTTTCTGAAAAAGTCTTCTCTTATCAAAATTAAAGCCCGTCGAATTAGCTATCCAATGACACCTCGCAGGTTGTCTAATAGTAAGTTTGAAGCAGCTTATGACCAATGGAATTTATAAGATTACTGTACTTTGTCTCGCGCGGAAAATTGTTTTCACCTTTGATATACAGTCTATTTGTTCACTATATCGAGTTGTCTATTATACTCAATTTTGGTGAACAAAATCGAAAAAAATTTCCTAGGGCAGGCCTTGATCGAAGGATACTGACATGCTCTCTTAAAAGAGGTATCCGGGGAATAACTAACCTGTTTTTTTCTATATGAACATGTTCATAGCGTAAAACATGTATCCAGAAACATTGAGCTATTTTCTTCCATTACATTCTGAACAATAGTAACGTGAAAACTGGCGTTCAGAGAATTAGCTACGGTAGGTCAGAGCCGCCCTCCTATTTCACATGCTCTCTCGACCGAGCGACAGGCAACTTTTTGAGCGCGCGCATTCAAAGTGGTTCTCTAGCGCTACTGTATAATTATTCGCCGGATACTTCCTTTAATGGACTTCCGTTTGAAACCTTTGCACGTTTGAACTTTTCGGTGTTCTCCCTTCTTTAAAGAACTACAAAAGAACCTACATATGTACCTATTTAAGGTTCAACGTTTCAGGATAATATGAAGATTGCAAGAAGTGTGACTTGTGGTGGCTTCGGATTGTGGCTCACCGATGGCGCCATTATAAATATGCAATTCGCGTGCGCCAAGAGTATAAAGGAATTTATTCCTGTTCCAAACGAAACTTTTATTTAATATTGTATACAAATCTCTTAGCGATCGTTAGAGGTCGGAAGGAAATTAATGGGAGCATGCAGTGATAAACCTAGCAGTTTTTCGCTGTAATAAACACACCTTCTTAACGGAGCACGAACCTCGAAAGTAATCTATTTGAATTTTCCTCATCACTGTGGAATTTTTGGAGGATTATTCTATCGGGTACATTTCCAGAGATCAAATCCAAGAAATGGAACTACATGACATGTTTGTTTTTTTATCATGTTATAAACAAATCAATTTTCTCAGGCTGCAGAGAGTGTGTCGTTGCCAGCCAAAGCGGAATCTACGCCAGTCCAACACTCTTCTCAGCGCGTTCAAGTGGTTGCCTGAGGGCAACATGCTTGGATGGAGTGCTCTACGCTAAAAATGGTTCAAAATATCTTCACCAAGCGAATCCAGAAGATCCGTCGAATCCCATTTTTGCATCATGTGAAACCGATGGCACGTGGAGCATTGGTAGCGAACGGCGATTTGACTCGATTGCGTGCTGTCAGTCTCCTTTGCTTTTTTATCTCTCTCTCTCTCTAAAATTTTCCCAAAAATATATGCACAGCAAGTCAAACCGTTCTTTTAGTTCTTTTCGTTGATCGTACTCTTTTAACAGCAAAAATCAACGCCATCTGCTCAACTGGCTGCTCGCAGCAAGACCTGGGTGTGCTCACCACAGCCCCCTACGGATACGTCGTAACACAACAGAATCTCAAGTATAGGACAGGTGGACGTTTGCAAAAATTTCTGGATTGTAGCAGTCTTTTTTTCTTTCAGTTAGGTTTTTTTTGTAAGAATCAAAATTGTCTTCAGGCTTGACTTCCGGTTTATGCGCGACTATCTCATGTGAACTGCCCTATAAACTTGCAATCGAACGGGTTGGTTTCTGTGTCCTCACAAACCATAGTCATGAATTTCCCAAGTTAAGCATGCTGCAACCGGAATTGCGCTCCTTTCTTCAACATTGACATGTCGCGGAGACAACATGTGGTATCGTGATCAATTTGAAAGGCTTAAAGCAACCAAGGCCGGCTGCGTAGCTCGTCGGGTTTTTTTTTTCAGAATATTTACCTTTAGTGAAACGTTATAACACACAACCGTACTGCAACAAAATTTTGGTATTTGGTGACCATGAGTAACCGATTAGATTAGATCGTGGCAATTCTAGAAATGAGCAGAAAAAAAGTTACAAGAAATATTGTTTTTTGAAGAAAGAATGCGTTTTAATCTTCAGCATGCGACAAGTGTAGTGTCGAGTTCCCGACACTCGATCGAAACTTTACGAAAGCGACCTTTCGTACAACAACGAACGGCTGTCTCGCTCCTCTCGCCTGCCCGGAGGGAAATTTCGTCTACATGACTTCTAGTGACTCACAGCCGGAGGAAGCGCATGATGAGCCACGTTGCGAAAGTGGCAAATGGAGTATTGGCGAGCAATCTGTATCATTCGTCGGATGTAAAGGTTCTCATATTGATCCTCTAAAAGTCGTAATTAACTTAATATTGAAAGAAATGCATATGTTTTTTTGAACGAAGATCATTCTTAGTAACTAAAATGTACTTCCAGGAAGATTGAACCTTTTCTACTTGTTACAATGTTAAAAGCGTGCAAAATATGGTTTAAATGACACCTTCCCATTTCATACACCGTCTAAACGGCCCAAAAATTTTCGAAAACGTCCTAATTTACTACAGTAGAATCGTTTGGTAATTGCATCCTTTAATGAATAATTATGTTAAAGACTTGGCAAGCTTTTGTCACATTTCTTTTTCAGCAAACATTTAAGTTAAGATTAATACATTCAGGTTCGTGTCCTTCGCTCAATGAGCTCGTATGCGATCGAGGAGAGCCGTGTGCGCTTGATCTCATTCACTTGAATGACGACAACCCTGTGCTTGTATGCGTCAAGGAGAGCACCCTTATAAAGGCTAGTGTATTGCTGGTGCTTGTTTTCAGGCAACCCTCGGCAATTTAAACAAGTAGTATTTTTTCTCGGTGATCGTCCTCTACAACTGTAATGAGAGACAATTTTCAAATTTTTCTTACAAGTACTATAAAATGTCATAGCATAGGGAAGCAAGCACGCTGCTTTGAACGAAATACACAGCGCTCTATCTTTCACAAGTACTCACGACGAGAACTTTCAGTCCACGTCACCCAAGCGCGAAGCAGGCGAACGTGGTCAATACATCAAGTGTTCGAGCGAAGGAAGGTGGTGGTCCCCTCCTCCTGCCAAAGTCGAGTACAACTTCTTCACATGTATTTATGGTTAGCAGGAGCGTCGTAATAGCAAAAAAAAATCGATATATGAAGATGAACCGAAATTTCGTCACTCAGTCCTCAAATGTACATGTGTTTGGGAATCAAGATGTCCCTCACAAGCTCTGCTTCACTTTGACATTAATCTATGGTGTACAATCTCACATGAGAAGCGAGCTATTTGTATGTTATGTGTATTAAATGCAAGGAAATACAACGAAGACTTTCAGCATGCTCTTACGAATGTGAGACGAGTACTGACGGCGGACTTCTCTCTATTCCGGCCAATGTTCAAATTGTCAGGCGACAACACTTGCTGAGAGCAACTGAGGTGTGGATGGTGTGGAAATGAAATGTCTTCTGATAACTTTGTGCATATGGACAAATAGCGATATACACCCACGGGTGTATGTGGATGTATGCTGGGTGTATGCGTGTATATTGCTATTTGCCCATATGCGTCTCTTCAGACCTCCTTTTGCATCCATGCGACATGTGCGCCCGACCAAACAATGTTCGGCATCAACGAGGACAACGTGCCGCACGCAATCGGGAAAGAGGCGACTTGCATTGACACTGATGAACAAGACCACAAATGGCTGGCGAAGACTGGAGGCAAATACCTGAAAGTGTTCTGCGTTGACAAATGAGCAATAAAAAGATGCTGACATAACATGGCACAAATTTTCAATAATTGCTCGTGTATTTGCATTTCGTGTCGTAATACAATAAACAAGCAACGATTTGTGCATTACCCGTTCCCGGCAATATGGATTATCCGCAAAGGAAACAGATTCCGAAAAGTACACACTTATTTTGCAGTGTCGTGAGATAATGCACTAACTAATTACCTTAAAAAATCTTCGGGTAAGAATTAAATGTTGAAAGAATCCGGAAACAGCAGCATTCCACACGAGAGCAGTAGAACATTCAGAACCGTTGCTCGGCTGTGTCAGAAAAAAAAAAGAAAAAAAAAGTCAAGATGAGAAACGAGTAGAAGTATTTTTGTGCGTGAATCCAGTTTGTGACACGTACTCGAGTGAATGACCAAATGTGAGGGATGAAAAGTGTTCATGTAGCCAGAAAATTTTTTAAATTTTTTCTCTCGTCATTTTTGCACTATTTCTTATCAGAGACAATAGGCAATTCTGAACTATGACAGAGACTGTATTTGGCATGAAGTGGCCAAAAGACTATTGGAATGCTCTATGCATCCACGTCCAAACAGTCGACAGACGCTGCATGCGAAATGTCACCACTTCATTAGTTCTGTCTCTGGAGAAGAATGAAGTCAGCGAAGGAAGTCTATGAATGCAATCAAGGAAGCTCATTTGGAAGTAGCTAAAGTTTATTCAGTGAAGAATGCCTTTGTGAAGCAAGGAAACTTGCAATTTTCTCGCTGATTGTGAGTGTTTCATGTGCTTTCTTTTGTTTAGAACAAATAAGCATACTATGTACATATATGACTATTTCCAATTTTAGGTCAAATGCTTCTGCATTGTTGCGCTCTTCTCGTAATTTTATGAGCCATCTCGGCAGGAAAGCCATGCGACAAGGACGAGTTATTCTTTAAAACAATATGTTTTTTCAATCTCAGGTATTCCAAGAGCAACTATTTGCATGCTCCTAGCAATGGTTTGAAATAATTTGCAGTAATCATTATAGTATATTGTCTTCCTTTTAAATTTACTATTAAATTAAACAGATATTTACAGCCTGTAAGACTTGCGAGACGCCACGCTTCTTGCCGTCACGCGACTGTCCCAAGTTTGGCGGCACTGCTGCAGCGAGCTCCGCTTCTTCCTTCAAGTAAGTAGTCTTTCAATCCATTTATCCTTTTAAATACACAACGAAAATTAATGCTGAACATTAAAAAAATGATATTTCTCAACAGAAACTACAAGGAGATACTTCTTCATTTATTATGTACTTATAAAGCGCAAAACGGCGTTTGTTTGCCATCGAGCTGAGGTTATCACAATGCAATTTTGAGTAGAAAGAATACGGATAGAAAAAGATCAAGAGAAAGAGAAAAGGAAGAGAAAGAGAAAAAGAAGAGAAACAGAAAGAGAAAGTTGAAGAGAAAGAGAGAAATTCCAGCGCTATGCGCGAGGATTCTTTGGAGTCAACAAGGTCTAGGTTGAAAAAGTGCACTAACTCGTCATGAGCGTGGCGTCAGACAATGAAGCGTTTTGAAATTTCATGGAAGATCCAGAAGAGTCAGATTAGAAACTTCGTAACTATGAATTACTCAGTGATGCCATTCTTGTTCGTCATGCAAAAAAGGGTAAACAAAACTGAGCTCATTATCAGTGTTAGCTGACTTTGCCAGGTTACCATGGATTTTGCATTGTCTCAGGGAGCTACAGATCACATTTTCTGCATTTTCTGACATGCTGACAATGAGATGTTGCGGACCAGGAAGACAGACTATTTTCTAACAAATGCCTAAGCACTTGAGGCCCATATCGCTTTTCCGAAAAGAATAACCTCGAAAGTTCGGCCTCCGCCCAAGTTGACTTGACTATTGTGAAGGCTGCAGTCTTCTAAGCTCTGTTCCTATCGGTGACTATATTCATGTATTGCTTCAGCCGATGCGGTTTATAAATCTGCAGATCAACAAGGTAAACCCAACTGCGCTGAGCATTCTTCTCGACTTTGGTCCTCGGTCACGTGCTTTCGCTTCATCTGCTACAACGAATCGAGATTCGAACGCATCTTCTGGATTGCTGCCTGTATTCTTCTGTCAGTTTCGATATAAAAACATTTTCCTGCAACTTACAACTAGTTACTGGCAAAATGTAATTAGGAATATACTATCAGGTTTTAGTTTGTAATATTTACTATTTTTCAATTGAGTGGCCTTTGCCATAAGCGTCGCCCTGTCGGGCATCCGTAACCTCGGCTTTCCCTCTCATACGAGTTCGACAAGCAGGTAAATACATCAGGACGAGTTTGTGCTTTTTGTAGACAGAAGAGAAGCTTCTCATCCTTCAGGAAATTCGACGCCATTACCATCTGCAACTCGAACCTTTACAAAATGTCCACGATCAACAAGGATCCATCGTTTCATGCAATTTCCGAACTAATAATGGCATGATTACAAATGACATTTATTTAATAGTGAGCTGCATTGTTAGAAGGAAGAAAGTTAATTTTTTCATTGTCATCGAAACTTGCTATAAAATCTAGCAACTGAACCGAAATTTTCTTGCATTTCGTACAACTTGATTACATTTTATATAAACGTACAAAACTAACATTTCACGATTTTAATACGAGATTTCTGAAAGATTTGTGCAAGCGAAATCAAAACGTTTTCAGAAAACACGTTAATAATGCAGCTTTCAGTGTTGTATATAAGAAGAATTTTGAAGCAAACCACCATTCTTATCTTCACCGAATATCGCGAGAGGTTATCTTATCCTCGTCTTTCCATTTATTTTTTTATTTATTTTTAATTAATTAAAAATAAATAAAAAAACGAGAGACTTACATATGCTTTAATATTTCAGGACTTCCATTCATCATGGCAGCACCGTCGGAGCAGAACAGTAACGGCCTGAAGCCGAACAAGCCGGGCGAACCGAATTTTAAGGTACGACAGAAAGATTCTTCACTTTTAAACTTTCTCTAAAGTTAATTCTGTATGTTAACTTTTTATTTACAACTAGACATATCAATACTCAACTAAACCTTAACCTTAGCTCTTCCAGCTGCCGATTGAGCCGATTGGCCCGATTGTCTTCAAGCGCGAGGGCAAACTTTGCTACGCGAAGAAGGTCCTCGAGAATAACACGGACAAGAAAGTCGTCTTCAAGGTCGACTTCAAATTACACGAAATTCATTAATTGCCAACATCAAGGCATTTCGGTTTGAAATAAATACGGAATAAATAGTACACATTTACATACCTATTCTCTATAATTAAAGCGATGTGGCAACTATTTCGAATTGTGATGCTATTAAAGAACAATCATAATTATACATACATATTACCTTAACAAATAAACGTGAAAAGTACCTAAACTTCATAGAAAAGGAAATTCTAATTCCATAACATTCTAGGTGAAGGTGACGAACAGGGTGCTCTTCCGTGTCAACAAAGCGGTCGACGTTCTCGCGGCCGGGGCTCCTCTCTTCCCTGCTGAAATGTGGAGTGTTAATCAGGTAGAGCCCTAAAGAATTAAACATACATTCATTTAGCGCATTTGCGAAGCACGTTGTTCACCCGTCGTTCTTTTACTCTCAGCGCTGTTGAAATCGCATTCCTCCTAATGTCTAGTCTGATTATAAAATTTTACAATAATATCTCATTTGGAAAAATTTTGAGCAAAAATAACTTATCATAAAAAAAATTTGAGCGAAAATCATCAACTGTTAAAAAAATTTTGAGCGTAAATCATTTGAGCGATAATCATTTGAGCGAAAATCAGGGAACCGGCCAAGGCATATCAAAGCTTTTTTTTAATTATGGAACGATATCCATATCAACTGATCAGCAGCCATCCTGTCCATAAAAATATTTCTAAACGTTTTTATTAAAATAGTAATAATAATAGTAACTATTATTATTTATATCTACGTATAAGGCAATTTCAGGTAAACATCCGCATCTTCTACAGCGGCACTCCGGAGGAGGCTTTGACTTACTTCGTCGCTTTCTACCACGCGGACATCCCTGAGGCGGCCGCTGCCAAGAAGGACTCTGAGGTACCAAAAGATTTAAAGGAGCTGACCGCGAAACAATCAACGCCATTGCTTTTCTAAGGTTGTCGGGAAGTATTTAGCGAAAGGATTGTTTCAGACAAAGAGTGAGGAGGCCACATGTCCTTGCTGATAACTGATTTAAATATTCGATATATTATTGTTAAAAGATGACGACTTCAACAATTAAAAAATATCCATATATTGTGGTGATTGTATAATGAAACGAGGTAAAAAAAATTTTTTTTTTCAGATTTGGAAGGAAGTTCAGCCAGCGGGTGTGATGCGAATTACTTGCGCTTACGAAAAGGAAGAAGGAAAGGAGAAAAAGGAAGTGAAGAAAGAGGAAGAAAAGAAGAAGGAGAAGAAAGAGGAAGAAAAGAAAGAATCGAAGAAAGAGGAAGCAGAGAAAGAGGCTGAGCCGGCAGCGGAGAAGCAGGAAGAAAGGAAGGAGGAAAAGAAAGAGGAAGATAAGGAGGAGAAGAAAGAGGAAGAAAAGAATGAGGAGAAAGAGGATGAAAAGAAAGAGCCGCCAGTGGAAAAGCAGGAAGAAAAGAAGGTTCATATGAATTGCACTTATCCCTCTTCTCGTATTTTCTTTATGATTGGTGCTTCTCAAATAAAGAAATCGTGGAAAAACTATATTTAGGATGCAGCAGATGAGGAGAAGAATCAAGATATTGTGAAGGGAGGAGAAAAAGAGGAGAAGAAGGTTTTTACCTTTTTAATTTCCCATTTTTTAAAACTATTATATGAGTTCTGAAATTCGTCAAGTTATTTACAAAAAAAGTACATTTATGTTTGTATCTAATATCATTATTTAGGAAGATGAGGCTTGTGCTGCGAATCCGGAGAAGGACGACGAGAAGAAGGCAGACTCCTAGACAGCCGCCTTCTGGTTCGCGCTACAGCCATCATGCCCCGCGAACCTTTCATCGTCCACTCAACCACAATCTCGCCGCAAGCCAAGCGCAAATAAAGTCCTTAGATGAAGAATTCGGTGGCTTTTCAAAGGCAACATTCACCTTGAAGTAATAGAGTAACTTGTACTCGTTACTCAGGCTGCAAGAGAGGAGCGATTCGACTCCAAAGGGAAGAGATTCGGTGTTAATCAGTATATGATGTCATCTCCATTATCGTCCTCATTAACTCTCCATTCCATTCTCTCTTTTCCCATGACGGCTCCTTTCTGCCTTTCGCTATTCAAGTTTCGTTACCTCTCCGTTCAGTCTTCTCCATGTTCCCTCGTTCGGATAGTATAATTGAACTTAAATTCAGAAGTGAAACAACGTTGGTGAGCAAGGATATGTATTGCTTGGCAAGGACCTTGCCCGCACCCTTGCAAACGGAGGTCATAAGTTACCATGGAATCTGGACCGAAATGTTCTTGCCTTGCCTGTTCAGCATCCCTTCACTACATTTTGTACAGATTTTGCGCCTACTCTATTTCTGCTCCATCTATGTAAATATTGCTGATATTGTTGAAAAACACACAGTCATCAGCTAATGTAAGCTTATTATTCTTCTATCAATTAAAGCTTTTTTTTCAGATCAGACTCGTGGCAGAGTCGACTCTTTTGAACGTAATCTTTGACTTTTCTCGCTGGTCCTCAGTTGCATGCATTCGATTTTTCTGCTACCTTGCAATACATACAAGTTGTCTTTTTGATTTAGTTTTAAGGAACATGAAGAAAAACTGACTATTGCACCGTTCTTATTGTGCGACTAAAAGTCAAGTCTTCAATCAGGAACTTCTCACGTCCCAGATTCTGCTCGTTCTCTCGAACGACGGACTGCTCAATCCAAAGTCGACTGGCATTGCTCAACGACATTCAGCTCTACGACAATTCAGAATGGTTCGTCCGTGAGCTCAATTGACTACTTCTCGCTTGACGACTGCTACAGCTGCTTCACTGCGAACGACGCTGAAGATTCCATCAGTTTGGCGCCCCTTCTATTCACGGGGGGCACTTTAAAGTTTTGTGAGGAACACCAGTGCACCCAGGACTGCTCCACCTTCGGCACTTTCGGTGCTTCAACAACATCTCTCCTCGTGCTTCCGGATCAGAGGACGATAGGCATTCGAGCATGGGGCTACAGTACACACGAGGCCACTGCGAAAGATTTCGTGTGCCCACTCGGCGGACTCGTCGTCGCCTCCTCCACGGAAGCTGCAACACGATCGGCTTGCGTCATGACCCTTTGCCAATTCCAACCTGAGTCGACTTCGGGCGGCATTCGTCTTTCCATCCGAGAGTAAATCATAACCAACTATCGACGTCAGCTACCGTCGCCGGAGGGAAGTCTTCGGCATTTCGCGGTTGTGAAGAGCTCCCATTTTGTGAGACACTCGTTAGTTTACTTTGCCAAACTCGTGGACGGTCACTATTCATCCGCCAACAAGAATTTCTCACCACCCGACTCTAGCTTCTGGGCAGTGTTTTGAGCCATTTAGCTGTCTCCTTCTCATCCTTCCTCCACTATAATATCATTGCCGCTATCCTTGCAATTGCGGTGCTCCTCCTTTATTATTATTCTATCAGAAAATACAGATAAAGATAGTTTTCTGTGACGAGGCGCAAATTGCAACAGTTAGATAACAACGAAAAGCTATCTTGTGATGAGGTGGCAAGAGATAAATAGTCAGAATGAAGTGTGTGAAAATAAGAGATGACCGCCATCGCTGCCCGTTCCTTGCAGAGAGTGGCTGCTGCCCGGTCGGATACGCAGAGTCTCCTAAGTAAGACGGGAGGGTCGAGACGGAAAAAGCAGCAGAGGATGAACAGGTGATGCTGGTAGAGCTGAGAGAAAGAGAGAGCGGAGAGAGCGGCAGAGGAGGGAGAGAGGGCGGAGGGAGTGGAGGAATCGAAGAGGAGAGAGCGCGAGAGAGGAGAGAGAGTTGAGAGAGAGACAACGATGGCAGGGATGGAGAACTGGAAGAGGGAGGGGAGAGGAGAGGGAGGGAGAGAGAGAGCTGAAAGTAGAGAGAGGCAGAGAGGCAGCGTGAAGATACATACACACAAAAACCTCTTGTCAACCTTCTTGCCATGAGCCACATGTACGACATTTCCTTCTATGTTAAAAGGCGCCAATTTTGACGCAATCAGTTAGTTCCTTTTTTTACACAAGCATCCATTATACGGCATTTGTATTTTACTATTCTATGACGCAGTTTTGTCTAAGACCTTACAAAATACAAATTTCATCGCCTTATTGAATTGCAGAATATCTAAAGCTAATTAGCGATTAAAAGCAGGAAAAAGGACCAGAGATATGTATTTCGCATTTCTTTCTGAATAACTGAAATGTATCTTCTGTCGCTTTGCAAATTCATAGACCCTGGAGTGCCAAAAGCAACCGTTGTGCGATTAACACTTTCATAAGTTATTCGGCAGGAAATGAAAACAACCGGGGTGGAGGTTTCTTCACTTCGGATGATCGAAAAGTATTACTGATATGTCATATTGAATTCACAGATGTGTTGCATGTAAGAAGAAGTCACACATGTTTTTGGAAATTAATAATCATTTGTTTTTTAATTTGTATTTAATCATTGATTTATGAAAATATAAAAAAAAAGGAATTTTTTGTTCAGGTCTTCGGGCCAATCCTCCCGATGTCACAATCGTGCCCTTTGAAGTGGCATTCGAATTTGTGCGAAGGTGACCGGTTTTGTGTTTATGTCCAACTCTCTTCTTCTCTCTTTCTTCCACTTTGACTCTCTGTTTCTCTCTTCCTCTCCTTCTCTCTTTCTCTCAATTTTCACCCTCGTTCTAATTCTTCCCCTATCTTAGAAAGGACAATCTGTTATATGGGAAGAGAGAGAGAGAGAGAGATAGAGCGAGAAAGAGAGAGAGAGAGAGAGAGAGAAAGAGAGAAAGTGTAAGAGAGCGAGAAAGAAAGGGAGGGAAAGAGAGAGTGTGAATGAAGAAGTTAGAGGGAGAGAGAAAGAGAGAGAGAGAGACAGAGCGCGCGAGAGAGAGAGGACGAGTGTGGGTGAGAATGAATATGTAACCTAAAAATAAAAAGTAGGACTTACATAGTTAATTCGAAATCTCACAAGACTAATTTGCCGTTTCCCCTTGAGCACAGTGTTAAGCAAATTTGTTATGTGCTTATTTGCAAACCTATGTATGTTCTCATCCATATTACTAACAAAGATGGTAAAAACAAATTGCTAATTAGCAAATTGCGTAGTTATTATTCTCAAGAGAGAGAGAGAGAGAGAGCGAGAGAAAGAAAGTTGGAGAGGAAGGGAGGGAATGAGAACGAGAGAGACAGAGAGGGAGAGAGACGGCGAGAAAGAAACGGAAAGAGAGGGCGATATAGATATGGTAGTATCATTACCACGCAACTATTTTCGGAACAAAAAAAAACATATTCAAATCCAAGTCGTTGTCGAAGACGCGTAGAATCATGCGAGTGAATGCTTCCCCGAATCGGTTCGACGTGAATTGGCTCGAGAAGAAGAAGGTTTTTATTTTGTTTCATTTTATTACGTCAAACACGAATTTGTTTCCTTTCGTGTATTACAACATCAATAATATTCTAAACAGAGGATTAAGATGGAGAAGTCTATCATGGCTAGCAAGAAAGGCGTACAAAGAGACATTCTCTTCAAGATTAATGCATTAAAATGTTTCAAACAGAGCTTAGTGCTTCTGCTGCTTGGCCTGCAGACTGCTCGATGCGGACGAGATCTAAAGTGGAAATGAAAAAAGCTGCAAATCTCTTCTAGGGACCCATCTAAGTATATATGAAATACGCGACGGTTTTGAAAATCATAATTCTTCTCGGCAAGAAGAGGGAGAGAGGAGAAGGAAAAGATAAAGAATTGCTGCGATCGCCATTAGGATGGCCCGGTGGTTCAGGTAGGATTTGGCAATATGATAGAAAATGATGATTTTGTCCATTGATACTCTTTTTCCTTGGAGAAGTGCTTAACTACAGCCATATACAAATAAAATTAATTAATCATGACGAGACAGTTAGCAGCCTAATGAGAAGAGATCTTGAATTTAATTTAGTTTAATATATTAAAATTTATCTTCTTTCATATGTTGCAAATCCTACTTTTGCAATGTGGCCTGCCGACCGAGCCGCAGCTCGATGGGACGAGATCGGAGCGCGAGGGCGGACGGGCGCCGCCGGCGCCGGCTCCAGAAGCGCGTCCGCCGCCGACCGTGCGGGGCCGCCAGGGGGGGGGGAGGAGAAGAGGCGAGAAGGAGGAAACCAAGGAGGAAGAGAAGAAGGTGGAGGAGCCACCAAAGGACCCCCGAGAGGACCCCGTCGGATGGATCGGACAGCAGATCCCGCCTGCCGTGCACATTGCCAGGATGTTTCCTTTTTTGGTGGGAAGCGTTTTTCTCTGCTTCTCTGTTCTATCTCTCTCATTTGCTATTTACAAGGATTTAAAATGTTGAAAAGTGCTATCAACATCTCTTCCAGGTCAACTACCAGGTTCTTGACTGGGAAGTATGCGATTTGCACGCAAGCCCCTTCCCGGAAAAAAAATGGGGTTCGTTGCTCTCTCTCTCTCTCTCTCTCTCTCTCTCTCTTTCGCTCTCGTTCTCGCTGTCTCTATCTCTGTCTCTCTCATTCGTTCTCGTTCTGTATCTGTTCTCTCTCTCCCTCTCTCACTCTCTCGCTGTCTCTCTGTCGCTCTTCCCAAACTCTTCCAAGTAACTTGTCAAAAACAAAGTTATAAGGACAACAAAAGTAATTTTCGAGCATTTACTATTTTAAACAAAGCTGTCGATGCCATATCGAGGTAAGAAAATTTCAATTGGGGCTATGCTTACAGGCGTCTTAAGAAAACCACCTAGTACTTAAAACCAAAGAAAAGTCATTTTTCTTTGAGCGAGGGCGCGTAAAAAGGGAAAGGCAGCGATGGGAGGCAAGGGAGTGGGGGGGGGGGGAAATCAATCGCTGCCTACGGCGCGCTCCGCAAGCCGTGCGAAAGAACATTGAAGAGGGCCGTAGTTTAGATTTTTTCGTAAAAAATGCAAAAAAAAAAAATTATTAAAAATCTATATATAATAAGATATAATTTAAAAAGAAAAGGGAAGCTACCATAAAGGCAAGGAAGAAGAGTGCGAGAACGATGGTGCAGAGGACAATCAGCATGCCAGGGTCTCCTGAAAAAAATAAGGGATTTAAAATTGAATCATCAAATATCTTTTTGTTAATTTCACATTGTACCCTACATACATAAAATTTCTTCTTTAGTTTTTTTTATTAGATCGCTCTCATCAATCTAAATGCGTTAACACTTGTTGTGTATATTTGCATTAGTGAAAAAGCCGCCCGTTATCGGGTGCTCAGCAAGTCTCTTCTGCCCCGGCGTCTGATATCCGACGAGAGTGTCATCAATGTTAAAGCCTGCCAGAGTCTTCTGTTGGTGTCGAATTATTTGTCCATGAGATGTTCTTTGAACATGTCCAATAGTTCTCTCGGATCGGTAACGTCTCCGAAGAGTAGGATAGTAGCGAACATGCATCTTAGCTGCTTTGGCAATCGAATCTGAAATTTTTGCTGATTAAAATGAAATAACAAACAAAAAGTGGATGGGGTGCATGTCTTCTAAAACATTTTGAGCTTCCCAACTAGAATAGCACCCTGTTCCCTATATCCCTCAGGCGGCATCCCAATAACCATTATTTTCCGCGCCCCCTCGGCTCTGTCCACATCTTGAATTCAAAGGTACAAGTATTGTGGACTCACAATTAACATTAGCTTTTACTGGCCATTTCCTTTTCGCCTCGGCAAACTGGCGGTTCTGTGCCGTTGCACCATTATGATCGCTCTGGCTAACAAAAAAAACGTTGCTTGATTGATATGTGCGTCATAACCGTGATGTTTTAAATTAAGCTTAAGAAATACGCGATAGATAGTCGGAAAAGAGTGCATTTAGCTGACAATGAGATGAAATTTGTTCTACTTTCAATGGTGACAAGTTATCATGCGCTGTCAAACGTCGCAACGAGTACGGCGCCGTTCTGAAGGCGGTCGATGCTGCGAAACGCAAGAAGGAGAATGAGATGCTCGCACTGCCGACTTATCAGGTAACTTAGTGGTAAACTAGGAAATCCTGGGCCGTGAATTAGAGAGGACCCTAATTCGCTTCAAAAAACCGATATGGTATTACCAAATTATATTTTTTTAGAGTTGTCTAAGATTACAGCTATAGAGACAACCAGCGTTTTGGGTGTCAATTTTTAAAAGTTTGGTTTTGAAAATCATAATTCTTCTCGGCAAGAAGAGGAAGAGAGAGAGAAGGAAAAGAGAAAGAATTGCGTAGGATGGCAAGGTGATTCAGATAGGATTTGACAATATGATAGAAAATGATGATTTTGTCCATTGATACTCTTTTTCCTTTGGGAAGTGCTTAACTACAGCCATATACAATAAAATTAATTAATCATGACGAGACAGTTAGCAGCCTAATGAGAAGAGATCTTGAATTTAATTTAGTTTAATATATTAAAATTTATCTTACTTTAATTTATTCAATTTATCTTCTTTCTTATGTTGCATATCCATCATACTGCTGCAACGTGGCCTGCCGACAGAGCCGCAGCGCGACGGTGGACGGGCGCCGCCGGCACCGGCTCCAGAAGCCGCCGACCGAGCGGGGCCGCCAGGGGGGGGGAGGAGAAGAGGCAAAGAAGGAGGAAACCAAGGAGGAAGAGAAGAAGGTGGAGGAGCCACCAAAGACCCCGAGAGGACCCCGTCGGATGGATCGGACAGCAGATCCGATAGTTTCGTATCTTTGAAGAAAAAAAAGATAAAGATAAAATCACATTCCAACTCCCGTACGAATTATTTGTTTACAAATTAATTTTTGAAATGTTAATTTCTTAGACGAGATAAAATGACATTTATTTCGTAATTGATGGGTCCGCCGAAGCAGAGACTTACCTCAAAGGTAATCCTTGCAACACTGAAAAGTTATTTTGGATATATTAAACACATGAATTTTGCTTCCTATTGTTCGACTGAAATTTTGAAAAAAGGGCAACGTAGCAGAATCTTGATTGGCGAGATAGAATAAATCTTCCTTACGGTGCTATGGTTGCTGTTGCTGTTGCTTCTGCTCGATGCGGACGAGATTTAGACGCAACTAACAATAAGTATATATGAAATAAGCGACGGTCTTGAAAATCATAATTCTTCTCGGCAAGAAGAGGGAGAGAGATGGAAAAGAGAAAGAATTGCTGCGATCGCCGGTAGGATGGCCCGGTGGTTCAAGTAGGATTTGGCAATATGATAGAAAATGACGATTTTGTACATTGATACTCCTTTTCTTTCTGGAATTGCTTAACTACAGCCATATACAATAAAATTAATTTAGCATGACGAGGCAGGTAGCAGCCTAATGAGAAGAGATCTTGAATTTAATTTAATTTAATAAATGTATCTTACTTTAATTTATTCAATTTATCTTCTTTCTTATGTTGCATATCCATCCTACTGCTGCAATGTGGCCTGCCGACCGAGCCGCAGCTCGATGCGGCCGTGATCGGAGCGGGAGGGTGGACGGGCGCCGCCGGCGCCAGAAGCGGCCGCCGGGTTTGCGCCTGCTGCCGACCGAGCGGTCCGCCCGCCATGCCATACTTGTGTAAGGGTGTTTGATTTGCATGAGAGCAGATATTACTGGAATGGCCTCTTTTAGAGATGATTAGCTATAAGGTTATAAGTATTCCACAATCAGGGACGGGACCCCATTGGGCGAAGGCAAGATCAAAGTATATTAATGCAAATGAAATGCAGAATATAATGTAAATATAAATTGATTTGTTAATTAATTAATTAAAATTGAAAGACGAATGATCAATTTGATGAACAATAACAGGCCGATTTAGCGAGATTCAGCGCGATTTCTCGTGCGGCTTTTTTTTATGAACTTGCCAGCCTTGATCGCGTTGCGGGTCTGTGGGAATAAGAAATTATTTTGTCACTCTTTCTTTCTTTCTCTCTCTCTCACAACAGCAACAGCAAAAAAACAAGCTTTGAAAGAATCTCGACAAGGTCGGGGGAGAGAGAGAGAGAGAGAGAGAGAGAGAGAAGAATGCTCTGATCCTTTAGCTCTCATCTCAACTCTTAGTTTTTCCCCTCATTTCTCTCATCAGATACGCCCTTATTTCACGTGCGTTGCAGCGCCCTTCCGCAACAAGGCGTCGTGCTGCTTTGAGCCTAAATAAGTATTCATTTTAATGTCATTTTTATAGGTTTTCTGTTATCAGTCAAGTGAATAACTGATCAATATTAATTTTATTGCATACAAATATTTTAAGAGAGTAAGCGCATAATTTCGTTTGATGCGATTAAGATAATTTTTTCATCGAATGTGAAATGGACTATGGATTCTGAAATGCACATTGAATTTTTTGTAAAAAAGAAATAAAATAAAATTTTGGCACCCGTGGTTTCATTTAATGCGCTTTTGCTCAAAAAGCCGACGAAAAGATAATATTTGATTCCTCTCTCGTACACATTCCCCATACATTCATACAAGTAAATTTACATAAGTATACATACACCGCAGTCAATTTCATTACTCTTTCTCCCTCTCACTTTCGCTTTCTTTCTCCCTTTCTCTTCATTCCTAATCTATCTCTTTATTTCTCTCTCTCTCTCTATCTTTCTCTCACTCTTTATCTTTCTCTCTCTCTCTCTATCTCTCACTCTACCTTTCTCCATCTTTCACTCTTTATCTCTCCATCTTTCTCGCTATCTCTTTCTCTTTGTTTCCTCATCTCTCTCTCTCTCTCTCTCTCTCTCTCTCTCACTTTCTTTCTCTTTTCCTCATCTCTCTCTCTCTTTCTCTTTTCCTGATCTCTCTCTCTCTCTCTCTTTCTCTTTTCCACATCTCTCTCTCTCTCTATCTCTCTCTTTCTATTTTCCTCATCTCTCTCTCTCTCTCTTTCTCTTTTCCACATCTCTCTCTCTCTCTATCTCTCTCTTTCTATTTTCCTCATCTCTCTCTCTCTCTCTTTCTCTTTTCCACATCTCTCTCTCTCTCTATCTCTCTCTTTCTATTTTCCTCATCTCTCTCTCTCTCTCGCTCTCTCTCTCCAAGAAAAATCATTCATGTCGACAATTGAACTTTACGCAAATTCATTTGTTATGCGCACGCTCTGGGGAAATTATTGCGCAAGATAGTATTGAGCAAAAACGTGTTTAACCAGAGTTCTACAGAAATTGATTAAGATATGCAATTGTTTATCGTGTCGCCCTAACGAGCTCCTTTCAGCAATCCGTCCTAGATGGACGCACTTTCACAATCGGCGATCAATCACAAGAAACTGACAGAACTCATAGTGGGTGGTTTGAGAAGCCTTAATCTGGTTGTTGACGTCAAGCAGTTTAAGAGAGCCTCTCTGTATGCCTCCAGTAGGGCCTGCCCCAGATCCAGAGTTGGAATTCGAGTATGAAAACATAGTCAAGCATGGCACAGGGCCCCAGTAGCAAGATTAAATGGTAAATAATTTTTTTCAAAAAAAAATTATTGTGTGAACAGTTGAAAGGATGGATACTTTTTGAATTGATGTATCTCGCTTCAAACTCAATATTTTTCAATTCTCTTTTTTTTATTAGCATCCCCATTGAATTCTAAACAAAAACTCTCTAGATGTATTTAAGTCAAATATTTTATTTTTACATCGAAAAATTATTTGAAATATTTAATTTTGACGGTTAAATACCTTATTCTCATTTGTATTTGTGTTTTATATCTCAAAATGTAGAGCATTAAAAACTGTATAACATATATTTTTTTCGTTTTATGTGTCCTTCCCTAGGTGTGTTAAAAATAGGCTCAAATAGGAGTACCTCAGAGACGCCGGATTCAAGGAATGCATGAAAAACAACTTAAAATCTTGTTGTAACATAAAATGAACCACTTCATTCGATTCAACGCGTGTTCCTTTTCTAAAAAGTTCAAAAACTTTCATAAAAATATCATCTTCCAGGAAAATAACGCATTTTTCGATTTTTCCGCCATTGTCAGAAAATGACCTAAAACTATTCGAATCGCTGTATTTTCAATATTTTCAGTGAGAACAGAATGCGGATAGTACTATTCAGTACGCGACAAAATTCTCTACAACATACATCCATTACATCTGGATAGGGCGTCCCTACCAATGACAGTATCGATTTTCCTACGGCGGTCGCGTCAAAACTGATAGATCCACATTTTCCAACTTTTCGTGCAATCTTAATGTTTCTTAGTCATCCAATACAGCATTCTACTCCACGAAGCACACAAAGGTCAGAACCGATGTTTGTTTTGCAGATTTCCCGTGGTAAAAGCCCGCAAAAGGGTTTGCACGCGCGCGGCTTCGAACCTGCGCCCCATGACATTCGACGTGCACAACCAGTTGGCGAAAATGACATAAAAAAATTCATTTCTAGAAAATGCCAAAATCAATCTTAAAGGTTGACCTATCAACCGATAGCTATTTTTGCGCTCTATCGAAATAAATATATCCACCAAAAAGTGTAAATTGGCAGCAAAGCCAAAAAAGTGGCCAAAATATTCGAACCCTAAAAAGTAGATCAAACAATCTATACATCATAACGTGATGTATGGAAAAGTTGCTCGTCTTGCGAAAGCTATCGAATGGCATATGAAATGTGGTGATAACTTAAATCCGCGAGCAATAACAGCCGCGGAAATGTCCCCCCAAAAATTGACTTTTCAATGGACTCCAGGGCACTTTTTTTCGGTACTCCAGCTGAATAGCAAATAGTGACTGATAAAGAACGTCCTCTCCATTAATAAGAGTACCGAAAAAAGTGCCCTGGAGTCCATTGAAAAGTAAGAAACATTAAGATTGCACGAAAAGTTGGAAAATGCGGATCTGTCAGTTTTGACGCGACGGCCGTAGGAAAATCGATACTGTCATTGGTAGGGACGCCCTATCCAGATGTAATGGATGTATGTTGTAGAGAATTTTGTCGCGTACTGAATAGTACTATCCGCATTCTGTTCTCACTGAAAATATTGAAAATACAGCGATTCGAATAGTTTTAGGTCATTTTCTGACAATGGCGGAAAAATCGAAAAATGCGTTATTTTCCTGGAAGATGATATTTTTATGAAAGTTTTTGAACTTTTTAAAAAAGGAACACGCGTTGAATCGAATGAAGTGGTTCATTTTATGTTACAACAAGATTTTAAGTTGTTTTTCATGCATTCCTTGAATCCGGCGTCTCTGAGGTACTCCTATTTGAGCCTATTTTTAACATACCTAGGGAAGGAAACATGAAACGAAAAAAATATATGTTATACAGTTTTTAATGCTCTACATTTTGAGATATAAAACCCAAATACAAATGAGAATAAGGTATTTAACTGTCAAAATTAAATATTTCAAATAATTTTTCGATGTAAAAATAAAATATTTGACTTAAATACATTTAGAGACTGTTTGTTTAGAATTCAATGGGGATGCTAATAAAAAAAAGAGAATTGAAAAATAACCATTTAAAAGAATGTTATGGTGACTTAAACTTTTTCCTTACTTTTGCATGCCTAGACAAGGAAAAAATTTTTATAACAAAATTGATCTACTAATTATCATTACATTGCGTATGGGTACCCCTAATTAAATTTTGGATAACTGAATCGGAAAATTTTGCGCCGGGGCAGGCCCCCATTGAGTGCTGCTTGATCCTTACAGAGAGGCTCTCTTAAGCGATGTCCAAAGAACTAAAGCAACATTAAGAAGTCTTCAAACCGAAGATATCTGTTTAAAGACTTTCCTTCAATGTTAAACGGCGAGTAGTTTCTGAAAACCACTGGCTCAAAGAAAACGTAGGATTATTAATTAACTAAATAATTAATTAATTAATTAATTAATTAATATAATCATAAATAAAATGTATATAACTTTTTTTAATTAGCTTTGTATGCATACAAAGTTAACAGCATAACAAATAGGGATCTCACATTTTCTTCAAAATTGCTCTGGTGATCGGGCAGCGCAATGAGACAAAACAGGCGGGTTACTCGCCCAAGTCAGCGATATCTACTTGGCAATTGGCAGTTCCATGATAAGAATTATCCTCTTCAAACTCCTCTAGTATAGTTAAAATCGGATTGGTAAATTGAATATTGCGCGTTATATATTATAAAATGATCATCTACGGTAATTTATTGATTTGTTCTAGAATTGTTAAAGCCTTCTTAATTTATTTTTTCAAGCAGCGGGTTTGTGCGACCTGCGAAATAGCACACGAGAATGAGAGCAAGAAATCACAGGGGAATCTTTAAAGGAGCACGAAACACGTCAGTAATCTTTTTGAATTTTCTTAGCCTCTCTAAAACGCATACTCTCTCGCCTTTGTGTCAGGCATGAAGGCTTTAACAATTCTAGCATAGATGAGCATTGTATAATATATAACGAGCAATAATATTCAATTCACCAATCCGATTTTAACTATACTAGAAGTTTCGAAGTCATCACGGAATTGCCAATTGTCAAGTAGACATCGCTGACTAGCGCGAGTAAACCGCCTGTTTTGTCTATATTAAAAGATTGAGCTCCAATCACACTTCCAATTATATATATATATATATATATATCCACGTCCGCTATGTTTACAATTCCTTCGGTAGGCGGTGTTCTGTGGCGCTTTCGGTCTCGGCAAGATGTAGGAGACTTTCAACTCTCGGCAAGGATAAGAAATGTCACGCAGGGCGTCTATGAATCTGAGTCATACAAACTTTCTCCGCTCGACGTGAAATTTTGATAGAGAGAGAGAAAGAGAGAGAGAACAGAGCAAGCCATCCAAGTAGTTGCTGACTTGTGTTTGTAAAAACAATTTGCTGATGGTGAGCAATATTTAGACCCGGTATTAGAGACGTGTTTCTCAAGTTTATTTCATATTTATTTATTCAAAATTCCATAAATAAATTGGAACCTTCTCACAGTAGCTCCCAATCAATCTAGTTGTTTATTTCGGTGTTGTATTGGAATGAAAGCACTACTTTTTCCACACTCAACAAGAAGTGCGAGACTAAAATAAAACGATATCTTAAAATATGTCAGTATTATTTTAATTTCTTAATTGAAGAATAGCAACAAATCTTCTTAAGAATTTGCATTCTGAAAATATGACTTGTAAGCTTGGAGAAGTTTCTCAATATTTCCGTGGCAGGCGCTTTTAAGTTGAAGAGATATCATATTGCGGCATCAGATTTTTATCCGGCTGATAAATGGAATGTTGCGTTCCTATAATTTCTAGACTTCTCCATATCAGTAATATTTTAGTCATACACTAATCAAAGAAATATTCTGTAGTATGCAGCCTTCAAATATATTCATCATTTCACAAACAAAGTTTTGCCTTGTCATCAGTCATTTCAAATCAATCGTCTTCTTCAGTGACCTTTACTTCATGGAAGAGGTGAATAAGCATTGCTCGGAGAACATAAAACTCCCGCTGTTTCTTTCCCTGCAATCTTGCCTGTGAGCATGAATCTTCCAGTTGGCCAAGACGAAGAGCACGAGGAGACGTGAGCAGAGGTGCAAAGTGGCCGGCCCAACTTTCTAGGACCCCACGGTTCGGACCCAAACAAAGTTGGGCCGGCCCGCAAGCCAGATTGGGCCCGATAACCACACAATGTCGTCTAATCAGGACAACTGGTGGCGTTGTTTGGTGCAAAACGTTCTTCATTTGTTCATTATCCCCTAAAACTCTTTCTTCTATATATTAGAATTGATGTTCGTAGGTAGGACGAGCATGAAGAATTCTGAATTGCAAAACAGCTTGAAACTCGTCGGACTTTTTCCCCAGCATTTTTCTTGAAAAATCGGGCTCAAACGGGCACACGGGCCGTGCCGGGCCGGGCGGGCCCAAAATTCTAGGGTCCGGAAATGGATTGGGCCGGGCTGGCCGAGTCCTTGAGCCCGAGGGGCCAGGCCGGCCAAAAGTTTTTCTGCCCGTTAGCACCCACGGGGTGTCAAGGCGACACTTAGATAACATTTTAGTGTACTGTTGTGTGCGGGGTGTGCGAGCTGTGTGAGGGCTGTGTGCGTGTAGTGCCACGTTTTTCGACATTACATGAATGGCAGAGCGTGAAAAAACGGTAACACTAAATTAAGGGACACCATGTTAAAAGATTTTAGTGCAGCATTAAAAATCACTAGGCAGCATCAAAAATCACTATTGCACCGTGATTTCGAGTGAATACGGTACAACTAAATAGAAATATTTGAAATGATTAGGCTCTTATTGTTAGCACGAATTCCCTTTATGTCAATCTTTGGATACTGTCTTCTTCACTTTTTCTCTAAGTGTCATATTTGCACTGCGATGACCCTCCGTGCACCTCTGGGTGTGAGCCATGGTGTGGGGGAAATCAGAGAGAGAAAGCAAAAGTGAGAAAGAGAGAGAGAAAGAGAGAGAGAGAAAGAGAGTAAGACAGAAAGAGAGAGAGAGGGTGAGAGAGACAAAGAGAGGCAGAGAAAGAGAAATTGCGAGATAAATAAACAAGTCGGAAGCCTTTCAGCGAGGCTGATAAAAGAGGAAAGTTGGATTGAATTCGCCCTGTTGAAGGATTCGCGAGATTTCGAAATGAACGAGAAATAGAGAAGTAGAGGGATAATTAGAGGGATAATGGTGATTGTGATGGAAAGGGAGAGAAGGATATACAGAGAAAGAAGGAGAGAGAGGAGAACGATAAAGAGAGATAGAGAGAGAGAGAGAGAACGAGAGAACGAGAGAGAGAGAGAGAGAGAGAGCGGGAGAAAACGAGAGAGAGAGAGAGAGCGAGAGAGAAAGATAGAACGAGTGAGAGAGAGGTCCTAAATTCTCGCGCTTTGCAACCTGATTGCCACGAATCAGATAAATAAATAGTGTGAGTCGACATCGCGTGGCTGTTGTACATAATTCTGAATCTCTCTTTCGGCAGGCGAGAAGATCGGTTATCCGATGAAAAAAAATATTCGCTGCTTTAGACTCTTAGCTATAGCTTCAAGCATTACTTTGGCCTGCAGATACATAACTATGCAACCGACTAAAGCCCAATTGGCTAAATATTAGACAGTACAATAAAAAAATACTATATAACTTCGAACGAATCCTTGATTATTATTAAAGTTGACGGAGTGTTCCGAAGAAAAGATAGCAAAATTATTATCGATTTATGGCACTGCTTACCATTAAGGTTCTCATACACCTACACTTCCCAACAATATCTAGAATAATGAGAACAGCTAACCAAGCAGTTTTAAGGGTAAAATGGGAGGCCACGCGATGTCGACTCACAATATTTATTTATCTGATTCGTGGCAATCAGGTTGCAAAGCGCGAGAATTTAGGACCTCTCTCTCACTCGTTCTATCTTTCTCTCTCTCTCTCTCTCTCTCTCGTTTTCTCCCGCTCTCTCTCTCTCGTTCTCTCGTTCTCTCTCTCTCTCTCTATCTCTCTTTATCGTTCTCCTCTCTCTCCTTCTTTCTTCTTTCCCTCCCTTTCCACCTGCTTAATGTGCAAAAGTCGTTTTTCACCACTGTAGAGATGTATATCTCCTGCCGCCGTAGTAAAGTGTCCCTTTTATGAGGCTAAACATCAGGGTACTGACATGAGGCTAACCACTTTAACACTAGGTTTAGCCTCATGTTTACACTGATATCAACATTAAGGCTTCCTTGCTCTTGGTGTCTTTGTTATTCATAGAGAGAGAGAGAGAGAGAGAGAGAGAGAGAGATAGAGAGTGACGGGAAGATAAAGGAAAGTGAAAGAGAGAGAGAGAGAGAGAGAGAGAGAGAGAGAGAGTGACGGGAAGATAAAGGAAAGTGAAAGAGAGAGAGAGAGAGAGAGAGAGAGAGAGAGAGCGAGAGGGAGAGGGAGAGAAATAGAGCGACGTGAAGAGAAAGGAGAGAGAGAGAGAGAAAGAGAGAGAGAGAGAGATGGGGAGAGAGGGTGGGGAGAGATCGAGATAGAGAGAATGCAGAAGAGTGTACATATCCACCAGTCTAATATAAGAACCGCTTCATGTGCATGAGCAGCACTGCTCTCCTGTCTCGGTCTCTTTATTTTCTACAACCCTCCCCCCCTCTCCCCAGCTTCTTCTTTCTTTCTCTTACCCTCTTTTTGTACTCACTCCCTCTCTAATCTAAACCTTAACATTCCTAATCGGCTTCTGCTCAATTCTTCCATTAATGGCATTGACAAATTCTTACAATTAGATGCAACAACTTTTATAGATTCAGCCTCATAAAACGAGCATAATAAAAACGATGTTCAGCCGGCAGCAGCTGAACAAAACGGGCAGCATTTAAGACAGCTGCCCACGCAAACTTGAGCAAGTCGCAACATCGGTTCAGGAACCGGCAAAATCTAGCGATTCCCTCAATGCAACCGACATTCGACGGATTTTTCGAACAAAGCATTTCTATTGTCCATCGGAGCACTAGCAAGAATTGAGAGCAGGAGGGATACTGGACATTTTACTAGCCGTGAATGCGGAAACTTCTTTTTAATGTGCAAAGCTTAAACCTGGCCCTGGTGATATGTAACATAGTTCAAAAAAACCGCCTTTCTCTGTAGAAGACCATCATATAGAGAGAGAGCGAACTTTTGGTCTCTCTCTATGTGTTTCTCTCAATTTTCTCTCAAAATGGATGCAAAACAGCACCGGTTGGCTTGGTGCCAAACATGTTTTATTGAGATTTTACTACTTTAATGTATACATATTTATACAAAAATTAACACGATGTAAGAGGATAGGGTGATAGACCAATAAGTAAACTCTCTCTCGATCTCTCTCAACGATTTATGCTAATTCTCTCAATGAACGCAAAACAATACAATTTGGTTTTTGCCCGGCAACATGAGGCTAATAAGAGACAGCGAGAGAGCATGAATTTTGAAGAGACTCTGCTCAACATGAGGCACAGAATCTTGACTCAATGCGGACCGGGTCAAGATTCTGTGCCTCATGTTGAGCAGAGTATCCTCAAAATGCATGCTCTCTCACTTTGTCTCTCCTTCGCCTCATGTTGCTGCCTGATGCTAGCCAGAAAATCATATCAGGCTAACTCTAAGGGAACAGGCATACACAAGAAGAGTTGCCGTAGATGAGAGAGGAACAGAGATATTAGCCTGATGTCAGTAACTTCATCTTTCGCCTCAAAAAAGAGACACTTTACTACGGCGGCTGAAGTCGACAATCGTAGTTGCTGCTGCTTAATGCTCCTTGCCGGATTCGAACCATCCACAGCTGCGCTCAAGTCCAGAGAGTTGGCCAATTGTCCATCGCACACACAACAATTACGGCAAATTGGATAACCATTTTAAAAAGGATTAAGGAATATCTCTGTACATCTAAATTCGAAAAATTAAAAAAATTCTGGTAGCGGGGATAGAGGGAAATACATCGGATGTTACCGTAGCATATTTTGTACTTCGGATGTTACAGTAGCAAGAATTTAATAGGTAAAAATAAATCGATAAAGTTGATATAGAGATTGCAAAAGTCGTTTTTCACCACTGCTAGATGTATGTATATCTCCATAAGATAGCCAAAACAAATTCCAACTCTCATCGTTCTAGCTTTCCAAGTTTCCAACTTTTTTTCAATGAACGTGGCTATCAAAGATTTGCTCCAAATCTTTGATGGTCATTGTAATCTGCATAATTTTCCGTTCATTTTGAGTTATTGATGAAGTTTCTGCACCAATTCTAACCCAACCAGGGAATGGTCAGAAACCCTGGAAACCAAAATTAATAGTTTTTCGTCCATCGTTAAAGGAGGTCATAAAAAGATGCGGAATCGAAAAATAAACAGCTGAATCGATATACAAAAAAAGTTATAACCCTTTAAAGTTTCATAAAAGTTTTGCTGCTTGTGAAATAGCGATGTTAAAAATTGTTTTAAGATTTTTAACAACGAGTTGTGGCCTAGTGGATAGTGGGCCGGGCTGAAAATTTTTGGGCGCGAGTTCGATACCCCTTCGGTACAACTTTTTTTTCCCTTTTTGTATAAGTGCATTTTCGAATGTTTAATGAACATCATTTGCTTTTCTAGCATTATCAGAAAGATAATGCACTTTGCCAATGCAACCATTATTTAAATTGAAAATATTCGAATGTATGCATATTTGTTTGTATGTGCATATGTTTTATATTTTTTTTTCTCTGTTTTTTTTCAATTCAGAGTTTAAAAATGTTTTGAACAAAAAAAGTCGAAAATCTTCAGCATCTATCAACATGTGTGAACTTTTGTTATGCAAAAGTGTATACATGCAGAGACGGCTGTTGTACTTCACGCTCACAATGGATGCCAGCAATGTAAAGTCTTCGCACGGAGATGAAGGAGGACGAGGGAAGCAGATCTAAAAATGGTATTCATCCTGGATTTCCCGCCGAAAAAAGTCTATCGTTGGTCGTAGACTCACAAGAGTCACACCAAAGAAAATCACCATTGACAGTCCCGGACTGGTGCAAAAGGCGGACGATTTCGTCAAGGAATTCAATGAGGCAATGAAGTCGTACTTTCTCTGATGTGTGTAACGCAGATCAGAGTGGATACGTAAATCCGCGAACACTGGAATTCACTGGCGAGAAGAAGATCTAGCGATTTGTGCAGTCTGCGTCTTGCAGAACCCATTCCTGCATCCCTAGACGTCTTCCAGGATTTCTGCCAGTTCACAAGGTACCTCCAGATAAATAACATCACATATGTTGATAATGTAGAACTATTTTTAATACTCTTTTTAAAGTTTGAATTTAAAAAAAAAAAGAATATATAGTACATACATACATACAAATATGCATACATTCGGATAATTTAAATTTAAAGAATGGTTTCATTTGCAAAGTGCATTATCTTTCTGATAATGCTAGAGAAGCAAATGATGTTCATTAAACATTCGAAAATGCACTTATACAAAAAGGGAAAAAAAGTTGTACCGAAGGGGTATTGAATTCGCGCCCAAAAATTTTCAGCCCGGCTCACTATCCACTAGGCCACAACTCGTTGTTAAAAATCTTAAACAGTTTTTAACATCGCTATTACACAAGCAGCAAAACTTTTATGAAACTTTAAAGGGTTATAACTCTTTTTGTATATCGATTCAGCTGTTTATTTTTCGATTCCGAATCTTTTTATGACCTCCTTTAACGATGGACGAAAAACTATTAATTTTGGTTTCCAGGGTTCCTGACCATTCCCTGGCAAGCTATGAGCCACGGCATTTGTATGCGCTCATTTAGTTTGCCTGGCCTTATGTGCGATTTCCTTTCGTTGGCCTGGTGCCTGGCTTTATGTGTGATTTCATTTCATTGGTTTAACCTTAGGTGTGATTCACTTCTGACATGAACCATTGACTGTCGTGGCCCGATGTTGCCTAACTTGCTAGATCGGACGGTATCGCGCGCCAGCTATCAGCTATTTTTTGCTCATTTCTGAGTTATATTTTCTCCCTTGTTACTCGGAGGATATAGCGGCTTTTTCATTTCGTTGGTCTGGCCTTTTGTGTGATTTCATTTCGTTGCTTCGCGTGGTTCGTGATTTTTCATTTTCTTGCTGATTGTGAGTTTGTTGCTGACAAGGGAATGGTCTCGACTTCCCCCGAGGTTATGAGATGAGCTATGTGCATACATATGTATTTACCATTCGAAAGCTCTTGATGAGATAAAGAATATCATAATAAAAATTCCGAACGCATTCTGTTTTCCTGATATTCCTGGAAAACCCGCTTAAATTAACAGTTTCACGACATTTGCTAACTTTCTCAACTGTAAAATTGATTTATACGTGAACGTAGACCATGTAAAGCGTATTGATACACTTTCAGATCATTTTTAGAGCAAAATAATTTTTAGGCCACATTTTTTACTAAACGGGGACATGCCATAAGCACTATGTCAAAAACCTTTGGGCTTTTGACACAGTACAAATTTTTTTTGGTTCTTTGACGACAAATCGATTTATGACTATCACATTAGGATGAAATTTCGAATATATCATTATTTTAGGCGTAAAAACAAATGGAGAAAAATTCAATATGAATGAACCACGTGAAAGTGTATTTCGACCTCGAAGATGAGAGCAGAACGAGGCTGACAGGAGAATTCCCATTACAAATGTCGAAGTGCGCAGAGAGGACGCGCTCATTTCTTTTCTACGAAACTTTCCAAAAAAAAATATTCATAATCTCTGTGTACCAGAAATTGCAGTTTGATAAAGGATGACTCCTTTAGCGATGATCTACTTCTCATTATCGCTGAAAAACCAGAAACAGATCTCGATAAGAACAAGTACTGCGACAAACCAGCGGGCTGCGGTGACTTTGTAGAATATCACTGGAAAGCATTGCAGTCATGAAATATTCAATTCACAGCCGCAGCAGAATGGTAAAATGGTAAAATGCGGTGATATATTTCATTTAATTTTTTTTTCAAATCACTATTTTTATAACTTGTATTCCCGAAAAGATTCCGTTAATGAAGCCCTGTGCGCAGGCCATAGGAGCGTATTGCGCTGTAGATGTAATCGAGGCGGTCAAAGACGGCTTAATTCCAAGCCTAGTCGTTGAATAGGACCACCCGTATGGAAGCGGAGTACGCGGGGATGAAGCAGCAGCAGAGAGCACTAGAAGCACCAGAGAAGCAGAGAAAAGGAGCGGGAGAAGGCGGGAGCTTGGACGAGAGTCGACCACTCGCGAGCAGTGCACCATTGCGGAAAGAGGCATTTTCGGCTCTTTGACAGCACTCCGAGCGTTATCCTTGAATATGCCCCAGCTAGAAAGAAGACGGAGGTTTTCTGTACTTCTTCTTGTGGTTAAGGACACACATTCATTTAAATGTACAGCTGTTTCCAAATTCAATTATTACCATAAGAAACTATAATATTAATGACATCGGTTCGACAAAAATCTTTTTCTGTTTATTTTTTTTTATTTTATTACATCAAACACGGTTTTCTTTTCCTTTCATGTATTACAACATCAATAACATGCTACACAGAGGACAAAGATGGAGAAGTCTATCATGGCTAGCAAGAAAGGAGTAACAAAGAGACATTCTCTTACTCCTTTAATATTTATTTAATTAATAATTAACTTACTAAATAATTAATTAATATAATCAAAAATAAAATGTCTATAACTTTTTTAATTAGTTTTGTATGCATAGTCAACAATGTTAACAGCATAAAAAATTGGGATCACATTTGCTTCAAAATTGCTCTGGTGATCTTCTGCACAATGATGAGACAAAACAGGCGGTTTACTCGCGCTAGTCAGCGATAGCTACCTGGCAGTTGGCAATTCCATGATCTCTTAGCGACTTCTAGTATACCTAGTTAAAATCGGATTGGTTAATTGAATATTATTGCGCGTTATATGTTATAAAATGCTCATCTACGGTAATTATTGATTTATTCTATCATTGTTAAAGCCTTCTTAGTTAATTTTTCACGCAGCGGGTTTGTGCGACCTGCGAAATAGCTCACGAGAATGAGAGTGAGAAATCACATTTGGAAGAAGGCTTTAACAATTCTAGAATAAATCAATAAATTACCATAGATGAGCATTGTATACTATATAACGCGCAATAATATTCAATTTACCGGTTCGATTTTAACAATACTAGAAGTCTCGAAAAGATCATGGAATGGCCAATTGCCAAGTAGATATCGCTGACAAGCGCGAGTAAACCGCCTGTTTTGTCTCATCATTTTGCATAAGATCACAAGAGCAATTTTGCAACAAATTTCAGATCCCTATTTTTAATGCTGTTAAAATAGTTACAATGCATAAAAAGCAAATTTAAAAAAAGTGTTAGATATTTTATTTATGTTTATATTAATTAACTAATTAATTGATTAATCATCGCTTTTAGCAATACAAAAAATTTGTTTGAAAACGTATGCGAAATTTGCTGCCTCTGATTCAGATTCTTCGATTCGTCAGAAATGTTTTAAGAAATGCACATTTTTCTTTGCTTCCAGAAACTTCTCGTGTTATCAGAAACTACATTTGACACGTGATAAGTTCAGACATCGGCATGAAAATTTTTAGTTTACGAAATATTTCGGCTCTTTCCACTTATTGTTAATGCAGCAAGTTATAATGTTATTTTCGTCAATTGCCTAATGAATTACAAGTGCAATATTTCGCAAATAGTCTGAAGAGATGAGTCGGCTGCGTAGAATTCTTCAGCAGATCGACTAACATCTCCTGCGGTGAGCGGCTTGTTTCCTTTTTCTCTCTCCATCGTTTACTCCCTTTCCCCTCTCCTTTATTCCACCCTTTCACGCTCTCACTCTTCCATGAGCGTTCATTGTCTTCCTCGTCTTCCTAATTCAATTACTTTAACTTTTTTCTAATGAGTGAATCCCTTCCAGCCCTCCTCTCTCCTCTCCTCGTAATGGCTGCCTCTAACATCTCCTTCGTCCTCTTCCCGCACTCGGATGAGCGTCGACTTGTCCTGCGCAACAGGACGAATTCGGACTTTCACGTCAAGGTACTGACCCGGGGTGGCCAGGGCCGAAAATATACGGCCCCGGCCCCCCAGGGTAGGCCCCGGCCCCCGAGGTCTGCCACGGCCCCCAAGATCGGTCGATATCGGCCCAGGCCCCGGCCCCATCCCCCAAGGTCGGCCCCGGCCCCCGTAGTCGGCCAACTATCCAAAATTGAGAAAATGCGTATGCACAACACATCTGTAAAGCATACTGAATAAAGCGTGGCACATTTCATCATAAATTGGCTTTGTTTAACTGGGGGTGAACTTCATTTAATTATCCACATCCCCAGGGTGTTCCCCGGCCCCGCCCCGGCCCCCGCTCCCGTGCTCGGCCCCGGCCCTGGGTCCGGGGCCGGGGGCCGGGGCCTGGGGCCGGGGCCGGGGCCGGCCACCCCTGTACTGAACGTCATCGAGATATCCGGTGACACCATCCTTTTACCTAGACTGTTACCTTACAATCAGCGTATAAGCTGAAATTATAGCAAATTTACTACAGAAGGATGAAGTGAAGTGTAAAATTAGTGCAAAGTCGAAAGCAAAAAGTGCATATGTCGCCATTTCCAGCTCGTTCCCTCGTCGGCGGCGGTCGTCTAGGTAGCTCGATTTCTCTCGGTCGTCTCCGACAACATGGGCGTTCTCGAGGTATACTGTAACACCGAAAATACGGCCTTACAGTAACCCTATTCGATTTATACGGTAGTTCAACAGTTATTATAAAAAAACATCGGAGGCTAATTAGATATATGTAACAACTAGCTTTTCAGTTCGACACCCACAAGGTCTCCGTTTACGCGCGTCCGATAACCCGTGCGAATCTCTCCCAGCTTCGGTGCGCTACAAAAATGGAAGCACGTTCAAGGAAAACGACCCCTTGCAGCATCTGGATCGCAGAGAAGGGGACGGAGACGCGCCGCGAGTGCGTCGTGGACTTCTCGATTCGACTTCTCGCCGCCCTTGACGGTGCTCGAGTTGCCGGGCCCAGCCGCGGCCCTTGAGGCCGTGCCAGTCGCGACCAAGGACGGCGCTCTCGATGTCGACACCAAGACGGCGATACGCTTGGATTGCGGTTGGGATCTGAGATGGGCTGCTTGGCCGAGTGGTAGAATGCTGACAGTGGTAATCCGAGCGTCAAAGGTTCGGATCCTCTTGAAGAAATGGGAAAGATGTTTTGCTCAATCGATCGGTAGTCTTTCAGACACACGAAAAAGGCGATGGAGATGGAAAACGCCGAGGGTCTTCTGCACGGCCACCGTCTCAACGAGAAGAAGCAAAATAGTAAATCTCCTTCAGGGCGTGGACGCTGGCCGGCCTGATCGAGTACCTCCATCCGGCGACGGTGAAGGCGTAGACGAACTGCCGCTTTCTCCCTCCCTCTCCACCCTCTCCCCTCGCCCTCCTCTCCACTCCCTTCACTCGAACACAATATGAAGAGCTTCTAAAGATATGGCTGATGAATTAAAAGTAGCTTGAATAAGTTGAAGACAATATCTGAAATGAGTAACAATGAGTTTAAAGGAAATTTTTGAGATGCATCATGCAAACTTTTTCTAATCCCACGATTAGAAGATGTGTAAAAGCCCTAATAAATCAATGGTTTTCCGATCAGGTTGAGTTGCCCAAAAGAATATAATTTTTGATTTTTGTTGCGCATTGACTTACTTCCATTGTTCTCTTCACTTTCGTCTGATGGGCGAAACCATATCGTGTGCGTCGACTTTCGATTTCGGTTTCCGTTCTCGTTTTAGAACTTAACGGGAAGGTACTAAAACAGCTTTTGCGTTCCACTTTCTTTCCAATACGATCAAATTTCGCTAATGTTTGGATATTTTGGTATTTGAGCACTCACAACGCTTTATTGGAACAGGATCAGTTCGATGGAGTTTCGAGATTTTGTACGTAAAAAATGTCTAACATAAAAAAGGCAACGCTGGTATGCCTGTCGCTTTCATTGACTCTTCACTCCTCCAGATGTGCAATCAATGGAGTCCAAGCTGTATTCTTTATTGGCCGGAGAGATAGCCCCCTTGTGATCCGCACCGTTCGAAGAAAAAACTGACAACCCTTGCTCTTCTTTTCCGCTAGGCAAGTCATGAGATGCCTCTGCTAGTCTTTCTAGTTAGATAGCTATCTTCAATGGTCTCCTCTTCTATTCCGTAGTTTTCCTACCTCTCACTCTCTCTGCAGGTTCGTCAACCACTTCGACTGTGTCTGAAGATTCTGTTTATTTGAGTATCTTTGACTTCTCAATTTACCCCTCGTCTCAACACCGTTCCTCAATGGCGAAGGGCTCCTGAATTGTAATCGGAATAAAGACGTTATTTAATAAATGTTGGCACGTTTTATTGTACAGAGCAATTATCGGAATAAATTAGGTGGACCCGTTTAATCGTCACAACAATTTCCGTTCGAAATCAACTAATTTGTCGATAATGCTGTTGCTTTTTTTCTTTTTTAGTGCGTCATGGAGGAGGATACGGTAGACTATGATTTCTAAAAGTAGCACGAATGAAGAAAGCGCGACGAGACCGGCAATGAAGGTTAAGGGAAGTTCGAGAGAGGAGAGAGTCATGGGGAAGTAGACGAAGGGAGGCTCGATGGGGACGAGGCAGCATTTATTTCATGAATATTTTGTTTTACAGAAAGTACTTGTGAATTAAATGTAGAATAAAATCGTTAAAAATTATTTGCTAAAAATAAAATAAAATAATGACGAAATAAGCCCCTACGGCGTGACACGACAGAGCGCTCTCTTCTGCTCGTCCTCGGGCACGTTCGGATTGACGGAGTCGATTCGGTAGTCGGCCATTAGAGCGATGAGGGCGTGGTCGGAGCAAGTTATCATTAAAGGAGGGCGATCACGGAGATATATCTAATGCAAGCTCGAATTGTCGCGTCTGCCCGATGATTTCTACTCTCATTCTCGTGAGCTATTTCGCAGGTCGCACAAACAAGCTGCGTGAAAATAGAACGCGCGAAAGGGTGCGAAGGGACACGGCAATTTGAAATATCACATAATTTATCGGTGATAGCCATCATTTAATATGTATTTAATTAATAATTAACTAACCAAATAATTAATTAATTAATTAATATAAAGATAAATAAAATGTCTATAACTTTTTTAATTAGCTTTATATGCATATTCAACTATGTTAGCAGCACAACAAAAATTGGGATCTCACATTTGCTTCAAAATTGCTCTGGTGTCGAGTGCACAATGAGACAAAACAGGCGGTTTACTCGCGCTAGTCAGCGATGTCTACTTGGAAATTGGCAACTGCATGATGATTTGGACACTTCTAGAATAGTTAAAATCGGATTGGTGAATTGAATATTATTGCTCGTTATATATTACACGGACCTTCAGCGCCTAACTAAGAAAACGCGCGGTCTAATTCTGTTAGGTAAGTGTCTCATCGCGTGACTGTTTCACGCGTTGCGGAACTAACAGGCGCTCGTGTTTCTTGCTTGCACTGCGCAGCAGCCCACTATGCTATAGCATTAGGATGCACCTTCCCGCCAATTTCGAGTTCATACAAACTGCGAGTTTGCGTAGCAGCCCTATATGAATTCCAATATCCCGCGCGGTTTGAAGGGCCGTGTATTATACTGTGCTCATCTATGGTAATTTATTGATTTATGCTTAATTTGCGAAAGGATTCGTAATACGAGAAAAGCGCTAATTTACTAGGCTACCATTTCGTAATATAATATAGATGTTTTATTTGTACGTTTGCGGTGGTGGTTTTTCATAGACTCCATGGCCACCTGTAGTTATGATGGGATGAAACACTTGTGAGCCTGATGAGCAATACGTTATCCATACAAATGTAGTGTAAACTGCATCTCTTTATCATTAAAGAATTCTATTTTTATACAACTTCTTTGGTGTCAACTATAACAACTAACCAGAATTAACATGTTGTTTCATACTTCGGAACACTCTCCATATCTCTCCCTATATCTCTCTCTCTCTCTCTCTCTCTTTGTCGCCTTTCTTCATCTCTCCTCCCTCTCTCTGTTTCTTTTTTTCTCTCTCCATATTCATCATCATCATCATCTCTCTCTCGCTTTCTGTGTGCTCATGTACACAATTCGTACGATAATTCACGATCTAACAATAAGTTTTAAGGGTAAAGTGGGAGGCGCCACATAAAAATAAAAGGCATTCGAAATCATGCTAATTTTAAAATAAACTCATACTTAACTTTAAAGGAGACCGACATGCATTCCCTCCTCCTCCGCCCAGCCAACTCCGCCGTTGCTCGCCGCCTCTCCACCGTTGAAGCGGAGCGCGGGCGTCCCGGCGCTCTGGACGCGGCCTCCGCCACAAGTGGAACAGCTGCAGTTTCTAGAAGAGTATTTATCTATCTTATTTTTAGTTACATACATATATTTGGCGACATCTCATCGGTTCAGCGCATCTGCCTGTTCACAAGTTCTTTTATCGACCAACTGCGATGGTATCCACATGTGTTTTTGAAATAACATATATCTGGGGAGAAGAGGATATAAAGTATTATTAACGTATATTAAAGAACTATAAATAATCATGAGTTCGAAAGATATATAAGTATATTCATTTATAAGTAAGTAGCATTCTAATTTAAACCTTTAAAAATAATCAGCTACAAGAACGCAAAACCATGAGCAAGGCGAGAGATAGAGAAAGAAAGCGAGATGGACATAATGAGAGAAACGAAATAGGTAGAGAGAGAAAGTCATTCAGTAATGAAAGAGGAACAGAGCAAGAATGAGAATGACCGATAGTGTGAAGCGGACTGCGATAGAAATACTTATATAAAATATTACTTTCGAAAAATTCATTGTCAGTGCAAACTAATTGAAATAATCCACAAAACGGCAAAAATTAAAACCTGCTACCGGCAGCGACCTTCTATGAATGCTTCCTTTGGAGCGACTAATTCGCCGTGCATCTTTTACAAATCTATTCGTAGAACGAGTCAATCACAAATCTATTGGGGCAACATATACTATTTTTAAGAGGTGGTGGTTTTCACTGTGCCCATCTTCCGTCCCTAGGTATATCCTATTCAGCACGTGTATAAAGTGTGGTTATTCTCTGTGATCTCGCATCACATCATAACAAGCTTCTCAGAGCTCTGCCTTATCGTAGCAAGTTCTGGCGGTGTTCGGTCTGAGGAGTGGGGATAACGAAGAAGTATTGTAAAGGGGTACGGCTAGTGAGTAAGTCTCGAGAGAGAGAGAGGGGAGAGAGATGGAACGGTCCTGGATGACTCGTGAGAAATACAGCAAGCAGCACATCGTTTTTTATGTGATTAATCTACATGTACGTAAAGCCATGCCCTATAAGTTCCATCGTTCTTGGATTGTGCATAGATGACATACCGTATTTTCTCTATTAGTGCCCCTCCCTCTATTAGAACCCCCTCCCCTCTAATAGTGCCCCCCTCTCGCGAGGGTATTGAAAAATAGTACCCCTCCCTCTAATAGAACCCCCCCTCCTCCAATAGTGCCCCCATATTAGTCTAATACCTCGGCTCGATATGTACCACGAATGGATTCTGGAGGCTCTTCCCAATGAATTAATTACAAATTCATTCAAAATTTACAGTAAAATGGATCTTCCGGTGTTGATTCAATTGAAGAAGAGCTACAAATTTCTTTTGTTAGGAATAAATTGTTGTTTACAAACTTTTAGCCAATCACATTGAAAAATAGTACCCCTCCCTCTAATAGAACCCCCCCCCCCTCTAATAGTGCCCCCCTCTCGCAAGGGGATTGAAAAATAGTGCCCCCGGGGGCACTAATAGAGAAAATACGGTACACGTACGCATTCTGCTCTTCATCATCGCACTAACGATGCTGTTTGTTCAAGGAAATCGTGCTTGAGCCTTTTTGAACCGCGGAAAATTATTTTTATTCGCACGAATGACTTTCAGAACACTGACTATGTGAACATTATGTTCAATGTTGTCGCGTGTCGAAGAGGAGACACTAAGCATCCTCAGATTGGCTGTCTTAAAGGAACCATCCGTGGAGTCTATGTACAGTAGAAAAAAAGTGTTAGACTTTGCTCATAGTTGGGACGAGAGAGAACGGTGTTAGAGGAGGTTGGCTCATTATGACCGTAGTAACATGTTGCGCCCTCTCAAATTTCGCTTGCCTATAAATTGGTGGCGAGTTGACAAAATCGCTAAAACTTTCGAATTCGATGTGTTTGAACAGGGCGAATTAAAAAAAAGAAGATAAAACCATATGTATATTTTCCCGGACAGCTCCTTTAACATTTTTGTACATCCGATATAAATATGTACAGTAGTTCATAATAGGTGCTCGATGCGGCATCCGTTAGAGGAGCCTTTGACGGTCACGGCTACCGATCTAGCAATCTGTACAAACGGCCTGTTGCTTCCAAACATGATCGTCGCACTCGGCTATGCTATCATTCGGCCTGTAAGATTATAAATGTCTTGATTACGTTTGCAGCACTTTAGCTTCAGCCAGCTATGCTTTATTTACAAAAAAAATATATGTATGCAGATATGTATTTACAAGACAACTATCTGAGCTCTCTTCAACCAACGCCTATGATCTTTTCCAGGTATTATACCTGGGCGAAAACTGTCTCATTTTCTTCTCCGAACTCGCTCCTTAACTACCGTATTCCGGCGGCGGTAAAGTGGCATGCACAATCTTCGTTTTTCTCTTCTATCAGACCTTCAGTCTTCTCATGCTACACTTTCTCTACCGATACAACGCCATTTGCTGGTGCCGACTAATTTCAATTGTCTTTACATTGCTCGCCAGTGTCGCGTGCGAGAATACGCCATCTGCTGAAGAGGTGGTTCGTTCCGCCTTCATTTATTGTTAAAATAAATGCAATCGTCATTCATCGGAATAATTATTGCGTCCCTTCCAGAGGTGTCAACGGCCCGGCCCAGCCCGGCCCGGCCCGGCCCGGCCCGGCCCGCGGGCCGGGCCGGCCCAACTTCCCAGGGCCTCTGGCCGGGCCGGGCCGGGCCCTAAAAAGTTGGGCCGGCCCGCAGGGCCCGTTTGGGCCCGATAAGCACACGATGTCGTCCAGTCAAGACGACTGGTGGCACTTTTAGGTGCAAAACTATCTTCATTTGTTCATTTTTCTCCTAAAACGTTTTCTAGTATACATTAAAATGAATATATGTACATAGCATGAACATGAAAAATTTTGAATTTCAAAATATTCTTTAGCACGTCGGACTTTTCCTACAGAATTTTTGAAAATCGGGCTCAAACGGGCACACGGGGGAACTGGTGGCGTTGTTTGGTGCAAAACGTTCTTCATTTGTTCATTATCCCCTAAAACTCTTTCTTCTATATATTAGAATTGATGTTCGTAGGTAGGACGAGCATGAAGAATTCTGAATTGCAAAACAGCTTGAAACTCGTCGGACTTTTTCCCCAGCATTTTTCTTGAAAAATCGGGCTCAAACGGGCACACGGGCCGGGCCGGGCCGGGCCGGGCCCAAAATTCAAGGGCCCGGAAATCGCTCGGGCCGGGCCGGCCCAGACCTTGGGCCCGACGGGCCGGGCCGGCCCAAAAATGTTGGGCCCGTTGACACCTCTGGTCCCTTCTACAGGTTCCCTGACACTTCGTCAAAAGACACTTCGCCAATTGACATTTCGTCAAATTTTTTGGTTACATTTCGTCAATAGGCATTTCGTCAAAATAAATTTATCTTGGCGACTTTTCGTCAAACAGACATCTCGTCAAACGACTTTCCGTCACAAAAAAAAAATTTGACGAAACGTCAATTGACGAAGTGTCTTTTGACGAGGTGTCGGGACGCCCTTCTACATAAGTATATCTACATACATATGTATGTATGTCTTCACCAAGTAAACCATCAAAGCATACTAGGGAATGGTCAGAAACTATGAAAACATATAATTTATATGTTTTATATGCTTTTGAACAAAGGGTTTCTGACCATTCTCTGGCAAGCATATAGTATCAGTTGGAACAAACTGTTATCTCACACCGTTTCGTTTAGACATTCGCAAAACTTCCTATACTAAAAGAGCACTACGACTTGGACGTCTTTCGTCACACGTATTTTGAAATCCTATTTAAGGTAAATGTATTTTTTTTCTTCAAATTGTTTTCCATTTTCCTCCGTATTCTATCTTCTGTTTTCGAGATACCCAATGCCAAAGGAGAGCTTGTGCTGAACACGTTGAACCTGATAGTGCTCGCCTTGGCCAGATCCATCGTGATGAGTTTGTTTTCATTTGCCAATTTCTTTTTTCTCTCGTTCCTTCTATTTGCTTTACTCGATTTTGTGCACAGTCAACAGTGGCGTCATCATTTTCAAAACGATTAAAATGTCGGAGCGGACGCGCGCGCTGCATTGGCTGCTCTTCACGGCGCTCCTCCTTCTGGTCACCCGGGGGAAAAGTATCATAAACAACGTATCACATAAACCTTTTCAGACACTCATTCCGACAGTCTTTTCCTATTACCCATTTGTCGTCATTGCGTGGGCTCCATTGTTAGGTTTGAGAATGCTTGACTTTTTTTCTTTGAAAACAATTAATGGAATATATACATAAATCCCCCACCCAGGCGTAAATCTTGGCAACACGGGCACTCGTCCGGCTCACCATTATCTTCTCAATAATCGTCCCCGTTATCGTGATCTTCTTTATCAGATGCCTGCGAGTCCAGGCGAGACCGATTTTTTTTCGGTGTTTTAAACGAGACGTTTTTTTTACAAGGAGAACATTGTTAAAGCATTTTTTAGTGCATTAAAAATTGTGCCTAACATATATCAGGTCACCGCCCGCATGTCGTTTCTTTTCAATGAAAATGTCATATTTCTTCTTATTGAATCACTAGAGGGCGACACAAAAGACGAAGCGAACAATATGTATCTGGAATACATTCGTGTGAGAAGCATTTGCGACTGAGCAGCGAGCGGCCTTCCTCCATGAACTTGGTCTCGAGATTCAGCGTTCCGAACGGGAAGTACGTCTATGAAAAGTGTTTGGATCCATTCCGTTAATGGATGTTTGATTTAAAAATAAAAATTTCGAACTGGCCTCTGGCTTTTTGCCCCCTGTACTGTACGAGCCAGGAAGTACGATTTTTACCTCTTGCGAACCAAGGTTATTAGAATCATGATTGACTGAACACACTAATTGGTGATATAAACGGTGATTAAAAAAGAGAAATGGGTAATAGAAATGGAGAATAAAATAAAACCACTCATAAATATCCGCGAAATAAACTCCAAGGAAAGCGAAATTAGCAAAAGTATCAGATGAATAAATGTGTTAAAAATAATTATCTATATTAATTGATCAAATACATCAGTGTCATTGTTCCTCTTGTTGCTTTTAAAATACTAAAATACCTTCTAATCCAGTCTCTTCGTTCGTCTTTTGTCGATAAATGTGTCAAACGATTTTATCGCAGCAATATAATGAATTTTAAAGGAATAATTGTTTAATCGTTCATTTGCTTTGCATTGACAATGGCTCGCGTAAATTCGATGGATGACACCGGCGTCTCCGAGACGAAGATCTGACAATAATTTAGTTCATTTTGGATTGTATGTTTAAATTTCGCGCCTTTTGTAAATTTAATCAACGAGTAGAGAAATAATAGAAACCAAGTCATCGCGAAGGTGTTCTTGTTGAATCGGAGTGTCAAGAGAGAGGGGGACGAAGCCGTAGAAGGCGGCCGAGAAAGAGGAGGAAGAGAAGAGCAGGGAAGAGGGGGAGGAGCGGAGATGGAGAGAGGGGCTGAGAGAGCGAGAGAGAAGAGGGCGAGGCTGGGCGAGAGAGACGAAGGGCCTACAGATTCGATACATTTACGAAATGACTTACATTAATGAAAGTACTTTTTTTAAATTTTGTAAGGCTATTCTGTGATTTTTACTTGAATTATAAAAATAAGATTTTAAAAATAAGATAAATAGAAAATAAAATGTACCTGACAGGCAGTTGTTCAACGACTTTCAGGCTTGTCGTATTTTCATGTCAATTGCTTGTGCAATTGATATCTTCGCCGATTGATAGCTGACTAGAAAGGCCTTCCACTGGGATTGGAATTCCTCTGCCGCCTTCCACGTGTCCTCGTCGGGCTGTGCCATAGGGTTTGCACCCCTTCCAACCCGATAATTGATTTTCTGAATCATCAGAGCAGAGAGAGGGAGCGAGAGAGCGGAAGAGCAACGAGAGAACAGAGAGAAAGAGAGAGGGAGAGAAAGAGCAGAAGAAGATAGGCCAAACCTTATTCAATTGGTCCTGCCTTTTCAGGCTCTCGTAGAGCTGGTCGTTACACGTGATGGTGAATGCGAAGCTCTTGACCACCAACTTCTGAAGACCATACGGTTTGTTGGCGAGATCATCAAGCAGCTCGAGCATTTGGTTGTGGAGGCTATCCGCTCTTTCCTTGGCATGCGGACCCTGCAAATATCCTCTCTTCTACACCTTTTCTTAGCCAAAAATCGTACGATCGATTTCATGTAGGATGGGAACAGTGATCTGCTTTGTTCCGATGCCCGACGATAGGATTCTGGCTTCCAAAGCGCCGCGTCCGTGATCTTGGCGTAAGCAGTAGAGGCGCTACCAGAACCAGATTTCCCTTTGGCCTTCGTAAACTTGCAAGTCTTTGCCTTAGTATCAACGGCGTGAACGTTAACGTCATGACTCCAGAGCTGTTTGCCATTCTCTTTGCTCAAAGAAAATATTGTCATGAAATAATCTTTCATGGCCCTCTATTTCTCTCTTTTCTCGACGGCGATTTACTAAAAGGTATTTGAATATTTTTCTCTATCTCTTTTCCGAATGCTCCTTTTTTCTTACTGCATCTGATTCGAAATGAAATTTCATGCCTGCTGATAAATGACTAACTCTTTCATGGCTCTGAACGTCATTCGGAACTCATCTCTCGTCGGAGAATCCGGATCAGGCACTGGCAGCGACTCCTCGTCGGATGTTGCCCTCTCATCTTCGGTGAAGTATGATGGTATCGAGACGTCACTGGATGGGCTCCTGGCCTGTGCTAAAAAAAATTTTAAATGTTGATGGGCTCCACTCCTTTCCTTATTTCTGCAGCTTTTTTAAAATCAATTTATAAGTTACCCTTTTAATCATAAAATCTTACGTCTCTGAGCTCGTGGACGAGCAAGAGAAGAAACTTCCGATGAGCTACTACTGTCCATTCTTCATTCTAGCGATAAGACGGAGTCGACTTCTCTCTGCCGGCGATGTCAAGAGAAATGATTCATTTTCCCAGTTGTACAGAGTAAAATATAACAATATGAATATTCCAAGACGTATTGTTCAAAAGTTTTTATAATTTCTCAAATTGCCCGCTGTCTCATGAGTTTTTTTGGATAGCATAAAAAATCAACCAAACTTTGACTTCTTAATTTTAAAAAGCGACTCCAAAAATTATGAATTTTTTACTGTGGAAATTTTGAATTAGTTTCCTCTCCTTCTCTTACATATATAAAAGAGTTAGAAGTTTCACCGATTTGTCGAATTTCGAGAGACTTTTTTTGTAGTTAGATAATTACTCCACGGCAACCTCTTACTACAAGACACCGTTTTGCACCGTTTGCGAAAAGGAGATTAAACGATATCCATTGTTTGACATTTCTGACAAGATGATCACCAACGCCTGTTCGAGCGTCTGCATGAAGAGAGCGGATGAGATGGAGAGTGCAGAGTCAGATGAAGAAGAGACGCAGATAATTAGAAAAGTAACAAGATAAATTTGATCAATTTTATATTAAAATGTTCGGTTTTTTGCTTCTTCTTTTTAAGGTATTTTAGTTTCATTTGATAAGCCAGCACAATAGCGGGCGAGAGCGGAAAAAAATAAATTCGGTGGCCATTTTAATTTAGCCAAAGTGAAGAAATACATAGCCAATCGGACTAGTAGAGTGCCCGTGTTGCCAAGATTTACACCTGGATTGGGGATTTATATATTCCGTTCGCTGTTTTCAACAAAAAATCTCAAACCTAATAATGGAGCCCACGCAATCACGACAAATGGGAAATAGGAAAAGACGGTAGGAATGAGTGTCTGAAAAGGGTTATGTGATACGTTGTTTATGACACTTTTCCCCCGGGTGATTTGGATTTGCGCTTGTTTTTTTGTCCGTTTTCTGTTGTGGTTACCTGAAGGAGGAGCGCCGTGAAGAGCTGCCAATGCAGCGCGCGCGTCCGCTCCGACATTTTAATCGTTTTGAAAGCGTCCCGAACCCGGATGATGCAAAAGATGATGACGCCACTGGTGACTGTGCACAAAATCGAGTAAAGCAAATAAAAGGAACGAGAGAAAAAAGAAATTGGCAAATGAAAACAAACTCATCACGATGGAGCTGGCCAAGGCGAGCACTATCAGGTTCAACGTGTTCAGCACAAGCTCTCCATTGGCATTGGGTATCTCGAAAACAGAAGATAGAATACGGAGGAAAATGGAAAACAATTTGAAGAAAAAAAATACATTTACCTTCACTAGGATTACAAAATACGTGTGACGAAAGACGTCCAAGTCGTAGTGCTCTTTTAGTATAGGAAGTTTTGCGAATGTCTAAACGAAACGGTGTGAGATAACAGTTTGTTACAGTAATACTATACGTAATTATTCCGATGTATGACGATTCCATTTATTCTAAGTGAAAGCTGAATCACCTTTTCAGCATATGGCGTCTTCTCGCAGGCGACACTGGCGAGCTATGTAAAGGGTGCATTGAATACGAGAGAGCAGCTTCCAATCAGCATGCTAGCTTTCCATAGGCGAACGTCTCGTGTCCATCGTAACCAGGACGGTCTTCATAAAAAAAGATAAAAATAAAATACATATTCTTTTTTGTAATATACTTTTTAAAATTAACTTCATATGCACATATATTCATCAACGAATGAACGGAATCGGTACCCGCAAATGGCGTTGTATCGGTAGAGAAAGTGGAGCATTAGAAGACTGAAGGTTTGGTAGAAGAGAAAAACGAAGATTGTGCATGCCACTTTACCGCCGCCAGAATACGGTAGTTGAGGAGCGAGTTCGGAGAAGAAAAGGAGACTGTTTTCGCCCAGGTGTATCACCTGGAAAAGATCATAGGCGTTGGTTGAAGAGTGCTCAGACAGTTGCTGGTAAATAAATATCTGCATACATATATTTTTATTGTAAATAAAGCATAGCTGACTGATGCAAAAGTGCGGCAAACGTAATCAAGACATGTTTATAATCTTACAGGCCGAATGATGGCATGGCCGAGTGCGAGGATCATATTTGATGTGGCGAATGCGAGCAGTAGCAGCCGGTAGTTGCCGATGCTCGCGCGTGCTGGAGACTGGAGAGTCAGGAAGGCCAGCAGGCCATTTGTACAGATTGCTAGAGCGGTAGCCGTGACCGTCAAGACCTCTTCTAACGGATGCAGCATCGAGCACCTATTAACTTCTATACATATTCATATCGGATGTACAAAACTACAAAAATGTTAAAGGAGCTGTCCGGGAATCACATACATATGGTTTTCTTCGCCTTATTCAATCACATTCTTGTTGACTCGTTAGAAATTTATAGCCAAGCGAAATTTGCCAGGGCGCTACATTTTACTTCAGTCATAATGAATCGTCCTCCTCTTTCGCGGTTCTCTCTCGACCCAACTATGAGCGAACTACATGAGCGCGCACCTTCAAATCTAACACTTTTTACTACTGTATATAGACTCCCCGGATGGTTCCTTTCAGACAGCCAATCTGAGGATGCTTAATGTCTCCACCTCCACACGCGACATCATTGAACATAATGTGCACATATGTAGTAAGTATGAAAGTCATTCGTGCGAATAAAAATAATTTTCTGCAGTTCAAAAAGGCTCAAACACGTTTTCCTCGAACAAACAGCATCGTTAGTGAGATGAAGACGAACAGAATGCGTAGGTGTATGTCATCTATGCACAAGTCAGGAACTATGGAAGCGTAAACTTAAATAGCAAGCCTTTACGTACATGTTCATTTATCACATTTAAAAAAAAATGATGTGCTGCTGTATCTCTCACGAGTCCTCCTGGACTATTCCATCTCTCTCGCCTCACTCTCTCTCTCACACAGGCCGTTCCCCTTTACTATACTTCTTCCTTATCCTCATTCGGTCCGAACACCGTCGGAACATCTTAAGAAGGGGACAGAGAGAACGAGAATCTTGTGATGAGCTGGTGTGAGAGAGAGAGAAGAACCAGAGTAGTAAACACTTTAATCACGCTGGGTTTGTATAGGGACGGAAGATGGTGTACTTTGTGGACTTGGGATGTACTCTGAGAAGGAATTGTGCCGATAATATTATTTCTAATTTTAATTATATCGAAAGTCACTTATTCAAGAAAAGCGAGTTTTGGCTCAAACTTGTGCTTGACTTGAACTAGACACGAATGATCTTTGGCTAGACGTTGATTTGGTTATAAATTAAATGAACCCGCAGGCTTTCGCACATGCGCGAAATCATATTACGGCTACAAAAAGAATGCCTGAAGGGAGCCGTCTCGTCTAACGGATGCATCATCGGGTACCTATGAAATACTATACTTATTTACGATGATAAGAGAGCCAATCTGACGTGAGGATTTATGCCTCCTAAACGACATTGAAAATAATATTAACATAGTCAGTGTGAAAAGTCAATCATGCGAATTGTAACTATTTTCTGTGGTTCTAAAAGGATCAAACACGATCGCATTAAAAAAGGGACGTTAGTTTGATCAAGAAAAACAAAGATATAAATACATATGATGTAGCGCAATTTAGGAACGATGGAATATAAACTTAAAGGCATAGCTTGCATATCGCAGATGCATGTAGTTTTATTACATTTGAACAAAAACCAATGATGTGTTCAGAGTATGTTTCATTCTCGTCTCTCTCGACATTGTTTTGCCAGACAAAGCTCGCATGGTTGATCTGTGATTCACTATTTATTTTTTTAATACATAGTAGAGTGGGAAATTGTAGAATGCTTACCAAAGTAGAAAGTTGAAATATCACATCATATGTAATATCAAACGGTATATATAAGTACGCATATGTTGTATATACATAGCACATGTATATGCTATATTCATATTTACTTCATACATATATATTCTTTCTTAATTAATCAAAGCTGCAAATATTCAGGTACCAGTAATGGAAAGGTAAACGGTCGATAGAGTTACCATCAACTCCTTCCCCATCCCAATGATGAAGAAGGAGCTGATGATAGCTCTCGGGCCTGAACCTGCCTGGCAACGTCCAGGCCGTGCCTTGCCGGGACTGCAATCATAGGCCCGGCCCGGTCCGGGCCCTACTTTCCGAAACATCTGGCGGACCGGACCCGGGCCGACCCTGCTTTAATAATCTAAAGGATTAAAAAAGAAGACAATTAACTTTATTTACTATCTCAAATAATCCCCATGACGCTTTACTATCTCTAATAATCCCCATGACGGCCCTGTCATTGCTTGATCTCTGCCAAAGTGGTGAAACACGTCTAACAATCGTTACTTCATTTATATTTTCTTGAAAACGGTCTCACAACATACATAATTCCACGCATAATGAATAAACATTCTACACATCGTTAGTTTGCTCGGACATTTGCCAGAATTAATCTTTGCCACCTGAATAGATTGATAATTGTAAGACTGAACAGAGAGAAACGGGTGCGGGTCTGATATACAAATACAACTACGTGTTTCTTATATTTAAAAAAAAACTTCTGCTTAATCTATACAGCCAAGAAACAAGCTTATCTTAACAATATTGCTTAGAATTCTTAAAGGAGCACGAATTTTAACCGTAATCTATAAAAAAGAAAATTAACAATTGCAGTCGCGTCAAACACACACATGCTCGCCTGCCATTTTGTAATGCAACAAAGCGCTAACACAGACGGAAGTATTTTGTCCTTTAACCCCTTTTTGCCAAAACATTTCGTCATGATTATGCAGGAAACCGTGCAGAAATGACGCGTTCGAGAGCAAGGACTCCAATCGCGATAGCCTCGAGGCTTACGAGCAGTAGCAGAGGAATCTCATACTGGTGGAAGGTAAACGGCTCGAAGGTGAAAGGGGGCGGCCGTAGTTTGGTCGGCCGCGTCAGGTCATTCTGACTGTAGCGCGGCACCCAGAACTCGACAATCTGACAATGAGAGTAACGAATGATTTGTAAAAAGGAGATGAAATTTTTTTAATTCACATTTCATTCACGTTTTATGTAGTTGAAACGAAAGAAAGTGGTCTTTCTTGCAATATTAGTTTTGCATAATCTCTATCTGGGTCGCTCTCTCTCTAACCCTTTCTATTGTGTACTGCGATAGCAGGACCATGTTGACAGCCTCCCTAACACGTCGCATCTCGCTCGAACTTCTCATGTAGAATGTCGTGAGTACTTCACTGTTGAAAGTGCTCGAGTGCAAGACGGGGAAAGCGGCGCTCCACAACTTGTCGTCCTTGTCCGTGTGGAGGACACTAGAATAACGCTTAATTTCTTGATTACTCTAGTCATAGAAAAAAAAACCAAATTGTAGAACAGAGAACTTGAATCAGTCTTGAATATCTTGAAATGAGCTTTAGTAAGCATTCAGTTTCGACTTTCCATAAAGACGGAAAATGACTAAGAAGTCATTTGAAAGGAATGCTAACGATTGCAGCAGGCATGGTGATGTCGACTTACTTTCGCTGCTCATAAGAATGAGTGGAAAGCGTTCTCGCACGTACGAAAGGAGGAAGGCGCCCTTGTTATTGCACACCTCAATTTTAAGAAAAGAATTTGCCTTCACACATATTGCGCTTAAGTAAATTGCTCTCATTTATATTGCATTCCAGTTAAAGTTATTTGCATTTTGGAATTTGATCCATTGAATACAAAGTTTTCGACTTGATTAATTCATTAAAATTGAAAGAAAAAACAATTCGTCAACACGGACCTGCTCGATCGTACGCGTTCTGTCTCTCTCCACGATAACGGTCGAAGCGTTGGAGCTCCTATTCGCATGGCTATTCAGATCCTCAGCCTGCAGGCAAAGGAGAGAGAAATTTTTTACTATAAAAAATCCGTGTAAAATATATTTTATTTTACAAATATTCGTTGGATAATGTCTTTTTTCAATATAGAAATTAAAATCAACATTTGCGTCCACTAACCACGTCATATCCAAGTACGTATAAGGCAGATGTGAAAAGTTGGCCAGAGCCGAGTCGCATCGCTTCTAGCATCTGCGACATCATTCTGAAGAAAAAGGAGAAATGATAGTCTTTCAAAAAATGGACCACCACCAATCCGTATTTTCTAGATGGATACGTTCTCAAAGTGGTGTTAAAACATTTCAGTGAGTAGAGCAAGCTACCATAGTATGGTCTTCAAGCCGAGTTCATAAAACTGGGGCTCGACTAAGGCCGTGTTTTGGAAGAAAAATAAATGTATTTCCAAACTACGGCCCGGCAAACAATCATCTTCTCGTACACGGGCCGATCGGCGGCAGCGTTAATGGCGACTCCGCGATAGCCCGAGTTGTAGAGATGATGGAGGAGAGTGAAGGCGAGGAGGTAGCAGAGAGATGCGAGGAGCTCGCCGACGCAACTGCGACATCTTCCGCTTCGCTTGGCTCGTTGTCGAGTATGGCTGGTGAAAAAAAAAGATTCCAAATACACTTTTTTTTTTAACTTCTTTAATTAATCATTTCAACAATATTTCTCGTCTTTCTAAAAAAAATAATTAATATTTACAATAAGAAACTAGTATGTGTAAAATAATATATAAATAAATTTAAAAGAAATGCCTCCATAACGCGTTCGTGACGTAGACGAGAGCGGCGAGACACGCGATGAGTACGACCACGCGAGGCTGGAAGACAAAGAAAGATGACGTCGCCCAGGGTTCGGCCAGCGTTCCGCGAGTGTAGAAGCCCTTCTTTAGAAGAGAGAAAAGCTCTTTACCATTTTTCACTTATAATACTCATATGTATGTACATATAACGTCACCTACCGGAATTCCATCACAATCAATCTTCTAAGAAAGTCATTTATTATGTTTCTGTTGCGCTCGCCAAAACCACCGGCCCCAATTTCAAAGCATGTGCCGAATGCAATTACATGAGCGCATATTCCTAAAAGAAAGTTTTTGGGTTATGTCATGGAAATAGCGTTCATTCGGAGGAATTACAATATATTTAATGTTTAAAAAACATCTCTAATATGTGAACAACAAATTAACATTGTGCTAGTAAGATTACTAAAACTTAATAAAATAAATAAACGTACAAAGTCGTCAATAACTGGCATGGAGAAGGCGAATGAGCGCATGCGAATCGGCCTCATGAACGCGTTCTCGACACACGCATCGATCCTTCCTTCGTGGAGTGCGCCGAAGATGCCCGTGAATTTCGGTGCGCCCGTCGTTTCGTTGATGGACACTCTTCCTAATTCATCAGTGTCCATCGACTTTGGCTTCTTTATATCTAGCCTAATTAGGTGCATAATAATTTGCAATAAATTATTTACATATATTCTTATTGTTAGATAAAGAGTGTTTAGAAACAAGTTCTAGACAGCTCTATTTCAAGGACCTCAATGGAAACACTAATCAACTATTCATTAGCAAAGCCATGATACGAAGCAATAGAAAGAGAAGATTGAAGGGTTCGCTGACCATAATCGAGGACATGGACGAAGCTGATCTTCCTTGCGAGATTGGACGCGACCGCTCTCCAAATGTCCAGGAAGATGCCACGCAACTCGTTCGTCTGGTCGTCGAGAAATAGGAAGGGAAACTGCTCGTCGTCCACGTAGCCGAGACGAAGAACCATCTCACAATGTAAATTTTTTGGTCATTTTGACGGTTTTACTCTCTAATAAATAAGAAAATCCGTAAAGCAACATCTTTGAATGGCATTTCTAATATTATTAGTGATACGCTCACCAAAACCACCGGTTATGTTTTCAAAGCTTTCCCACTTTCAGGATAGCAAGAGCGCTTGTTCGGCAAGGATTCGAGTTATAAATGTCTTACACATACAGATGTATCTAATATGTATGTCTAGAACAACTAACTAATTAAGTATATATGTGCAATTAAAGGAGCCAAAAGTCAAGCTTACATTAAATCAAAATTTCCCGCCCTGTACTCTGAATTTCGTAACAAAGTTCTTGTATGAGTCGACTAAATAGTAAGAAGTAAGTGAAAAAAGTGGAATCCTGGGCGAAATTGCGAGAAAAAGAGAGGAAATGAATGGATGTATGCAAATGTATATGTACTCTCCAGGATGGGGGGAGAATGAACGAGAACGAACTCTCGTTCGTTCTTCTCTCGATAGGGAGAGAGAGCGATAGAAAGAGCGAGAGAGAGAGAGAGAAAGAGAGAGATCGAAAGAGAGAGAGAGAAACTTGGCGAGACAAATAATGACAATGTCTAGCGTTGGTGTTGACGTTTCTATTCGACCGCGGTGGTTCTCGCCAAAAGGAATATGTGAACAAGCATTTCTTATTTCTTATTCAGGTGCAGGTGGCCTAGAAGATCGCATTCTTTCCCCAGATATGTAAGGTGTAAACAGTGCTGGGCATGTATGTATGTATTTATTTGGTTTTTTCGGACAGATATTAGAAAAATAAATAAATATTATGTTTTTTCTTGCAATTCAAATAAATTCTCCCTTATTTGCTAACGGTTGATTCAATTATTAATATTGGGAAAAAAGCTATTATTTTTTTAATTTTAATTTTAAATAATAAAGTCTAATATTATCAAATTGGCGAACAAGAATGTGACGCATGAAATTAATAAATTCAATGTAATGATTCGAGGATAAAAATTATATTATTCATATGAACAGGGTGAGCTGTCGCTCCAAATTCACAATGACAAGGAATTCGGCTCTGCCTTCTACTGACTCATAACTATTTTTCAGAATCGGAAAAGCGAAATTTCGAAATTTCGAAAATAGTCAGACTTATGAGTCATCATCGATAGAATGGCAAGAAGAGCGCAAATAAAAGATGAGTCCTTCACAAAATCTACGACGGCGCTTCCTATAATGCTATCTTTTGAGAAACATCAGCTTCTTATTAAATTGAAATTCTTGGAAGTGTTTGAATAATCTTTTGAGGTGGACGTACATTTTCTCCTTTTTCTCATTGCTTTCGCATCGCTTCCTCTTCAAGTGATCAGCATGAGAGACCAAGTAAGGATTTTTTTCTTTTACTGTAAATTAGATTCATTTTCATTTTGATATATATATATACCGTATTTTCTCTATTAGTACCCCTGGGGGTTCTATTTTTCAATACCCTTGCGGGAGGGGGGCACTATTAGAGGGAGGGGTTCTATTAGAGGGAGGGGTACTATTTTTCAATGTGAGTAACTCAATGTTTAACATTTTATTCCCAAAAAAAGAAGAATCGTAGCCCGAATTCAATGGAATCATCACTGGAATATAGGTTTTACAACATATTTATCATGAATTTGGCATTAGTTCATTGGTAAGAGCTCCCCATGCCTCCAGGAGGACTATTGGGGGGGGGGTACTATTGGAGGGGGGGGGGTTCTACTAGAGGGAGGGGTTCTATTTTTCAATGGCATTTTCAGAGGGGGGTACTATTAGAGGGGGGGTTCTAATAAAGGGGGGGGGGTACTATTAGAGAAAATACGGTATATATATATATATATATATATAACAGGCGTACGGTGTAAAGGGCTGTCTCCTTTGCGGCACAAAGCCAGCCGTCGGCATCAAAGTTCGCCTTGTTGATCAGGATACCGCTGGCTCGTTTCATTTTCACAATTTGTTTTAAAGATTTTATTGTTTCAATATCTCTTTTAAATGAGAACGATAATCAACCGTAATATACTTCACTTCCTAACTATTGCAGTTTCTCTAAATCACACATGCACTCTCTCCCTTGAGTAGGCAAATAGGCACCAAATCATATGATCATTGTTGGCTCCTTTTAAGACCCCGATGACGTCATGGCGAATGGCTCAACTGACAGCGATGGATGCTTCGATGTACTATTATTATTTGTTATTATAATTAGTATCGAATAAATATATTTTATTACGAAATATATAGAGGCATTCTAGAGGTTTTCTTTATTTTATTATTATTTCTTCTGAAGAAAATTTGGTAACAGATTTCTGGCTATGAATCCGAGATGACCGCTATCGACCCTGAGCTCTACAGCTGGCACGACTGTGACGACGGAATGGTTTCTGGTCGGCATCAGAGGATTATCCGTATTATTCTAATATAGTAAAAGGCAAGCTGATGAAAACTATATGTAAATATATGTATAAGAATATGCCTAAATGTCGTATATATCCGGTTTAATTAGAATAATAATAATAATAAAAGCCTGAAATGTTATTTATACCATAACAATTATATTCAGCCAGGATCGCGCGAAGTCAGAATTGAGCTCCCCGGCTCGTACATCACACCCGGCATTGTGACCAATGTCGGCCACCATGAATCTTTTACATATTTGCAATACATTAAAGATTAAAGGAAGATTGAATTCAGGAAAAATATAAAGGTTAAATATATAATTTTAAAAAAAGTTTCCAAATCTTCAGAACACCTTCCCGCTGGGCACCTTGAACCTCGAGACAAAGTTTGAAAAAGAAGGCCGCTCTCTGCTCAATCGAAAGCGCCGTTCTAACAGAAGAAGCGCGTCTTGAATTATTTCGTCGCCATTTTTGCAAGTTCTAATCAGTAGCTCTAATGTAAGGTTTGACATTGATAAAGTCCGTGACAACTTGAGTGTTCCCGCTGCTAATTCGTCGTTTTGATATGCATAACTCTTCCTTTAGCAGTACCCTTGCTCTCGGTGGTCTCCAGTCCAAATTTTATCACTGATTGTGAGGATAAAGATGTGAATTCGGATGGCTTGGCTATTTTAGATCTTATGGTTAGAGGAGTAAGGGGCGAAAGGCGGATGGTTGACCGACGCAGGAGGCATGTGCACCGCGGGGAAGATCGCGCAGGCGAAGCCGGAAGGGACCAGGGGGAGGCAGACACCAAAGAGGGTCTTATGTAGACGGCAAAGAGGAGTGAAAAGAGATATAGATGAAATACGAGGGAGAAAGAGAGAGAGAAGAGAATGGGAAAGAGATTAGGTGACGAAGGCATACAAAGATGTTAGGGATAAAATAGACCTAAAATAGAGCGGACCGAATGAGACGCGAATCAGAAGCAACTGTTTTAGAAGACGCCCGTGCACTCTCTCTTCCATGTACATATCTCATATACTTCCTTTGTTCCTCTGGCTCTCTCTTTCTCTCTCTCTCTCTTATTATATATCCATCTCTCTCATCTTGTTCACAAACATTTCTCTGACTTTCGCTCTTTCCTCTCCCCTTACCTCTCTCTCTCTCACTCACTCACTGTCTCCCTTTGGCACTCTTTTCCGGCAGTCTTAAAAACGCTAGGAACCGTTACATTTTGCAAAACTGTCGATTAGTATTTTGACGAGATGGAGACGGAAAGCACAGTTCCGTAAATAATGATGCTATAGAACTATTCACAAAATTGTTTTATAATTCTCGAAATGACTGAAAAAAATGTGCTCCGTCACAGCCACAAACTATACAACGCATATGTATTGCAAAAATGTTGTGTTTCATAAACTTCCTGGTACAATTGTTCCATGCTGTGAGAGCTTGTTTGATGTGGTGTGCTGGAGGGAAAGAGAGAGAGAGAGAGACAGAGAGAGAGAGAGACAGAGACATGGATATAGACACACAGAGATACTGAATGAACCTCAAAGGGAGCAAATGAATGTACAAAGAACGCAAGCGGTCGCTGTAGTAAGGTTGACAAACAAAAAATATATGTGATCTACCCATATCAAGGAGCCATTCTCATCATAGAATCGAAATAGAAAAAATGACGGGCTTATGAGAATGTGCACAAACATACATACATATTTTCGGCGCAGCCTTACTGAAATGCCTTGGATTGAGGTGAAGCGTGCACAGTTGAATAGTTATGAATTTCTGACAGAGAAACAGGAAGTTTTGATCTTTTCGACATGTTTTCCGCATTCTGCTTCAAACTGCTTGCAGAATACGAAAGAAATAATGCAATATCCAGCTCAGTTGGCGCATATAAAAGGTCGTGATATGCGCTGGAATCATCAATGGTCGACACTTTTCACCCTTCAATATTTAGATTATGTTTATGCGTTTTGATGCTATAGAGTACAGCCGGATAGCACCGATTTTGGGCATAGATTTAATTTAATTTTTTGGTTACTACATATTTATTTTCTATGGATACTAACAAATATGTATTACAATAATAAATATGTTAAAGTTATCCAAGTTAAATAGTTTAAGATATAATCGTCGTTTAGCTGATGGCCGCGTCGACGGCATCCATTTTCATATCTCTCATTCTCGCAGCTTTCGAGTTTCGAGTCGTCGAAGCCCTCTTTGGTTAGGAGATGAGAAGGGGTGGACGGCTCAGGGAATCCTTCTCTCTGGGGCTGGGACCGTGTACAATACAATGAAGTTCACCCAATTGAACAATTGAAAAAATGTGCCCGCTTTATTGTATATTAACCGTTCTCATTTTGGATGGATATTTTATAGATTTTTTCAGCAGCTTTGGGGAACAGGGCCGGATATTTTTGGCCCTTGTGGAGATGAGCTTTTATTTCATTATATTATATGATAAATTGAACTAACATAAGGTTGAGAATTGAGCGCCAACAAATTAAGAGAGCTGCGATGGCTGCACTCCGATCACAGTCGCTGAGAATCGCTCGTTTTGCCAGGCTGGAGAGCGTTGCTGACTTGAAGCAGTCAAGGAAGTGAACGCTTGCGAGGTCGGTTGCAGCGGAAAACACGGCTACTCGCAGCTCATCGTCAGTGTCTCATGTCACCTTTATTTTTGTTGTTTAAAACACATACATACATACATAGGTATACATATTTACTATTACGCCTCTAAAAGTTAATCAACTATTTTTTTTCTTTTTCTTATACCCAAAAATCTCCAATACGCGCAGTACAAGAGCGGCCTATCATGGCTGGGTGCCGACAAGCTGAAATGCGAGAGTGGCTCCTACTACGCAAACGGCAAAGTGGTCAAGCCGACACAAGTCAACTGCCAGGATGTTGAGAGTCAGTTGTTGTCTCACAAAAGGAAATCTCCCGTTCTTCATTATACAGTGGAGTTTCGGGCCATATACATCTTATTTAATGTGCAATTGAACGTTATTTTTTTAATTGTTTCATATCTCGATTTATTTTAACAAAAATTGATTTGTACCTCTCTTTAGGCTGTGATCTGTGCACGTTCACACCGAGTGAGTACTGCGCATCGGGTTGGGTCTGCGACGGGAAGCCGCCGATAGTCACCAAGTCACCCCTCGACAATTGCACATCCGACACCTGCCCAAATGGCTACACTGGTTTGGTGCGAATATCGGTTTCATATATCAACATTTGCGAATGATAGAATATAGCAAAAACATGGGATTGATATTGATGTTCTTGCAGTTCGGCGACGACATTTTCACTGAAGCGAAGTGCAGTTACGATGAGTCGTAGTATTATGAATACACAAAGGGTAGAAACAGATCCTACCTCTGGCCTGGCATCCAGTGCGCGTACAAAGGTACGACGAAATGTTCATTTTGCATATTTTGTAGTAATGAGGAATATTCTTCTCTACTGTGATCAAAGAACTGAAATTTTATTTCGCAAACTGATCGAACAAGCAATCATGGGGATCAATAGTTAGAATTAATTTATTTTTTCTTCGTGAAACGAAAAAATAAATTATTAAGCTAACACGACGACGATAACTACGACAACGACAAGAACAACTACCACAACTACTACTCCAAGGCCAGGTGAAACTCGCAGTGGTTGAAGTGGGTGGGTAGCGTAAAGTAAGGAACAGTATGCATTGAATAGCATCGATTACAGTTAAATTTAAATCGCATAATAATTGTTCGTTGAAGACGATAACTCAAGTTGAGCATATTGCAGGCTGCCCGGCACCGGTGAGCATTCCGTGCGAATTGCCATCAGAACAATGTGTCTCCGATGTGCCATCGGACTACGACCCATCCACCGGTCGGATCAGCTGCCCCTCAACATCATCTCTCTTCATCGCTCGCACGGTTTCTGATCGGATTAATTGGTCAGGGAATGGGGGTTCAGATTAGAGACGCTGAAGAGGCCGTGATATCCTAGTGATTCATCAGGTCTGCCGTAGCTGATTGATTACCTTCATCTTCTTTCTACTAGCTTCCGCACCTAAATCAAAATTCTCTATCTCAACCCTTATCGCATGTTTACATGCCATGAATCCTGCTAATCTGTTCTAGGACTCGATCGGCAATCCTTCGATTTATGCGTGGGCAGGCTCTATTCAATGCACTGATAGCGGACTCTGGCGCACGATGGACGACCCGACTCCTCGCGAGTACAGTCGTGACAAGATCAAAATATTCTGTGCAAAGCCTCCCCCCAGTCGTGAGTATCAGGCGAAAATTTGTTATACAAATATTCTATATTCAGATTTTAACAATGTAGTATGACCGATCTCTTTTTATAGCTGGATTGTACGCGGGTTGTGACTCACCTCCGTCTCCTCCTCTCCTCTCAACTTGTCCTGGCACGTCCTGTTCTGCCATCACGAATTCCACCTTCGTGACGTGGGCCGGCTGCAGGGGTCTCGAGTGCCCGAAAGACGACCAGCGAATTGCAGTCGAAGGAGTATATTCATTTTGAAATTAATGTTTTCATTATTCTTTATTCATATTACATAACTTTCACTATTAAGCTATCGAGTCCTGCCACGCATCTCTCAATATAAACTGCGGACAGGTATCTATTACATAACGGGAAGACGCAAGTCAGCAACTTCCTCAACACGAATGCTGTCGCGTGCGTCTCCGGTGCTTGGAAAGGCAAGCGACGGATTGATGCTTTGTTTTTGGAATGTATGCTAACGGATTATAGATTGTAGTTCTGTAATTATTGATTGCAACTTAATCCGCAATCGATTGCCTTCGTTTGCATGGCGAGTGCTTATGCACGGAAAGCCGTTATCTATTAGAATTCTTATATCCATTATAGTCGCACCTCTCTAAATCACATTCTCTCTCGTACTTGTGGCAGGCAAAAAGGCGCGAATTCAAAGATTGACTTGCTGGCTCCTATCTGCGTCCCTTCTAAATAAAACTCGCAAATGGAATCTATTATAGGATGCGAAATGCCGACTAGCATTTCATGTGATTTGCAGCCCGAACAATGTGTCTCCCCCGATGTTCCACTTACTTTCGACCATTCAACGAGTGAAATCGCCTGCCCATCTACATCATCACTCTTCGTCGCTGTCTCTGCTTACTTTATCTGAACCCAATATCTTGCCATCGTTGCATTTATGTACCTAATAGTACTTCGACTCCTGGACTCACCATCAGCGAATAAGTACCTTCATGTTCTCCATTCTAAGTGTTGACTAGAAAAGATTTCACTAGAAAAGATTATTGCAATCTTCGCTTTTTCAACTTATAGCTGATTTCTCTCTAGTACATTGATTAATTATTTACATCTTTAATTTTTTTATCGGCTAAGATGTTTCAAGTGCGCGCATCATAGGGCGTACAACTATTTCGAGCCTAATGGGATGTGTTCAGCACGAAAGATGTCAACGTCGTCACTCTAAACCTTCTTTGTTCCAGGACACAATCACAATCGATAATCCATCGCTATACGCGTGGGCTGGCGCAATCCGCTGCATGCACAACGGACGGTGGCGGCGCACGTCAAATGACCCGACTCCTCGCGAGTACAAGCCCAGCAGCATTCGAATATTCTGTGCAAAGCCGCCTGCCCCAAGTCGTAAGTATTGAAGAAAATTTAGAGACAATTCATTTTGAGGAGAAGGCAAGGCTATCTCGCATGTTGCATTTCAGCTGGAATGTATGGTGGCTGTGACTCTCCTCCGTCTCCACCTCTTCTCTCACCTTGTCCCGGCGCTTCATGTTCATCTGCTGCGAATTCCACCTTTGTAACATGGGCTGGCTGCCGAGGACTCGAGTGTCCGAATAGCGACCAGCGACTTGCAGTTCAAGGCGTAAGGAACCATGTTTTGCTACTATTGCTGTTAATTCGCGTTCTACTTTCGCAAAGGATCAATCCATCACAACGAAAATTTAGGTTTCGGGACCAGTAACACACATTTCGATACAATCTGCAAGTACATACCTCGTGCACAATGGGACATCCGGACTTAGCACCTTCCCCATCACGAACCCTGTCGCGTGTGTCACGGGTCCTTGGAAGGGTAAGAAGACAATGTCTAGCATGATGTGGCACTAAAAAATGGGGTTAGGGGTACAAATTGCTTGGTCGTCAGAGTACTCGAATACTTTTATTTAATTATCGTTCAGGGCTATTAAGAATTCTGTTAGACCAAATCAACAGAAATTTCAAACTTGAATTACAAAAAAAGAGAACCTAAGACAATCACAAAAAATGATTCCATTTCAGCCACAACAACAACAACAACGACGACCAAGGCATCTACGAAGGCGACTACAACGACAACAAAGGCGCCGGGTCTAGATTTTCAAAAATTAATTTCTTATGTATATTCCACTTCAAATATATGTACATATGTATGTACATAAATTCGTTGTTGAGAAAGTAAGGTATCGGTGCGAATATTATTATAACACTTTTTGAATGGTCACCTTTTATAATGTGAAACAACCAAATCATTTAAAGATATTCATACAAACACAGAAATCTATATCAAGACACTTTCAAAAACACACATAATTGTTCGATCGCCCTCCTTTTAGTTTGTGGTTTACATACATATTTGCCTAGAACATTTTAAATAATCAATAGTTTGAAATATAAGCTGGGATAATTCATTGTTTTCTTTAGCGACCACAACGAAGAAAACTACGCCCAAGCCGCCCACCACTAAGGCTCCTGGTATACATGATTACATTCATAATAATTCATATGGTAAGTAGGAGGTTTACAGTATCATAGGTCAAAATTTATGAATTGGTTTCTTCAGCAACCACAACGAAGAAAACTACCGCCAAGCCGCCTACCACTAAGGCTCCTGGTATAAATGATAACATTTACATTAATTCATACGCTGATTGTGAGTACTGGTCCCGAAACCTAAATTTTCGTTGTGATGGATTGATCCTTTGCGAAAGTAGAACGCGAATTAACAGCAATAGTAGCAAAACATGGTTCCTTACGCCTTGAACTGCAAGTCGCTGGTCGCTATTCGGACACTCGAGTCCTCGGCAGCCAGCCCATGTTACAAAGGTGGAATTCGCAGCAGATGAACATGAAGCGCCGGGACAAGGTGAGAGAAGAGGTGGAGACGGAGGAGAGTCACAGCCACCATACATTCCAGCTGAAATGCAACATGCGAGATAGCCTTGCCTTCTCCTCAAAATGAATTGTCTCTAAATTTTCTTCAATACTTACGACTTGGGGCAGGCGGCTTTGCACAGAATATTCGAATGCTGCTGGGCTTGTACTCGCGAGGAGTCGGGTCATTTGACGTGCGCCGCCACCGTCCGTTGTGCATGCAGCGGATTGCGCCAGCCCACGCGTATAGCGATGGATTATCGATTGTGATTGTGTCCTGGAACAAAGAAGGTTTAGAGTGACGACGTTGACATCTTTCTTGCTGAACACATCCCATTAGGCTCGAAATAGTTGTACGCCCTATGATGCGCGCACTTGAAACATCTTAGCCGATAAAAAAATTAAAGATGTAAATAATTAATCAATGTACTAGAGAGAAATCAGCTATAAGTTGAAAAAGCGAAGATTGCAATAATCTTTTCTAGTGAAATCTTTTCTAGTCAACACTTAGAATGGAGAACATGAAGGTACTTATTCGCTGATGGTGAGTCCAGGAGTCGAAGTACTATTAGGTACATAAATGCAACGATGGCAAGATATTGGGTTCAGATAAAGTAAGCAGAGACAGCGACGAAGAGTGATGATGTAGATGGGCAGGCGATTTCACTCGTTGAATGGTCGAAAGTAAGTGGAACATCGGGGGAGACACATTGTTCGGGCTGCAAATCACATGAAATGCTAGTCGGCATTTCGCATCCTATAATAGATTCCATTTGCGAGTTTTATTTAGAAGGGACGCAGATAGGAGCCAGCAAGTCAATCTTTGAATTCGCGCCTTTTTGCCTGCCACAAGTACGAGAGAGAATGTGATTTAGAGAGGTGCGACTATAATGGATATAAGAATTCTAATAGATAACGGCTTTCCGTGCATAAGCACTCGCCATGCAAACGAAGGCAATCGATTGCGGATTAAGTTGCAATCAATAATTACAGAACTACAATCTATAATCCGTTAGCATACATTCCAAAAACAAAGCATCAATCCGTCGCTTGCCTTTCCAAGCACCGGAGACGCACGCGACAGCATTCGTGTTGAGGAAGTTGCTGACTTGCGTCTTCCCGTTATGTAATAGATACCTGTCCGCAGTTTATTTACTTTGTTATTTGACTAATAAATTATAGTTTAATTAATTAATTAAATATGAACCTGATCACAGAAGGAATGGATGTCATCGCCTGTTCGTGGCGACCGATCAGAAGGAGACTTTGCTGTTTTTTCACTTCTAAAAAATAAATTAATTTTATTTATCTATTTATATTATTAAAAAGCTATACTAATCATTACAATCTTTTTTTTTTCAAAGAAAATGAGTTATAAATTTTGATCACGTTTAAGTTCTATTTTTCAATAGCAACAAACTATTAATTGGAGCTAAAGGAGTAACGAACCGTTCGCTGGTCATTAGAAGATGGTAAAATGAAGCCTGGAAAATAAATAAAATGTCAATGATTGAGGGATTGCGAAAGACTTGCTTTACATACTTTCTACACGTATATATAATTTATTCTTCTACTATGACTGTACTTTTCAAGTGCATAATATAAACTAAATTTGCAATTATAATATATTCCAAAATAAGGACACTTTTTGAATATCTATTCTCGCATCAGGTTATCCAAAGTAATGAGACAAAGAAAGTAATGAGACAAAGAAAGTAATGAGCTTCCAAGGATATGGGAATCGCTATTAGTGCTCGTCGTCTTCAGTGATATTCAGTGGAAGAGAGCTTTGCGTGTTCTACGCCGACGTCTAGCGACGGAAGTAAGGCGCTAAGTGGTTATAGAGCTTTTGTGAATTTGTGGGTTTTGTGATATTAATTCGACTTCAAAACTTCAGCTACCGAGCGCAGAAGAGAATTGAGAAAAAAAGGTTACTGGAATAAGATTGGGAACGTTATGGATAATAATTCAGATGAGACAACTGATGTGGACGAGATGTAACAGGTGCATCCACCGTACTGCGCGATCACGACACCAATCCATTATCGATCGGATCGGATTGGATTCGACTGAACTTCATTTCGGACGAGGGCATTAAGGCTCGTGGCCAGAGATGGCTACTGCCCGTCCAGGCCCGTAAGGCCAGCCGGCCCAACTTCCCATAGCCCCAAACTCCCGTTACCATATTCATATTCGTATGTATGTATGTATATTCGGGGCCATATTCAGGCATGTAAAGGATGAAAAGAAAGAAGATATGCCAATGTAAAAGAAAGGAGGCGACCTGTAGCCTTTCAGAGCCTTTCAGCGAAAGAAGAAATCTGCGCTAGCGACTTCAAAGAGAGACGAAGAATTGTGAATTCTGCTCATGGCTTGGCCTAACAGATCCATTAGTAGCCGGGGAGACATTGAAACGTTGTCGTTGTCATTTCTATCGTATTCTGCAAGCAGTTGGAAGCAGAAAACATACAGAAAACATGTCGAAAAGATCAAAACTTCCTGTTTCTCTCTCAGAAATGCATCACAATCCAAATGTGTAAGGCTTCATCGCATTCTAGGGCTTCCAGCATGGCTGCGCCGAAAATATTTACATATGTATGTACATATGCATGCTTTTTTCACCATTTTTCAATTTAGATTCCACGCTGAGAATCGCTCTTTGATATGGCTAGGTCACATTTTTTTGCTTGTCAACCCTACTACAGCGTTCTTTGTACTTTCATTTACACCCCTTGTGGTTCATGCAGTATCTCTCTCTCTCTCTCTTTGTCTTTACCCATGTATCTGCCTCTCTCTCTCTCTCTTTCTCTGTCTCTCTGTCTCTCTCTGTCTCTGCCTCTGTCTCTCCATCTCTCTCAAGCCCACTACATCACACAAGCTCTCACAAACTTTACCTTCTCTCTGAGCGATGAATGGCCTTGGGAGTCGTCGATGCGGTGTTTGTACATTTTTTAGCAGAGAGAACTTTTTTTTATTCAATCGCTATGTTTTCTCTGACTCTCCATAAGTTTCGCCTGAATGCCCTGCTCTCTCGCTTCCTGACATATTCGTTGGCTAAGCGTGCGGGGACAATCGGTTCAGCCTAAAACGTTTTGCCAATATTCTTTCATTACTGGAACCGCGCGCCCTGATATGTTGTGAAGACATTTTTGTGCGCGCACAGTCAATAGTTCTCGTTGCCATTTTTACTTGATATAATCTTGGTAACTTCTGAATGAAAATCCATACTAGAACAGATAAGTTCTGAATATATTTTCCTTTCGCAATAGCAAATTATAAAGCCGCTTGAAAAGCTAAACAGCGATCACGACCAACGATTATTCTTAAATTCTTAATCAAGTTCACTTCAAATTATTTTTGCTGTAATGACTTATTAATTGTTCAGAGTATCGAGGATGTTGTCAGCTCCACCTTCTCTCTTGGCTGTCATATGCCTTCTGCTTGTTCTCGTGTCGGCAGCGTGAGTATCTTGCATTTAATTTTGTTTCCTTTTGAACATTATTGAATCATGAAACACTCCTTTCGTCCACGCAACAAAATATGATTTATGAGTGCTCTAATGGCCTAATGTGAGAGGGCATGAAAAAATAGAAGGAGAGAGGAGAAAGAGAAGATTAAAAGAGCGATTCGTAAACTGCATACACGCTTGTTCATCGACAGGATTGTACATACATATGTATTTACATTACCTCCTTTTACAGGAGCGCTGAAGTATGGTATGTGGAGGATAGACGTGCTCTTGTTGGCGATTGGCCGCAGCCGTTAGACGAATGGGTCAATGAATGAACTTTGTAACCATGTTGGTTTGTTGTCGAGATAAAATATGTAGAGTGAGTTAAATTGAGATGAGTCTTTAACTCACGCTTGAATTCGCACCGTTTTGCCCGATATAAGGGCGAGACAGCATTTTATTTTTCGTAAAGACGCAGCAATAATGGATACACTGCGGTCGAGCGGGGGAAATCGCAACGAAATGCATAAATACGGCGCGATGACATCATATGTTCCATACACGAGCGATGCTTCTATGCACTTTGAGCGCATTCGAGCGTTCGGTAACATTGGACGTGGCGTTCGCTGAGGGCGGCAGAAACAGTCGATAGGACGCGTGAGAGGCATCAGTGTAGCGAGCCCGAGTTTCATTGTTTCCTTACGCTCGCGCTTACGTTAGAATCTACTTACTTTTACCAGGACATGTTTCGGTTACGGTAATTGCCAACAAGCATTTCGCTCGCCATTTGCAAGTCGTCGTCCTCTTCCTTGCTATCTCTTCAATCCGGCTGTAGTTCGCCAGAGGCCATTCTCCATGCAACGAACACTACCAGACCAGCTGTACAGATCAGATGTTCCGATCGTATCCTAAATTGAAGTTCAAGGATATAGTAGTTTCACCAAAAGACTATGGAAACATGAACAGGAAAACCGTGCGCGCGATGTAGAGAGAGGATGTTGATGGGCAGCGAATCTCGCCACTTGGGTAATCAAAGGCGAGAGGAGTGTCAGAGGTGCATTTCTCGGGGGGCAAATCGCAAGGTGTGTTCGCAGGCATCGGGCAGCCTGACAGTTATTTGCTTGAATTTTTACAGTATCATATTTTAAAATTTATGAATTATTTTTTAGCAACCACAACGAAGAAAACTACCGCCAAGCCGCCAACCACAAAGCCCCCAGGTATAAATGATTACACTCATAATAATTCATACGCTGAGTTCGAAGTTTACAGTATTATAGGTAAAAATTTATGAATTGTTTTTAGCAACCACAACGAAGAAAACTACCGCAAAGCCGCCCACCACAAAGCCCCCCGGTATAACTGATGACATTCACAATAATTCAAACGTTGAGTTGGAGGTTTCAGAGACCAAGAATAACAGAAAAATTCATGTTTCCTTTAGCGACCACAACGAAGAAAACTACGGCCAAGCCGCCCACGACAAAGGCCCCAGGTATAAATGATGGCATCCATAACATGTAATTCATACGTGCTATGACCCCAGGTTTGAGTAGATGTAGTTACTATAAGCAAATCCATTGAAATTAGTAATAGATACAAGAACCTATGTAAAACAGTTATTATTTTCGATACTGTTTCTTTAAAATGTTATGACGAAATTAGCATGTGGATTTAATCGATCCTCTCTTTAGCGACCACAACAAAGAAGACGTCCACAACAACGACTACCACAAGAACTACGCGTATGAATAAATTAAAACAAACTTATCCTTCCAAAATTTTTTTCGGAACAATCAGACATGTTATGGATGCCATCATTTATACCTGGGGCCTTTGTCGTGGGCGGCTTGGCCGTAGTTTTCTTCGTTGTGGTCGCTAAAGGAAACATGAATTTTTCTGTTATTCTTGGTCTCTGAAACCTCCAACTCAACGTTTGAATTATTGTGAATGTCATCAGTTATACCGGGGGGCTTTGTGGTGGGCGGCTTTGCGGTAGTTTTCTTCGTTGTGGTTGCTAAAAACAATTCATAAATTTTTACCTATAATACTGTAAACTTCGAACTCAGCGTATGAATTATTATGAGTGTAATCATTTATACCTGGGGGCTTTGTGGTTGGCGGCTTGGCGGTAGTTTTCTTCGTTATGGTTGCTAAAAAATAATTCATAAATTTTAAAATATGATACTGTAAAAATTCAAGCAAATAACTGTCAGGCTGCCCGATGCACCTTGCGATTTGCCCCCCGAGAAATGCACCTCTGACACTCCTCTCGCCTTTGATTACCCAAGTGGCGAGATTCGCTGCCCATCAACATCCTCTCTCTACATCGCGCGCACGGTTTTCCTGTTCATGTTTCCATAGTCTTTTGGTGAAACTACTATATCCTTGAACTTCAATTTAGGATACGATCGGAACATCTGATCTGTACAGCTGGTCTGGTAGTGTTCGTTGCATGGAGAATGGCCTCTGGCGAACTACAGCCGGATTGAAGAGATAGCAAGGAAGAGGACGACGACTTGCAAATGGCGAGCGAAATGCTTGTTGGCAATTACCGTAACCGAAACATGTCCTGGTAAAAGTAAGTAGATTCTAACGTAAGCGCGAGCGTAAGGAAACAATGAAACTCGGGCTCGCTACACTGATGCCTCTCACGCGTCCTATCGACTGTTTCTGCCGCCCTCAGCGAACGCCACGTCCAATGTTACCGAACGCTCGAATGCGCTCAAAGTGCATAGAAGCATCGCTCGTGTATGGAACATATGATGTCATCGCGCCGTATTTATGCATTTCGTTGCGATTTCCCCCGCTCGACCGCAGTGTATCCATTATTGCTGCGTCTTTACGAAAAATAAAATGCTGTCTCGCCCTTATATCGGGCAAAACGGTGCGAATTCAAGCGTGAGTTAAAGACTCATCTCAATTTAACTCACTCTACATATTTTATCTCGACAACAAACCAACATGGTTACAAAGTTCATTCATTGACCCATTCGTCTAACGGCTGCGGCCAATCGCCAACAAGAGCACGTCTATCCTCCACATACCATACTTCAGCGCTCCTGTAAAAGGAGGTAATGTAAATACATATGTATGTACAATCCTGTCGATGAACAAGCGTGTATGCAGTTTACGAATCGCTCTTTTAATCTTCTCTTTCTCCTCTCTCCTTCTATTTTTTCATGCCCTCTCACATTAGGCCATTAGAGCACTCATAAATCATATTTTGTTGCGTGGACGAAAGGAGTGTTTCATGATTCAATAATGTTCAAAAGGAAACAAAATTAAATGCAAGATACTCACGCTGCCGACACGAGAACAAGCAGAAGGCATATGACAGCCAAGAGAGAAGGTGGAGCTGACAACATCCTCGATACTCTGAACAATTAATAAGTCATTACAGCAAAAATAATTTGAAGTGAACTTGATTAAGAATTTAAGAATAATCGTTGGTCGTGATCGCTGTTTAGCTTTTCAAGCGGCTTTATAATTTGCTATTGCGAAAGGAAAATATATTCAGAACTTATCTGTTCTAGTATGGATTTTCATTCAGAAGTTACCAAGATTATATCAAGTAAAAATGGCAACGAGAACTATTGACTGTGCGCGCACAAAAATGTCTTCACAACATATCAGGGCGCGCGGTTCCAGTAATGAAAGAATATTGGCAAAACGTTTTAGGCTGAACCGATTGTCCCCGCACGCTTAGCCAACGAATATGTCAGGAAGCGAGAGAGCAGGGCATTCAGGCGAAACTTATGGAGAGTCAGAGAAAACATAGCGATTGAATAAAAAAAAGTTCTCTCTGCTAAAAAATGTACAAACACCGCATCGACGACTCCCAAGGCCATTCATCGCTCAGAGAGAAGGTAAAGTTTGTGAGAGCTTGTGTGATGTAGTGGGCTTGAGAGAGATGGAGAGACAGAGGCAGAGACAGAGAGAGACAGAGAGACAGAGAAAGAGAGAGAGAGAGAGGCAGATACATGGGTAAAGACAAAGAGAGAGAGAGAGAGATACTGCATGAACCACAAGGGGTGTAAATGAAAGTACAAAGAACGCTGTAGTAGGGTTGACAAGCAAAAAAATGTGACCTAGCCATATCAAAGAGCGATTCTCAGCGTGGAATCTAAATTGAAAAATGGTGAAAAAAGCATGCATATGTACATACATATGTAAATATTTTCGGCGCAGCCATGCTGGAAGCCCTAGAATGCGATGAAGCCTTACACATTTGGATTGTGATGCATTTCTGAGAGAGAAACAGGAAGTTTTGATCTTTTCGACATGTTTTCTGTATGTTTTCTGCTTCCAACTGCTTGCAGAATACGATAGAAATGACAACGACAACGTTTCAATGTCTCCCCGGCTACTAATGGATCTGTTAGGCCAAGCCATGAGCAGAATTCACAATTCTTCGTCTCTCTTTGAAGTCGCTAGCGCAGATTTCTTCTTTCGCTGAAAGGCTCTGAAAGGCTACAGGTCGCCTCCTTTCTTTTACATTGGCATATCTTCTTTCTTTTCATCCTTTACATGCCTGAATATGGCCCCGAATATACATACATACATACGAATATGAATATGGTAACGGGAGTTTGGGGCTATGGGAAGTTGGGCCGGCTGGCCTTACGGGCCTGGACGGGCAGTAGCCATCTCTGGCCACGAGCCTTAATGCCCTCGTCCGAAATGAAGTTCAGTCGAATCCAATCCGATCCGATCGATAATGGATTGGTGTCGTGATCGCGCAGTACGGTGGATGCACCTGTTACATCTCGTCCACATCAGTTGTCTCATCTGAATTATTATCCATAACGTTCCCAATCTTATTCCAGTAACCTTTTTTTCTCAATTCTCTTCTGCGCTCGGTAGCTGAAGTTTTGAAGTCGAATTAATATCACAAAACCCACAAATTCACAAAAGCTCTATAACCACTTAGCGCCTTACTTCCGTCGCTAGACGTCGGCGTAGAACACGCAAAGCTCTCTTCCACTGAATATCACTGAAGACGACGAGCACTAATAGCGATTCCCATATCCTTGGAAGCTCATTACTTTCTTTGTCTCATTACTTTCTTTGTCTCATTACTTTGGATAACCTGATGCGAGAATAGATATTCAAAAAGTGTCCTTATTTTGGAATATATTATAATTGCAAATTTAGTTTATATTATGCACTTGAAAAGTACAGTCATAGTAGAAGAATAAATTATATATACGTGTAGAAAGTATGTAAAGCAAGTCTTTCGCAATCCCTCAATCATTGACATTTTATTTATTTTCCAGGCTTCATTTTACCATCTTCTAATGACCAGCGAACGGTTCGTTACTCCTTTAGCTCCAATTAATAGTTTGTTGCTATTGAAAAATAGAACTTAAACGTGATCAAAATTTATAACTCATTTTCTTTGAAAAAAAAAAGATTGTAATGATTAGTATAGCTTTTTAATAATATAAATAGATAAATAAAATTAATTTATTTTTTAGAAGTGAAAAAACAGCAAAGTCTCCTTCTGATCGGTCGCCACGAACAGGCGATGACATCCATTCCTTCTGTGATCAGGTTCATATTTAATTAATTAATTAAACTATAATTTATTAGTCAAATAACAAAGTAATTAATTTAACTAAAATTAACTATTTATATTTATTAATAAAGAATACTTACAGGTCTCTGAAGCAATGCGGCTCCTCTCTTCGACATCAACCGCTCTGTCTTCTTCACAGCAGCGCACCGTGAGGAATCACTATCCAACCCTCTCGCTCTCTCTCTCTCTCTCTCTCGCCCTCTCTCTCTCCCTCGCCCTCTCTCTCTCCCTCTCTCTCTCCCTCTCTCTCTCCCTCTCTCTTTCTACCGCACCCTCTCTCTCCCCCCTCTCTCTCTCCCTCTCTCTCTCCCTCTCTCTTTCTACCGCGCCCTCTCTCTCCCCCCCTCTCTCTCCCTCTCTCTCTCCCTCTCTCTTTCTACCGCACCCTCTCTCTCCCCCCCTCTCTCTCTCTCCCGCGCCCTCCCTCTCTTATCTCCTGATCATCCCTCTTTCACTCTACCCATCTCCTTGTTCCTCTTTATCTCACCGTCACATATCAATATCTCTTTCTACAATTCAGCCCTCTCGCAGTTCACTCTCTCTCTCTCTCTCTTTCCTTCTCTTTCTCTCTCTCTATCCCTCTTTCTCTTTCTCTCGCTCTATTTCACTCTCTCTCTCTCTCTTTCCTTCTCTTTCTCTCTCTCTATCCCTCTTTCTCTTTCTCTCGCTCTATCTTCACACTAGCCCCCTTTAAGGCCAGCAACCGCTCCGCTCTCCCATCGACCCGTCCTCACTCTTCTTCTCCATCATCGTCCTCTCCATCCTCCAGCGACTCCGTTCCCATCAACCCTCCGCTTTCCATGCCCTGCTCAGAGCCGTAAATTGGAAAAAAAGAAAGACCTTCATTTAGAAAAAAGAAGGCTGTAAATTAGTAAGAAAGAGCACATCAATAAATCGATTAATAAATATGTTTTGCAGTGTTCTGAAAGAGCGCGCGAAAGTGCCGGAGAAGCTTGCGCCATTGAAAGGCGCCCGCCCTTCTATCGTTCATTTCGAGAAGATGCAAGTCGTCTATGAGGTTGTCTTATTTATAAATCAATGACTAAATCAATAGTTCAAAATTAAAACTTGGCCTAGTAATTTTTTTCACCAGCAATAACGCAGCCCCAGTCTTCTCTTTCTCAGATCCCTGACCTCGGCGCGCAAAGCCAGTACGCAAAGAGGAGGGAGTGGTGCACGACGAACCAGTGGAGGCGGTCAGATTATGCCTATTGAAAACCCCGAGCGTTCTCGGAGACTGGGAAAATACTTATTTTCGTGAAATTACTTCTTATAAACATAGGAAAGCGGTTTTCGCTGAAAAGCAGTTTATTGAGATGCGGCGATAGAATTAATTGAAATGCGTTTACTTTTTTTTCCTCTTTGTTATGATGAGTGAAGGAGTTGGCAGTGATAATTGCTGATAATATTCTCGGACGGAGTTGCTAGTGATCATTGCGAATAATAAACAGCTACGGCGCCCTCGGAATGCTCTGCGAGCCGGGCGGTGGCGGTGCCTACGCGCCCAAGAACTACCAAGACTCCAAGGCTGTCGACCCGTTCGATTCCACGCTAATTACTTACAGAAGCATTCTAATATCTTACTATTATCCATTTGGCAACAGGTTGCAGCAAACATTTTTTTTTTAATTTAATTAAAGATAAAATAAAAATACCTTAAATTTATAGGATGTCTCCACATAACTAAAACATCTCTTTAAGGAGTAAAGAAATTATTGCATATAAGAATATGAAGAATAAAAAAAAGGAGCATTTTACAGGAAGGAGCCATGATGCCGCGGCCGCCCGAGCAGGCTCGCCAGATGACGTTCAATCGAGACAGGAAATCGCGGCCGGCAATCGGTTTTTGATCTATTGTCTCTTGGTCACTAAGCCGTGTGCAAGGAACACAAGCTTGACGAGAACAAGATAACAAGGACACAAGGGGCATACTTGGTGTTAAAGTGACTTCATTTCCGACTATTACTTACATACGGACACAACTATGAAGAACTGAAGATAGAGTGTAATTTTTCTGTAGCATTGATCCCGATCCATCCGGGCGATGCGACCGAGGAGGCAGCGCGTCTCGCGCGAGAGATTCAGGTTAATACAATTGTAATCATTAACACTGTGGCTCGGAACCAATCTCAATCAATAATATTAGGAAAGTACTTTAATTAAACCCCTAAGACAATGTTTTCTTTTTCACAGGAATGAATAACTAGAACTTTGAATCACTAAACTTTTTTTCTATTTTTGTGATTGATTTTTAGGGAAATGATATTTTGTCTAGATACAGAACAATTTTAGCGCCTGGCTGATGAGATGTACGAGGTGGGCGTGTCCGATTCGGCCTCGGTGGATCTACCGAAGAAAAGTACTTTTTAAAGGAATATTTCCTTCCCAAAAAAGTTGCGTACATTTGATGAAAAGCATTAAAAAATAAAACAAAAAAAATTGCTTTTTTCAGGCCGCTTTGGACGCTTCCTTGGAGTTCTCATGAAGATTCTACCGCGTCGAAAGGTGCCGGAGAAGAGGAAGTAGTGAAGAGACGAGAGGACGAAGAGAGAAGGGAGAAGAATGGAAGTACCCGACCTTAGTAGACTTCCGCTCCTTTTCTCTTCTCGAGACCAATAAAGAAGCGAGCATAAAAAAGGTATCCGCGCTGCAACAATTGAAACATGTAATCAATCCTTTTCAATGACATGAGTACCCTGTCTGATTTGTCGTCGTTGAATAAATGCTACGCGTAATAATAATACTCTATAGACATAGTTCTGCAATGACAGATAAATGTAGTCGAACCGTTTGGCGACTGAGTAATACTGCAACATCAATGGCATCATGGGAGGAAAGGTCCACCAGAAGGAGAAGAGTCAGCAGGAGCCTAATTAGGTTACATAGTGTAAATTTGTAGCACGTGAAAAATGTGCATGACATTCTGCTCTCGAAGAGCCCGCCGCTTTTTAGAGATGGCGGAATTAGTCATGAAAGGAAAATGTGCAGGTGGCACAGGAATATGCACGACTTTGTTGAGGTGGATCAAATGATGAGAGAAGAAAGAGAGAGAGAGAGAGAGAGAGAGAGAGAGAGAGAGCGACAGAGAGGACGAGAGGGGGAGAGATGGGAGAGAGATTGAAAAGAGAGAGCGAGAACGACATAGTACACACGGACGGGTGGGCGAAAGAGCTCAAACAAAGGAAGATGGAGAGTTCAATTAGGAGAGACGGAGAGTGAGAAAGAGGGATTAAGAGAGAAAGGGACAAGGAAAGGCCGCGTAGAGAGAAATGCAGAGACAAGAATATCTGCACGCCAGCAAATAATTGCAATTTGAGCTCTCCCACTCGCTTGGCAACACTTCTAAAAAATAAAAGGCGCCATGGCAGCATTCCGTTAACCTTTTACCGAAATTTCAGGCAGAAGACTCTCGCCCTCCTGCAAATATGCCTGCCTGAATAGGCTTCCCCTCTCCTTTTTTTAATAGTCAAACTAACTACACCTCGCATGTACAATTTCCTTCATTCCGTCTTCCTTTGTCATTTGCTCCTTTCTACTGCAAGATTTAATGCCAATGCGGGATAAAAGCGCGCGAATCCAACGCATATTTTCAGAAATGGAGATTCGTCTCGGCTACGTGGACGAGCAGCAGTTTCCCTTTCTGTTCGTGGATCGGCAGACCAACCAAATGCGCGGAATCTTCGTTGACATCTGGAAGGCGGTCGCTGACAGAATGGGAAAGAAGCTGCGATTCATTCAGGCCGACGACTACGGTAAGAATATTCTTGTTAGAAAAACACGCCTTTTTGCATAGCACAAGAGCAAGGGAGTATGCGCGATTTCTATCGAGCCGTACGAGCTTAGAACAACTATAAACTCCTCATTTGCTTACTTCGAAAAGCTCCGTTTATTTTGCCCCGACGCGAGCGTCTAGGCGGTTGCAAAAGAGTGGTGAAAGGAGGGCGTCCCCTCCTGCCGGGGAGAGATCGCCCCTCCGGACTGCCTGCCGCCCAGTCTGGATATCCGAGCGAGGCATCCTGCGGCGGACGCTCGAGTCGGGGCGCAGCCGAAGCTGCATTTGGACTTTTTCTTGTTGTTGCTCTATGGAGCCTGCCGACTCCCCGGGCACAGCAGACACAACGAGGCTTGAGAAACTGCCTTTGCCTAGAGAACAGTACAACCGATACTTGACGGATTTTGCCGCCTTTACAAGGCAGTATAAAGAGTGCCGTCTCGGAAAGCGGGTTTTTTTTTACGAAAAGAAAAAAGACTGTATGTGATTTGGGGAGAGTTCGTGTGGACAAGTCTGAAGGAACTTTCATCGTTGTTATCGCCTCTTAAATGTATATTTTTATTTAAAATTATTTTTAAATTTATTGTTCTAAAACATTGTAAAGGGAGCGTCGTCGTGAATGAGACGACGGGCGAGAAGACCTTCACGGGCCTCTTCGGCCTGCTCAGCGCGGGCGCCATCGATGCAACTGTCGAGAACATTTTCATCAAAGATGCGCGTATTCGCGAATTTCTCGTCTCTGTTCCGGTCGTTTACGATTTTGTAAGTTTTTTTAAAGAATAAAACCTACATTTGTATGCACAGTACTGGTCTAGCTTGTTTTATCATTGAATAAGTGATGAAATTTTCCGAGTAAATTTAGCAGCTAAGAATTCATTAATTGACATTTTTTTATCAAGTTAAATTCACAAATTCAATAATTGTGAGTGTTTCAAACGCCAGTTTTCCCTTGCAGAAAGGCTTTCTCACGCGCTCCGAACTCGAAACTCCGTGGGCAACGATCGACTTCACGGTCTTCAAGCCCAAGACTGTCATTTTGATTGGCTTTCTCGTCGCTGCCGTCCATGCAATCGACGCGTTGGGCAGGTATTTATTGATTATTTAAATTATCGACTTATTTCTTTTGTTGTATTCAATGTGTAGAATATTTTGGCACATTTCGACTAAAATTTTCGCATGTTCTAACATTCATAAAGGAGTGCGATCACCGAAAAAAATTATGTGACATTTATGTGCGCCAGTGCTACATGGCTTTATGCGACCTGCAAAATAGCAGGCGAGAATAAGCGAGAGTGCCGCCTACTCGCATGGTGAACGCGCGGCAGTTTGATATGCATTAATTCGTTTTCGGTGATCGCCCTCATTTAAGCTGAAATGTGTATTTGAACAAAGGTATCCAAATTTAGACTAATTGCCGTCCAAGACCGGAGGGGAAATGTTTGCAAAAGGAAAGAAGGCACCGCGCCTCGGCTCGTCTCGACTCCCAATGTTAGGAATTGTTTTTTTTTCATTTTCTCCCCTCACAGTCACTCTAACTAAGTAACAGATCAGTCAAAATCTTTCCTCCGAACTATTAATAATCTTCTTTATTTCACCCACCATTTTTTCCTTAACGCAAGAGTAAAATAATCGGTTATTCAGGTCCTATGCTGTCTCTTTGCATTCACTGCGCTCCATAACATCTACAATTCTGGCTACACTGGCGCTGCGGTCAGGGTAACCCCTCAGTCTTCGGTGTTAGTGACATTTTAAATAAGTACTCACTAATTTAAATTCATGTTTCTTTCTAGAAAAAAAACGAGGTTTAATATTATTTTATAAAAGAAAACATAATTTATACCTAATTTTAGAGCCTATAATTTCAGCAAGCTCTCTCAGCTTCTCGAAGGGCTGCGAGCGCGCGTTACTCAGGTCGTCATGCTTGGCTTGTTCGTCATTGGACAGGATGTGGTTAGGGATATAAGTTTTTTTTTTGTTTTCAAATTATTATTATTTCTTTGTTCACTGTCTTCACGTTAGAGGATTAGATAAAATGTACAAGGTGAAGCATATGTAGCTATTCAAGCATAGATCATCGGCTCTTGGTTCCTTTTAACATAAATGTGCAAAAACTCACTCACGGTCCAAGATGTACTGGCATTGAACAATTTATTTCCCCATTATGAAAAAATTGGTTATATAACGGTAATTGAAAAGTCAAGCTAGTATGCTAAATGTACATAGTCGCACAATACTAAAACGTGTGTATGTAAGGATCTAGAAAAGATTAAAAGTCTTTGCCTCGCTTCCAGAGAGACGAGCTATTCGGTAGGAACGGCGGCATCTCTGACGGGACCCTCCTGATCGAGGATGACAAGGGCAGCGCAGTGCATCATGTCAGTTCTTCGTAAGCTATCGTACCTTTAACTAAGGGTGATTACCGAAAAATTTTGTGGGATTTCAAATAGTACTGTCCTCAAGAAATGTAAAAACAAAAAGAGAAAGTTTTTTTCCCTGATTGAGGTGTGCACGACGCACGGTGCGTTTCTGCTCACAAACGTCCGCGATGGCTTTCCACTTGTTCTGATGAGCAGAGATAACGTCACCGCGTCCTGCTACCTACAACCGTCAGTGTAATTATGGTAGCATTTGAGAGAGAAAAATCGATAAATAATTATCAATCAATACGTTGTACCTGTCAAAAGCCATCATCACTATCATTGTCTGCATCAAAATAAATTTGTTTTTGTTGATATGTCGATTAATAGTGCACAAAAAGGCACCGTAATTAGAGTGAGAAAAAGGTAGAGAAAATGGCGACAGTGATAAAAAAATTGTTCGGTAGTATGTAACTGCATTTTATGACCGCAAGTTTTCTGCTGGGAGTATGCAAGAAGAATGTGTAAAAAATGATATAGTCGTTAGTCTTTCCGAGAATATCGAAAAATAGTTACTAATTGTATGTTGTATTCATGCATGTACATATGAATAGGAGGCGCGATTAAAGGAGCGCGAAACTCGACGCGCGATATATTTCCAATTTCCCCTAACCATTGTACTGCCTCACAATCAGGGAAAAAAACGCGAATTCAAATGCGACCTTCTATCTCCTTCACAGAATCACGAATTCTGAGGCGGACTCGGCGCTCTGGCAATCAGCGTATCCAGCCGTGTACAAGAGCTTCTTCAACATTGAAGTGCCTACCGCCTTCTTCTTGCGGAGGACGCGGGAGATTCGAGCAATCGAGTGGAATCTCAATCGCGTTCTGCTCAATCTCTACAATCGAGAGAAGGTTTGGAATGCAGAGAGAGAGAGAGAGGAGAGATAGGAGACATAGGAAAGACTGAGTCAGAGGGAATAGAGAGTCACAGAAAGAGAGAGAGAGAGAGAGAGAGAGAGAGAGAGAAAGAGAGAGAGAAAGTGAGAGATAGAAAGAGATCGAGGAGTGATAGGAAAGAGAGAGATATGAGAGTGTGAGGAGATAGATAGATAGAGGATGGTGAGAGGAGATAGAGAGAGAAGAGTGAGGCGAGACTGATAGGAGATAAGGAGAAGGGACATAGCGTAGAGAGAATAGTGGGTAAGCTATTTCAAGATGGAAGCATCATATACCTCGGGTACGCCTTTAGCTATCTTATATGAAGAATAGAACTGCCTGTGCATTTCGAGCTATTTATGCAATTTTTTTTAAACACTATAAGCTAGATGCGCTTTAAATATGAACACTATAATGTTTCAACATCCAACTTAAGCTTAGCAAATATTCTAGTAGTATTTAGAAAGGACTATAAAGTATTTAAAAGATAACAATTTTTTAAAGATCGAAGAGAAGTGGGTGCCACGCTACATTTTGAATCCGCTGAAGCGCAATTCCGAGCTGAAGCCGCCGCCCTTCACCTTCGACGCCTTCACTATGTCGCAGTATACGATTCCCCTCATGATACTCGGCGCGCTAGAGGCCGTAGCCATCGGTGTCTTGGCTGCGGAAAGGCTCATCGACGCGAGACGACGGAGGAGGACCCCGAACGGCCTCCGCTTAAGCCCGTCCACATCCATGGCGAGAATTCTGCTGTGAACAAGCAAGGCAGAGATGCCAACATATGTCATATGGCTATTGTACATACTATCAATTTATGCGGTGTAACATAAAACATGATAAGCAATTCACGTGGTGTCATTATTATGTGAAATAAAATAAATTACTTACTTCATGCATTTTCCTTTACATGTTTACAAAAGTTTTCATTTCAGGCGGCACCTATAAAATGATTTTCTTATAATCAAAATTTTGTTTTATGATTATGCCGAACTGCCGTGAGAATTTTATGAGCTATCGGAGGGAAGAGTTTTCATGAATTGCCATGCTGGTGCAGTGATAACGAATGGTGATGACAGTGATACGTGAAGGTGCAGAATGATATTGATATGCCGATTCGTTTGATATAAGGAGTGGAATGCTCGAGAGTATACCGCATCGCAAGAGGGCAAGAATGACAGAATCTCTGGCAGCTTTACCGAACTACGTGCTAGTTATGGCATTTTTTTCATTTCATCCCAATTTTTAATTCCTTTTTTAAACATAATCATATATACATATATGACGGTTCAAACTAAAAAAAAACGCTCGTTTTTGCGTTTTCGACCCGTTATACACATTTGCACACAAAAGTACGCTTACTTTTTGACCAATTTGGCATATTCGTGTGAATATTCCAAAAAACTGTGCACACTGCGCAGGAAGTTCGGTTTGCCCGTACTCGCAAAACGAACTTTGAAGTGAAAACCGTTTTTTCAACCGTTTTTTTTTAGTTTGCACCATCATATATGTATGTAATATTCTATTGTTCCGCTACATCCAAATGGACCAAATAGAATTGCATTGATCCCTAGCCATTGAGCGGTACTGCATATTCTTTCTCTCACTCTTTTCAGCCGTCGCCTGTCTCGTTGTTCTCTTCCCTCGCCCAACCATTTCCGTCTGTCCCTCAGGCGCCTTTCTCTCGTTCCCGGGTGCTCGTTGCACCTCGGATGCAGACTGTGCTTCTACTGCGAGTGAGCTGCGTCTGACTTGCATCCAAGGCGATTGCTGTGCAGTGGACGCCTCGGCAGCGGTCAAGAAAAAAGGTTTATTTTTCGATAAGTAAAAAAACATTCAGCTGAAATTACGAGTTATGCAAATATGTTAAACTTTTTTCAAATTATGTTTAATAATAATAAAATCTATTATAAAAGTTACCTTATTTTCTTACATCTCTAAAGTTCATGCTTAACTTTCTAGCGATACAGATGAATAAGTGCATATTTTGTGTTAATTTTTTCTCATTGCTATTGTCTCTTTTTAAGTCAGAACAAAAAAAGGTTAGACTAGTCTTGCTGGTTTTCGACAGCAGAGAACTAGCAAAACTGGATGAAAAAATTACTGCTGTTGTTTTTCTCATTCAATGAATTTATGATCTAGTTTGCATTATAGTATCGGCAATTCGAAAACACAATGAAAGCTTTCCGTTCTTTGATGGGATGTTTGAGCTTATAAAAAATTTTCTTCCATTTTGTCCATTTCACTCGTTAGTAAATATTTATTCATTTTTCTCCAAGTTTTTTTTACGATACTACATCACAATCTCACTATCCTTCTATTCTATTCCGTAATAATTATTCAACGAGTGAATGTAGATGACAAATTTGTGCACATGAATACCAATTTCAATTTCTGGCACTTTTTCATTCGCATATTGGTAAAACTTATTGTGAATCTCTAGATATTCTCTGGATATCCGAAACAACTATTTAAATTTAAATATCATTTGAGTATGAAGATGTTTCATGTCTTGAAATATGATTGTGCCAGACAGGGTAGCGTCGGCGGTTAATTGTTGTTAAATACTCCTCGTTGAAATATTTACAATAAGGGAGATACTTCAAATCACATATATAACGGGAAAACCATGAGCTTCTTGCGGTCGAATTCCTTATTTTATGGTGGTGTCAATTTTTGTGTAGAAGACATCCCACCCTCTCTTCTTTGTCTGCCTCTCCAGGAGTTTGCAATAAAAAAGTGCGACCGTTTACTCTAGCACTGTCAACGAAATTGAATTATTGGCAACAAAGGGGTGTTCCTAAATCGGAATAAATCGCGGCTCGTATTGCTAAATAGAACACGCAGGCATGAAAACCTCCGGGACACTTGCGCTCTTTCACATTCCCTGCTTTTAGATATGTTATTTCAGCAAGTTCCAATTAAAAGAATGATGCTGGAACGAGCACGATAAGCTAGACTAAATCAGAATTTTTTTTTGAACAATCGACGTAAAACTTGGTCAGAACAGTGGAGGGATGCCTAGAAATAACCAGGAAAAATATGATGGGCCTTCATATACCAAAAAAAACTTAATTTAGAATATAGCCTAAATCACCTAAGTAGGTCATCGAACTCGATTATTATCTTTAGAGATGAATCTCGAAAGAGTCTGCCTAATATAATGTGAATATCTTCTTGAATGGCTACTAACATCTTATTGTCATAGACATCATGATTAAAACTGCGTTAATTGCTTATTATCAATGCTTTATTATGTTTGATGTTGCACATGTATCAAGAGGTGTGAAAGCAGCACTCGGTGGCCACCAATGTCCGTCGGCTTCTCTCACAATCACTGCGGCGGGATGCACTGGGTAGTCGTGGCGCCCGGCGGGATTCCCTTGCTCGCGGGCGCGCAGCACGACGGCTGTGGAAAGGGACACAGTGCAGTCGTGCCGCATGGAGTCGTCTCGGTTGACGGGCCGCTTCAAGAAGAGCACAAATGTAAATGAAAAGTAAGACGCAAGTCATCGAATTATTTTTTTTTGCCATTTAAATGTTTCTCTTCTCAAATATGCGACTTTTTTGACCACTGTTTTTTTCCTTTGCAACAGGTAGAGAACTCGAAAACCGACGTTGTTTTATAAAGCTACAAATGGAATATATGCTATTATGAAAGAGAATTGAATGGATTCATCCCGTTTCACGCCGTTTCAATAAAGTAACCGCATATATGTGATGTTAGAAATCTTCCCGTCTGTAGCTTGCCCGAACCCTTGCAAAAACAAAAACAAAACGTACGTGCAAGGACAGGCTGAGGGCGTGAGGCACTTGCGGCTCCTCGTCTGCTTGTCGCACATGCCGCACTTGGTGCAAGCGCCTGCGTACGCCGACCACTCCGACCACGACGACGTGCACTTCTTCAAGAAGCCAAGAAAGGTACGTTTTTCTGTCTTTATTTTCTCTAATGCTGCCTTCAGCACGAATTGGCCACCCCGTTGTGTGTCTCTTATTTATCTAATTGCGTTATTTACACCTTCTCTTTCATACGTTGTCTTATTACTCTTAAATATGCAAGCCAGATAAACAACAAAGCTCAATATTGCACTTGTCCTTATTGCCAGAGTATCTTATGTAAACGAATGAAACTGACAACGGCGGATTCTGCTCCTTGGAAGAGTGCGAAAAGGACGATGAAGAAAGTAAGTGAGAACAGTGTTTTCCGCATACCTGCTGAAAGTAATATGAAAATACTCATAAGCATTTGGAGGAGTCTATAATCAGCGGTGGGTGAGGTTTTAAGAAGACGGCATACAACTGCGGGTCCATAGCGATTACTGATAGCAAAATTTTTCTTTCTCTCTCAATGACGAATGACCTTGGGAGTCGGCGTTGCGGTGTTTTCTACATTTCTTAGCAGAGGGAACTTTTTTTTATTCAATCGCTATGTTTTCTCTGACTCTCCGGCAGTTTCGCCTGAATGCCCTGCTCTCTCGCTTCATGACATATTCGTTGGCTAAGCGTGCGAGGCCAAACGGTTCTGCCTAAAACGACTTGCCAATATTCTCTTATTACTGGAACCGAGCGCCCTGATATGTTGTGATGCCAAGTTAGTGTGCACACAGTCAATAGTTCTCTGTGAGATTTTAACTTAAAATAATCTTAGTAACTTCTTAATGACAATACTGGAATAGATCAGTTAAGAATATATTTTCCGTTCGCAAATTATAAAGCCGTTTGAAAAGCTAAACAGCGTTCAAATGCAACGATTACTGAAAAATCCTTAATCAACATTGCTTCAAATTATTTTTGGTGTAATAAATTATTAATTGTTAATATTATCGCATATATGTATGAAAGATAAAGAAGAACAAGAACAATGCTGGACGATAGAAGTTGTTGTATCGCTGCTCGTCTCGCGCTTATATATCATTTTCCTGAATGAAACCATAATTATTCTCAGGCAACGTTATACGTTCTATCAACGTGGTATCCTGTATGTGGAGCGAAAAGCCATTATCTTAATATGAATTCTTAGTGTGAAGATGGAAGAAGTAGTTATATTAATGTGAATTCTGATGAGGCCAAGATTTCGAGGAGAACTACGTACATACATTGTTTGTTACGTTTTCGTACCAGACGAAAGTTAAGAGTATCGAGGATGTTGTCAGCTCCACCTTCTCTCCTGGCTGTCGTGTGCCTTCTGCTTGTTCTCGTGTCGTCAGCGTGAGTCTCTTGCATTTAATTTTGTTTCCTTTTCAACATTATTGTATCATGGCCCACTCCTTTCGTCCACGTAACCAAATTACAAATGATTTATGAGTGCTCGAATGGCTAACAATAAGAGGGCATAAAAAAATTGAAGGAGAGAGAAGAAAGAGCCGATTAAAAGCGCGATTCGTAAACTTCCCACACTCTTTTTATCTACAGGATTACATGACCTCCTTTTACAAGAGCGCAGAAGTATGGTATGGGGCGGATAGACGTCCTCTTGTTGCCGTTTGGTCGCAACCGTTAGATGAGTAACTCTCAATGTATACTTTGCAAAAAAATTTAATTTAGCTTGTCGTGATCATTCCATCATTATTCCTTTAAAAGGACCCTGAAATTTGGCCAGGTGGATTCTTGGCGGCTATCGACAGTTCTGGCAAAATTGGACGTTCTACAATCTAAATAAAATTGTTCTCAGTTTTGCTTCTCTAAACTGCCGAAATCACCTCTCCAAACAGGTAATGTGTGAGAGCTTGTTATTTTGTGTCGACAAAATATCTGCCGTAAATGTACCGGAGGTTTGCATTGCCTGCGTGTTCTACATAGTTAGCCGAGCAAACCCAGCTGCGATGGAAGGTAACAAATGTTCACTCTTAAATACATATCCAAAGACAATCAAGAGAATCTCGATAAGTTTCATCGATAAATGAATCAACACGAATGAATAAGTGCCAGAATTTGAAGATGTCACTCATCGGCACAAGTTCGTCATATACTTTCATATGTAGACGTTGAATAATTATAGAATAGAAGAATTGCGAAACCGTGATGAAGTATTGTAAATAAATAAAAACTTGGAAAACGATTAAAGAAGTCAGATTTTCATTGGGAGGGACTGACGGATAGGGTTGGGCGACGCAAGAGAATGAGGAAGACGAGGGCTGAAAAAAGATGGAAAGAAGAAACAGCACAGCTCAACGGCCAGGGATCAATGCTATTCCATTTGGTCCATTTGGATAATATATGTATGTATGTACATATGATTGTAGCCGACCTACAGCATACTGCATACATACATGCATACATATATACATATGTATATGACTGTGTTTACAAAAAGTATTTTTAAAAAAATTTATAATAAAATGTAAAAAAAAATTACAATTAATGCCATAACAAGCAAGTAGTTCGGCCACGCTGAAAGAGATTCTGTCATTCTTGCGGATGATTTCTTCGTCTTGCGATGTTGGGCATAGCCATCTTACATACTCTTTTGCGTGCATACTCTTGGCCATTCCACCCTTTATATCAAAGGAAAGCGTATGAGGAATAGTCATATGTATGTATATCATTATCATTCTGCACCTTCACGTATCACTGTCATCAACAATCATCATCAATGAACTAGCATAGCAATTCATGAAAAATTTCTCTCGTATAGCTCATAAAATTTTCAAGGCAGTTTGGCATAATTATGAAAAAAAATTTTATTAGAAAATAATTGTATTAATGCCGCCTGAAATGAAAACTTTTGTAAACAAGTAAAGAAAAAAATGCAATTAGTAATTTATTTTATCTCTCATAATAATGTTACCACGTGTTTTACGTTTCATGTTTTATGTTACACCGAATAAATTGATGTACAATAGCCATATGATATATTTTGGGGGAATTCTCGCCATGGATGTTTACGGGCTTAAGCGGAGGCCGTTCGGGTCTTCCTCCGTCGTCTCGCGTCGATGAGCCTTTCCGCACCCAAAACACCGATGGCAACGGCCTCGAGCACGCCGAGTATCATGAGTGGAATCGTGTACTGCGATATGGTGAAGGGGTCGAAGGTGAAGGGAGGCGTCTTGAGCTCGGAATTACGCTTCAGCGGATTCAAAATGTAGCGTGGCACCCACTTCTCCTCGATCTTTAAAAAAATTGTCATCTTTTAAAATACTTTATTGTTAATTTTAAATACTACTTGAATATACATATATTAACCAAAGCATAAATTAGATGTCAAAATACTTTAGTGTGTCCATATTAAAAGTGAATGTAGTTTATGGTGCGCATTATATTAGCAGTTAAAAAAATGCATAAATAGCTCGAAATGCACAGGCAGTTTTGCGTTTCATAAAAGATAGATATGGGCGTAACCGAGGTGCGTGATGCTATTTCTGACATTATGACAAATTTCCAACACTATTCTCTAACCGATATGTCGCTCTCTCCTCTCTCTATCTCTGTCCACCCTATCTCTTCACCTTATCTATTCTCACTCTCTGCCCTCTCTCTTCTCTCTCGCTATCTCCTCTCACTCTCCTCTCTATATGTATCTCCTCACACTCTCATATTTCTCTCTTTCCTATCTCTCCCTATCTGTTTCTCTCTGTCACTTTCTCTCTCTCTCCTATCTCTCCTCTATCCCTATCTCTCTGTCAATTTCTCTCTTTCTTTCTCTCTCTCTCTGCCACTCAATTCTGTCTGGCTCAGTCTCTCCCATCTCTCCGATCTCTCCTCTTTCTATCTGATATGTCCTCCCTCCCTTTCTCTCTCCCCATTTTCTTTCTCTCTCCCTCTCTCTGCTATTTCCTCTCTCTCTCTATCTATCTCTCTCTGCTATTTCCTCTCTCTCACACTCTCCTCTCTCGCTGCTCTCTCTTCTCTATCTTTCTCTTTCTTTTTCCCCTCTCTCCTCTATTCTCTCTCCCTCTCTGCTCTTCCTCTCTCCCCTCTTCCCCCTCTCTCTCTCTACTCTCCTTCTCCTACTCTCAAAATTAGTTCTGTCACTTCATTCTCATTGCACATTCTCCATCTTCTCATTCCGAACCTTCTCTCGATTGTAGAGATTGAGCAGAACGCGATTGAGATTCCACTTGATAGCTCGTATCTCCCGTGTCCTCCGCAAGAAGAACGCGGTCGGCACTTCAATGTTGAAGAAGCTCTTGTACACGGCCGGATACGCTGATTGCCAGAGCGCCGAGTCCGCCTCAGAGTTTGAGATTCTCTGAAGGAGACAAAAAGTCGCATTTGAATTCGCGCCTTTTTCCCTGAGACACAAGTTCGAGATAGCATGTGTGATTAAGAGAGACTCGAGTACGTACAATGGTTAGGGGAAATTGCAAATATATTGCGCGATGAGTATCCCGATCCTTTAATCGTGACTTCTACGTGTCATGTACAAGCATGCTTGCAACATACAATTAGTAGCTATATAATTTATGGCATTTCAGGAATGCTTCGAACCGATTTCGTAATTTTTTGCACATTCTTCTTGCATGTTCCCAGCAGAAAACTAGCGGTCACAAAATGCAGCCGAATATTTCTAGTCTCTTATGCACGAAAAGTAGCCATATCATCATTTTAGTAAAGTATTGAATGCTTAAAATTTTTCTCACTTTATTAATCTGTGGTTATGATTACGTAGGTAAGTGGGTCTTATAAAAAAATTGTTTTGATGAAGACAATATTGTTTTATTATCTTGCCACTGATTGATATAAATTGATCGATAAGTATTGCTTTTTCTCTCCCAAATATTGCCATAATTACACTGACGGTTGTAGGTAGCAAGACGCGGTGACGTTATCTCTGCTCATGAGCACGAGTGGAAAGCCGTCGCGGACGCTTGTGAGCAGAAAGGCACCGTGCGTCGTGCACACCTCAATTATAAAAAAAAACATTTGTGAGTGTGATAGGCCACGGCCATGCATTTGAAATGCCACATAATGTTTCGGTGATCGCCCTTCGTTAAATGTACGAAGAACTGACATGATGCACTGCGCTGCCCATGTCATCCTCGATCAGGAGGGTCCCCTCAGAGGTGCCGCCGTTTCTGCCCAAAAGCTGGTCTCTCTGATGGAAAAGATTTAATTTTCTTTAGATGTTTGCATACATATATACATATGTCTTGCCGGTCCATCTCTGATTGTGAGTGAATTTAAGGTGATAATATGCGATGATCGATGCTACAATAACTATGATTCATATTGTACATTTTATAACATTAAACTCCTTTCCTTACAAGTGAATACATTTACATAATAACTACAGTATACCGTTCAAAAGGGTCAACTGGGGTCAGCTGGGTCAAAATGCTGCAAAAGCCTCCAAACTTGACCAGCATGTGTCTTGTCGTTTACCTTTACATAATAAGTACAGTATACAGTTCAAAATTGTCAACTGAGGTCAGCTGGGTCAAAATGCTCCAAAAGCCTCCAAACTTGACCAGCATGTGTCTTGTCGTTTACATTTACATAATAACTACAGTATACCGTTCAAAAGGATCAACTGGGGTCAGCTGGGTCAAAATGCTGCAAAAGCCGTAAATTTCAACTTAGTTGATTGACTAAGTCAACTTAGTTGACTAAGTCAACTTAGTTGACTAAGTCAGCTGTTGACTAACAATAAGTCAACTTAGTTGACTAAGTCAACTGTTTAGAATTTCGTGTTTTGAAAGCCATAAAAAATTTTCAAAAGAAGTTTCTTTTTAAAGCAAAAGTCAAGTGTTTTTAATAATCAGGAAAAGTCAAACAAAGTTTAGTTTAGTCAACTTTAGTCAACTTAGTTAACTAGTTTTATAACATTAAACTCCTTTCCTTACAAGTGAACATAGTGAAGAATGAAAAATAATAACTTGAAAACTAGAAAAAAATTCTTGTATCACTAACGACGTCCTGTCCAATGACGAACAAGCCAAGCATGACGACTTGAGCAACGCCCGCTCGCAGACTTTCGAGAAGCTGAGAGAGCTTGCTGAAGTTAACTGTTGTGAAATTAGGTAGGAATTATGTTTCCCTTTAAAAAATAATTCTAAGAACCGGTTTTTTCTTAGTAATAACTTACATAACACACAAAAAATCAAATGAATGTCGCTTACACCGAAGCCTCCGGGGCCACCCTAACCGCAGCGCCAGTATATCCAGAATTGTAGATGTTATGGAGCGCAGTGAACGCAAAGAGATAGCATAGGACCTGAATTACTGATTATTTAAGTGTTGCGTCAAGGAAAAATGGTGGGCGAAATATAAGAAGATAATTAATAATTCGGAAAAGATTTTTGACTGTCCAGAGAGTGTGGGGGTGAAAAGTGTAAAAAAAAATTCCAAACATTGGGAGTCGAGACGAGCCGAGGCGCGGTGCCTTCTTTCCTTTTGCAATCAATTCGCCTACGGTCTTGGACGGCAATTAGTCTAAATTGAGATACCTTTGTTCAAATACATATGTCAGCTTAAATGAGGGCGATCACCGAAAACGAATTAATGCATATCAAACTGCCGCGCGTTCACCATGCGAGTAGGCGGCACTCTCGCTTATTCTCGCCTGCTATTTTGCAGGTCGCATAAAGCCATGTAGCACTGGCGCACATAAATGTCACATAATTTTTTTCGGTGATCGCACTCCTTTATAAATGTTAGAACATGCGAAAATTTTATTCGAAATATGCCAAAATATTCTACACATTGAATACAACAAAAGAAATAAGTCGATAATTTAAATAATCAATAAATACCTGCCCAACGTGTCGATTGCATGGACGGCAGCGACTAGAAAGCCAATCAAAATGACAATCTTGGGCTTGAAGACCGTGAAGTCGATCGTTGCCCACGGAGCTTCGAGTTCGGAGCGCGTGAGAAAGCCTTTCTGCAAGGGAAACTTAAGTTTTAAAACATTCACAATTAATGAATTTGTGAATTTAACTGGCCAGAAGAATATCAATTGATGAATTTTTAGCTGCTAAATGTACCCGGAAAAAGATAAATCAGAAATGCAAAAGTTGATATCCTTTTGGCATCCAGTTTGTAAAATAAAATAAATGTATGTTTCAGCGATATTAATGCATGTATGTGGGTTTTATTTTCCAAAAAAATACTTACAAAGTCGTAAACGACCGGAACAGAGACGAGAAATTCGCGAATACGCGCATCTTTGATAAAGATGTTCTCGACAGTTGCATCGATGGCGCCCGCGCTGAGCAGGCCGAAGAGGCCCGTGAACGTCTTCTCGCCCGTTGTCTCATTCACGCCGACGCTCCCTTTACAATGATTTTTAAGAAAAATTTACGATAGAACGGCGTCCGCCCTGTTGTCGTCCACTTCGAGAAGATACACATCAATCAATAAATCGGCAACTATGAAGTTCTCCAGGCAAATCGCACACACTCTGCTAATCTGCTAAACCCTTTCCAAAGCCGGCACTCTTTTTTTTCTCTTGTGAAGGTGACAAAATCCGTCAAGTATCGGTTGCACAGTTCTCTAGGCAAGGGCAGTTTCTCCACCTTCGTCGTGTCTGCTGTGCCCGGGGAGTCGGCAGGCGCCAAAGGGCAGCAAAAACAAAAGGTCCAAAAGCAGCTTTGCTGCGCCCCGACGCGAGCGTCCGGATGCCTCTCCCGGATATGCAGACCGGGCAGCAGGCAGTCCGGAGGGGCGGTCTCTCTCCTGCAGGAGGGGACGCTCTCCTTTTACCACTCTTTTGCAACCGCCTAGACGCTCGCGTCGGGGCAAAATTAACGAGCTTTTCGAAGTAAGAAATTGAGGAGCGAAGCACGCCAGAGGAATCATTATGAGCTAGGTTTATATTCTTCGATATTTTGTAATGGGCTCGATCCACGCATACTTCCTCGCCTTTGTGCTATGCAAAAAGACGCGAATTCTTGTCTTCGCTAACAAGAATATTCTTACCGTAGTCATCAGCCTGAATGAATCGCAGCTTCTTCCCCATTCTGTCAGCGACCGCCTTCCAAATGTCAACGAAGATGCCGCGCATTTGGTTGGTCTGCCGATCGACGAACAGAAATGGAAACTGCTGCTCGTCCACGTAGCCGAGACGAATCTCCATCTCCAAAAATATTAAGCTTTGAATTCGCGCGCATTTATCCCGCAGCGATTATTGGTTTTGAAAAAAAGTTTAAAAAAATTGGCAGCTTGAAAATATAAATTGTATTGTTGCAAATTAATTAGCAATTGATTAAAGGAGCCAAATAGTCTAATTTTCGCGCCTTTCTACTGGACACAAAGGCGAGAGAGCATCATGCGATTTACAAGAGATTCAACTAGATTACGGTTGACTTTCGAGCACCATATTCGCAGGAAAATGAACGAATGACAGAGTAAAGTAAGGAAATTGTATATGGCGTAGTTAGTTTGATTATCAAAAAGAAAAAAAGGGAGGCCTATTTGCAGGAGGGCGGGTGTCTTCTACCTGAAATTTCCATGAAAGGTTAACGGAATGCTGCCATGGCGCCTTCTATTTTTTAGACGTGTTGCCAAGCGAGTGGGAGAGCTCAAATTGCAATTATTTGCTACCGTACATATACTCTTCTTCTCTTTGTATTTCTCTCCCTTTCTCTCTGTTCCACTTGATCCCTTTTTCTCACTCTACGACTCTCGCAATTTCTCTCTCTCTCTACATACAGCACCGCTCAACGGCGAGGGGTCAATGCTGCGTCGGCTATAGCGGACGCGGCCAAATGGGCCAAATTAAATATCTCGCTGTAGAAAATTTTTTGAGACAAATCACTTATCAATATGAGATTCTGGCAATTTTCTGCACTTATTCCGTTAAAGATTTCCTGAAAATCGTTGAGAATTCGAAAAATGTGTGTGTTTAATGACATGCAATGAGAAATTTGGTGCGTTGAGATATGATGTTAAGTGAGTAGTGCATTTTTTATCGCTTGGCAAGTTGCCAATTCCAAGGTAAACGAAAGTCGTCTTGGATTGCTATGATTTATGTTGCCCTAGTTTTTTTGCTCTTTTGTGCTTTTCGATTGCTGCTATTTTTGATTATATTACGGGCGCCATGGATCACGCGGGCCTTCTGAGAAGGGCAGCCGGTCGAAGGCTCTACTCTTCGACTTCAGCTTTCATTAGATTCGTCACTTCTTCTCCGTTTCATACTTTATGATTTTCCTTTTCATGCTTACTTACATTTATACCAGCCTTTCGTTTATATAAGAGAACTTGATGCTTTGTGGTTACTCTTGCAGTATTTGCGGCGGGTATCGTCGCTTTTACTACTTGTTGCTGCTGACCGATTCGTCAAGAGGTTCTCAACAACTTGCAAAATTCCAGGTTCTATCAATAGTTTACAACTTCATGTTAAGTGAACACTGCGTGCTTTTATCGAAATACCTTTACTAGTTATCAAAAGAGTGGATGAAAAAGTAATTATTACTAAACAACATATTAATTTACGTTGGATTTTAAATATTTTGTTTATAAATAATAGCTACTATATTCTAGTGCTCATCTTCAGAGAACTCAAAAGGGTCGAGGGTGCGGGAACGGCTGCGGCTTCTGTGAGACGATTCATCGTCTGGTCGCTCGCCGTCATTTGATTGCGAACCAATTCTATAACTTAAGTATTTATCTCTTTTGCAAAATAAATAAGTTCCTAGAAACTGTTATGACTAAGGACCTCTTTTGCTTCCTAGCGTAGCCATTGATGAGTTGAGTTGCCTCAGTCTCCTGCGTTGCCTTTTGAGATTCATTGATCGGAAAGAAGTGATGGAGAACCTGAAGTGGTGACAATATGGAGGAAGGGTAACTTCGAAATTTACGAACGTTAAATATGAATTTGCGCTTTGAATTGTTCTTCCTTTTGAATAGTGGCTCGTAGCGATCCCGCTCATCTTCAAAAATCGCAGTCTCGACTAAGCGAGCGAAGACGGAGGCATTCTTTGCGCGTTCAGCAATACTAGTCACCTCATCCTTTGACATGAATGTGAACATCAGGTCTAAATAAGCACTAAATTGATAAAGTTCCTATCGCTCAGCTTCTCCTTGCCTCGACGCCTAATCGCAGAAGAATTCTGCTCCAGCAACAGTTGAGTAGAAGACTCCGCCTGCTCCGCTGCGAGCCGAGTGGCAATACCATTCACGCGAATGGTGGAAATTCCAGACATTAGGATACCGACTCTTTCATTCACACTTTTTTCTACCTGTAAATACTTTGATAGCTAAACCTACACCCATCACTCTAGCACCGAACCTGATTTATTCTCTCATTTATCCGTGACTCCATCTGCAAAAAGGATTTTGTTTGCATTTTTTCACTAGTTTTACCGTACTTTCGAACATGTCGAATCGATGTGATCCTTAAGACTCTGCAGCCACGAAGGCGCATTATTGGAAGAAGACGAGGAGGGCCCGAGGAGTGCACGTGGTGGAGACAGAGTTGGCGAGATCAGCGATCGACTTGGCGACGAGATAAGCGAGCGCCTTGGCGAGTTGCGAAGAGCGAGGAGGGGCCGGTCATCCGAATCGCTGCTGTCATCAGCCGCCGGAACAATCATACCAGATCCAATAGAAGTCCTTAGTACAGAGATCATTTCATTTAGTTCGCGATTTAAAAAAAAAAGCTATTAGACCTCTTTCTCTTCTGAGAAGACGTGGAAACTTTCTTGGTACATTCGCGCTGACATGCCTTCTCTGTACCAGAGAAAACGACTGTACATTTGTACTTCTTTTTGTCGCTATACTCAACCTGACAATGAGAACAAGTATGCAGTATGAACAAGCGAGGGAGAGGAAAAGCTGAGTCCTGGGAAGGAGGGATAGGCCATATTCGAGTCCTGAAAATCGAGAGGGAGAGGATGATTGAGAGAGAGAGAGAGAGCGAGGGAGAGGAAAAGCTGAGTCCTGGGAAGGAAGGATAGGCCATATTCGAGTCCTGAAAATCGAGAGGGAGAGGATGATTGAGAGAGAGAGAGAGAGAGAGAGAATGGTTATATGATTATGCAAGGGCTCATCTCTGGACACAATGATGTTTCCTTTCTCGTGAGTTTTATAGTTCATTTGTAGCCCTCTTTTCAATGGTTCATCCGTTGGCCTCACGGGTTCTTGTCATGAGAGCGTCATGTTCGTCTGCACTGGAAGTTCATCGGAAGATGCGAGCCAGAGGAGAGGTCATCGCTTACAAAACCATCCTACGAATCATCAGAATGCAAGAAACGCCTCACGCCAAACTCCCTGCTAGGGGTGGCAAGCTGGCCCCTTCTCATGACTCCTCCCCCCCAATGCCTTCTCTCTCTCTCTCTCTCTCTCTCTCTCTCTCTCTTTCTTTCTCTCTCTCTGCTTCTCTCTCGTTGAATTGTAGGCCCTGCTCAAAATGTACTCGTTGGACCCGTCGGTGACAGCAAGGAAGGCATCGAGTGAGCTTGAGCAGCAAGTGGGATGTTCCTTCTCGCTCTCTACTGTTAAAAGAATGCGCGCACAAGTTGGGCTGAAGAAGCATTCAGCTAAATACTGCCACTTCATCCGAGAGGATAACAAACGGAAGAGACTGGAGTGGTGTAAGGATAAGAAATTAAAACGGGAAATGTTTGTGGACTGTGTCTTCACTGACGAGTGCACAGTGCAGGCAGACCCCAACAAATCCATGAGAATGGTTTCTGGGAGGAAAGATCCCAAAAGACTAGCTCCGCTGCCAAAGCACCCAGTAAAGGTTCATGTCTATGGAGGAATAAGTTGGCGTGGAGCATCACCTCTTTTCATCTTCGACAGCTCGGTTACTCTTTTCGAAAACTACAGCATCCATCAAATTTTGAATCTATATTCACCGTTATAGGAAAGAATGGATAGCAAGCGCTTCTGCGAAATCTTCGAGGAGAGCATTCATCAATTTGGAATAACGAAATACAACGGACGGTTCGATTTTCAGTATTTCGCCCTTTATCTATTTGTAAAGTGTGCAATAAGAGAAATATCAAAAGGTGCAATTGAAACATCCGGGAAAAACCTTACAGGTACAGGCTTATCCAAGATAACGCGCCCATGCACGTAAGCCGGTTCACGCAAGCGCGATTCAACCAGCTCGGAGTGCAGGTGATGGACTGGCCGGCCGAGTCACCGGACTTGAATGTCATTGAGTTGTTGTGGGCGGAGATGAAGGCCTATGTAAGGTACTGAATTAATATTTAACAAGTTCGAGCAATCTTTTCTGCCATTCTTCGAAACAAAACAAAAATTTTTATGAGTTAAAACAAAAATTCAGGAATCACTGCCCAGGGCACTCACTTACTGATTTGACATCTACCATCAAGGCTTTTTGGGCGACGCTAACTCAAGAAAAGTGTCAAAAGTACATTTCCCACGTTCAGAAAGCGATTGACAGCGTAATTGAGGCCAAGGGGGACAACTTTGTTGAATAGATATCGATTAATAACGGATTTTCAAAATCATAATTTGCCATTTTATTGTTAGCTTATTAAAGGCATAGCTATGTAAAAGTAGGATTAATATCACGTTAACTAATAATTCGTTGAAATTGTTTTGTTTGTTCTTGTCCATCGACTCTTGAAATAACCAGTAAAGCTATTGAAGGAACCTGGAATTTTACAAGTTGTTGAGAACCTTTTGACGAATCGGTCAGCAGCAACAAGTAGTAAAAGCGACGATACCCGCCGCAAATACTGCAAGAGTAACCACAAAGCATCAAGTTCTCTTATATAAACGAAAGGCTGGTATAAATGTAAGTAAGCATGAAAAGGAAAATCATAAAGTATGAAACGGAGAAGAAGTGACGAATCTAATGAAAGCTGAAGTCGAAGAGTAGAGCCTTCGACCGGCTGCCCTTCTCAGAAAGCCCGCGTGATCCATGGCGCCCGTAATAGAACCAAAAATAGCAGCAATCGAAAAGCACAAAAGAGCAAAAAACTAGGGCAACATAAATCATAGCAATCCAAGACGACTTTCGTTTACCTTGGAATTGGCAACTTGCCAAGCGATAAAAAATGCACTACTCACTTAACATCATATCTCAACGCACCAAATTTCTCATTGCATGTCATTAAACACACACATTTTTCGAATTCTCAACGATTTTCAGGAAATCTTTAACGGAATAAGTGCAGAAAATTGCCAGAATCTCATATTGATAAGTGATTTGTCTCAAAAAATTTTCTACAGCGAGATATTTAATTTGGCCCATTTGGCTGCGTCCGCTATAGCCGACGCAGCATTGACCCCTCGCCGTTGAGCGGTACTGTATCTCCTCTGTCTGTCAACTGCTCTGCCGCTCATCTGTCTGTCATGCTCTCTCTCTCTCTCTCTCTCTCTCTCTCTGTCACTTCTCTCTCTCTCTCTTCTCTCATCATTTGATCCTCCTCAACGAAGTCGTGCATATTCCTGTGCCACCTGCACATTTTCCTTTCATGACTAATTCAGCCATCTCTAAAAAGCGGCGGGCTCTTCGAGAGCTGAAAATGGCATGCACATCTTCACGTACGACAACTTTTCACTATGTAAATATTCATACCTACCTAATTAGGCTCCAGCCGAGTCTTCTCCTTCAGGTGGACCCTTCATCCCATGATGCCATTGATGTTGCAGTATTACTCAGTCGCCAGACAGTTCGACTACATTCGTCTGTTTTCTGCCGTACGATGACTATAGAGTATTATTATTACTTCGCATGACATTTATTCAGGGATAATAGCTGCTAACGCCTGAAAATGAAAATATAAAAAAAAATTCACAAATATCTATTTCAGTTGGCGTCGTCTTATATAAGAAATTCGGCGGAGAACGAACATATATTTTTGGCGATGCGAATTCAAATCAGACAGGGAGGGTATGCCTGTCTTAATTGTTGCACCAATTCTATTTTTCTGCTCGCTTCTTTATTGGTCTCGAGAAGAGAAAATGAGCGGAAGTCCAATAAGGTCGGCTACTTCCATTCTTCCCCATTCTCTTTTCTTCCTCTCTTCTCTTCACTACTTCCTCTTCTCAGTCACCTTACGGCGCGGTAGAATCTTCATGAGAACTCCTACGAAGCGTCCGAAGCGGCCTGAAAAAAGCAGATGTTTCGTTTTATTTTTTAATGTTTTTCATCAAGTGTACAAAAAATTTTTTGGGAAGGAAATATTCCTTTAAAAAGTACTTTTCTTCCGCAGATCCACCGAGGCCGAATCGGACACGCCCACCTCGTACATCTCATCGGCCAGGCGCTAAAATTGTTCTGTATCTAGACAGAATATCATTTCCCTAAAAATCAATGACAAATAAAGAAGAAAACATGTAGTGATTCAGAGTTCTGGTTACTACATAATTCCTGTGTAAAAGAAAACATGTCTTAGGGTTTTATTAAAGTACTATCTTAATATCATTCATTGAGATTGGTTCCTCGCCACAATGTTAATGATTACAATAGTATTAACCTGAATCTCTCGCGCGAGACGCGCTGCCTCCTCGGTCGCATCGCCCGGATGGATCGGGATCAACGCTGCAGAAAAAAAACTTTTTTATCGTCCGAACTAGTTGTGTGTCCGTATTTAAGTAATAGTAGGAAATTAAATCCCTTTTGCACTAAGTAGGCCCCTTGTGTCCTTGTTATCTTGTTCTCGTCAAGCTTTTCTTCACGGTTTGATGACCAAAAGACCAAAGTTCAAAGACCAAAGTCAAAGAGACCAAAGTTCAAAAACCGATTGCCGCCGGCGATTTCCTGTCGCGATTGAACGTCATCTGGCGAGCCTGCTCGGGCTGCCGCGGCATCATGGCACCTTCCTTTAAAAGGCTTCTTTTTTTATTCTTCAAATTCTTTTATGTAACCATTTTTTACTGTTTAAAAGATGTTTTAATTAGCTGGAAATCAGATCAAATCTACGGTTTAAGTTTTTTTTTATTGAGTATATCTACATATAATTAAATTTAACAAAAAAAATTTGCTGCAAATTGTTGCCAGATGCATGAAAGTAAGCCATTGAAAATGTTTCTGTAATTAGCGTAATTAATTAATTGGCGAGTAATCGAACCGGGCGGCGGAAGAAGTCGACAGCCTTGGAGTCTTGGTAGTTCTTGGGCGCGTAGCCACCGCCACCGCCCGGCTCGCACAGCATTCCGAGGGCGCCGTAGCTGTTTATTATTCACAATGATCACAAGCAATTCCGTCCGAGAATATTTTCAGTAATTATCACTGCCAACTCCTTCACTCATCATGACAAAGAGGAAAAAAAAGTAAACGCATGTCAATTAATTCAATCGCCGCATCTCAATAAACTGCTTTTCAGCGAAAACCGCTTTCCTAAATTTATAATAAGTAATTTCATTGAAAATGTCTTTTCCCAACACCCGAGAATGTCCGGGTTTTCCACTAGGCAAAATCTGACCGCCTCCACTGGTTCGTCGTGCACCACTCCCTCCTCTTTGCGTACTGGCTATGCGCGCCGAGGTCAGGGATCTGAGAAGGAGAAAACTGAGGCTGCTTAAAGGTTAGCTAGGCCAAATTTTAAGCTGAAGGCATTATATTGACGATTTGGAAAAGGAGGTGGGAGCATTATGGCCGATTATGAAGCAGAACTCGCTGGAAGAAGCAAGAAAAGTACATTTGCTAAAGTTTCCATTTTCAGGTTGTTATCACTATAATATTTTTGAACTATCGATTTTTTCATTGATTTATAAATAAGACAACCTCATAGACGACTTGCATCTTCTCGAAATGAACGATAGAAGGACGGGCGCCTTTCAAAGGCGCGAGCTTCTCCGGAACTTTCGCGCGCTCTTTCAGAACACTGCAAAACTTATTTGTTCATCGATTTAGTGATTTACTCTTTCTTACTATTTTACGGCCCTTCTTTTTTTCTAATTTACAGTCACTCTTTTTTATAATTTCCTTCCTTTCTTTTTTTCTAATTTACGGGTTTGAGCATGGCATGGAAGGCGGAAGGTTGATGGGGACGGAATCGCTGGAGGATGGAGAGGACGACGATTTAGAAAAAGAGCGACGAGGTGGACGGGTCGATGGAAGAGCGGAACGGTTGCTGGCCTGAAAGGGGAGAAGGGAGAAGATAAAGAGAGAGAGAGAGAAAGAGATAAAGAGAGAGTGAAATGCGAGAGGGCTGAATTGTAGAAAGAGAGTTTGATGTGAGACGTGGAGATAAAGAGGGGACAGGAGATGGGTAGAGTGAGAGGAAAGTACCAAGAAAGAAAAGAGATGCCGTGAGAGGAAAATAGAAAGAATGGGATTAGGAGATAAGAAGGAGAGGGCGCGGGAGAGAGAGAGAGAGAGAGAGAGAGAGAGAGCGAGAGAGAGAGAGAGAGAGCGAGAGAGAGAGAGAGAGAGAGAGAGAGAGAGAGAGGTTGGATGGTGATTCCTCACGGTGCGCTGCTGTGAAGAAGACAGAGCGGTGGATGTCGAAGAGAGGAGCCGCATTGCTTCAGAGACCTGTAAGTATTCTTTGTGAACAAATAAAAATTAATTAATCATAGTTTAATTAATTAATAAATATGAACCTGATCACAGAAGGAATGGATGTCATCGCCTGTTCGAGGTGACCGATCAGAAGGAGACTTTGCTGTTTTTTCACTACTAAAAAAATAAATTTATTTCATTTATTTATTTTTATCATTATAAACCTATACTAATCATACAATCTTCTTCTTTTTCAAAGAAAATGACTTATGAATTTTGATCACGTTTAACTTCTATTTTTCAATAGCAACAAACTATTAATTGGAGCTAAAGGAGTAACGAACCGTTCGCTGGACATTAGAAGATGGTAAAATGAAGCCTGAAAAAAATATATAAAATCTCAATGATTGAGGGATTGCGAAAGAGTGACCTTACTTTCTACACGCATGTATAATTTGTTCTTCTACTATGGCTGTACGTTTCAAGTGCATAATATGCACTTAATGTGCAATTATAATATATTCCACAATTATGACCCTTTTTGAATATTTCTTCTGGCATCAGGTCAACGAGATTAATTGACGGTTATGAGACAAAGAAAGTGATGAGCTTCCAAGGATGTCTGAATGCGATTTAGCTAGTGAGAGAGACAGTAAGAGGGACATTAAGGGAGAGAGAGAGAGAGAGAGAGAGAGAGAGAGTAAGAAAGATGGAAAAGAGAAGGAGCGCGAGAGAGTATGGAAAAGTAAGAGATAGCAGGGTTCGTGGCCTTCAAAGACACAGATTCGTTCAAGCCGTTCCAATCCGTTTGTCAAATCCGTTCCGACCTTCTCCCTCCATGGCGTCTTTCCTTGAATCTCTCAATCGCTCTATCCTTCCTTCCCTCTCTTTCTCCGCACCCTTTCACTCTAACCTCTCTACTCTCTCTCTCTCTCCCATCTCTCTATCTTCCCCCTCCTCTTTCCCTCACTTCCGTAGCTTCCACTCTTAGATAATAGATCTCTTTCTCATTATCTTCCTCTCTATGTATACCTACATGTGTACTTCCCTATATGCCCCTCTCTTGTTCACCCTTCATCTTTGTCTCTCTATCTCTCTCTCTCTTTCTCTCCCTCTCCCTCTCTCTCCCTCTTTCTCTCCCTCTATCTCTCTCTCTCTATTCCTCTCCCTCTCTGCCCTCTCCTTGCAATCCGCCACTCCGCCTTATTCACTTCCTTCACCTTTGCAGCTGTGGCACAATCATCTTCATACTCTCTTTTCACTTTCACCAGCTCAACATTCAAGCCATGTCAAGACAGGAGGACACTTACATTCGTTTTGCTTGTTCTATGCGACTTGAATTATCTTTAGTTGGAAGCGAGAGAGAGAGAGAGAGAGAGAGAGAGAGAGAGAGAAAGAGAGAAAGATAGAGAAGAAGAGAGAAAGAGAGAGATAGATAGAGAAGAAGAGAGAAAGAGAGAGAGATAAAAAGAAAGGGAGGGAGAGAGAAAGAGAGAGAGGAGAGGGACCTTTCAGACAGTACGATTTTTAGAGAGATTGAGAGAAAGAATTAAGACAAGAAGGAGTTGAACTTCAAATTGAATGTAGTATAATGACGGAGTTGTTAATTTAATGAAGTTTAGTATTTTTTCTGAATAATCTTTTTTAACGCAATGCTACTTTAAAGAGACTTTTGTTTCTATGCATGCATTCACTTTGCCTTTAGACATATGTACATATGTATGTACACATTTTGTTACTCTCCTACAATTAATGACACCAAAAAACTAGTTCATTTCTTGACGTGTTATTACTACGTATACATATGTACAGTCCCGCTCAACATTATTGGGTCCGATATTAATAATATTAATAATATTAATAATATTAATAATATTAATATAAATAATATGAACTTTAATATCTCGCTGAATATGCATTTTCGTGCCATTTCCTTTGTGTGTTAACCTATTTCGACCACGGAGAATACGACTGTGAAAACCCTTTAAGAAAAGATTCAGAAATGACAGATATCTAACATTTTTTGAGTTTACTGCATTTAACACAGGCCTGGTGGTGATTTTTGCTGAGAAAAGATGTTGGCTCGCCAGGCCTACAAACTACAAAAACAAAAAAAATTTTTGGAACTCTTCTAGCTTTTTCTGTTCTTGTTCTTTTGTTTTGTTTGAGTTTCTCATTTAGTTTATGTGTAAACGATAAGAAAATTCAAAGAGAGATTTTCTCTAGTGGCGGCAAAAATTTGTTCTCCACCGGGCATCGAACCCAGGACCTCATGCCTCCCAGTCAAACGCTTCCGCAATACACTACAGACGCTGTTGTGATTCCGTTCTTTTGACAGCGATGACTGCTTCCCAATGCCTCACCATTACCAGGCTGATGGTGAGGCTAGGGAATATCGTTATTAGACCAAGGATTTCTTCTCATGGTCAGATCAGTTAGCAGCACCTATACGTTCCTTCGTCTCTCTCTCTCGCTCTCTCTCTCTCTCTGTCTCTGTCTCTCTCTCTCTGTCTCTCTCTCACTGTTTCTCTCTCTCAATCTGTCTCTCTCTCTGTCTCTTTCTCGCTCTCTGTTTCTCTCTCTCTCTCTCTCGCTGTTTCTCTATCCACCGCTCTCGTTTTCTCTTTCTCTTTCATCAACTTATAAGCAGTGTTGCATACGAATAAAAATACAAGTAGTAAAAATACTTTTGAGGAAGATTGAGAGTGGAAGAGAGAGAGAGAGAGAAAGAGAGAGAGAGAGAGAAAGAGAGAGAGAGAGAGAGAGAGAGAGAGAGGGAGAGGGAGACCGGTGGAGAGAGAAACAGAGAGATAGAGAAACAGAGAAACAGAGAGAGAGAGAGAGAGAGAGAGAGAGAGAGAGGGACACACACGAAAGAACGTGCATGTGCTGTTAACTGATCTGAGAAGAAATCTAATAACGATATTCCCTAGCCTCACCATCAGCCTGGCATTGGGAAGCAGTCATCGCTGTCAAAAGAAAGGTATCATCATTTCGGTCCCAGCGTCTGTAGTGTATTGCGGATGCGTTTGACTGGGAGTCATGAGGTCCTGGGTTCGATGCCCGGTGGAGAACAAATTTTTGCCGCCCACTAGAGAAAATCTCTCTTTGAATTTTCTTATCGTTTACACATAAACTAAATGAGAAACTCAAACAAAACAAAAGAACAAAATCAGAAAAAGCTAGAAGCGTTCCAAAATTTTTTTGTTTTTGTAGTTTGTAGGCCTGGCTGCTTGAGCCAACATCTTTTCTCAGCAAAAATCACTACCAGGCCTGTCTTAAATGCAGTAAACTCAAAAAATGTTAGATATCTGTCATTTCTGAATCTTTTCTTAAACGGTTTTCACAGTCCTATTCTCGTGGTCGAAATAGGCTAACACAAAAAGGAAATGGCACGAAAATGCTTATTCAGCGAGCTATTCCAGTTCATATTATTTATATTAATATTATTAATATTATTAATATTATTAATATTATTAATATCGGACCCAATAATGTTGAGCGGGACTGTATGTATACCAAATTCCATTTCTCAACGCAATTAAATGACTTTGTCGACGTGGTATGGTTTCTTGTCTTCATAATTTTAATGCGAAATAAATTAGTATTACTATCATTGCTGCGACCGTAGTCTTTGCTGTGGGCATAAGTTAAAGGTCACTGAAACACTATCGGTACTAATTTTATTTCTTAAAATAATAAAATAATGAACCTTGTGATAGTTACCCATTACCGAGAGATTTTCGCTTTTTCGTGGCTTGGTCGCTGAATTTCTTCTGCGCACGAATGAGAATGTCAAGAAGTTTTATGACCGTGAGGCTAGAGTGGAAGGGCGAGAGCAGTTCGCTGCTGCGGAGTGAATGACAAGAAAGGAGAGAGAAGGAGAGAGAGAGCGGTAGAGAGAGAGATAGAGAGAGAGAGAGAGAGAGAGAGAGAGAGAGAGAGTCAGAGAGAGAGAAAGGGGAATGAGCGGATGAGAAAGTGAATAAATCGAATGGGATCAGAGAGCGAGAAATGTCGAGAGAGTATAAAGAGAGAAATAGAGAGAGAGAGACAGATTAGAAGAATAAGAAGATTTGGAAATCAGCACGGTTATGGGCGCGGTAGTTGGGGGAGAGGAACTCGTTTCAGCTTCACTAACCGACACCATATAGCGCGCTCTTTCTCTGCTCATCATATCTTCACTATTTTTCTCTCTTCCTCTCGTACTCTAAATAACTCTCTCTCTCTTTCTCTCTCTCTACTCTCTAGCTCTCACACCTTGTCGGCACCATTATGTCTTTTGATACCACTGCGCACTATTCAGTCAAATGAAAACTTATTATTAATCTGTTGTTTCCTTTCAATGCATCACCTTTTTGTCTCTTCTCTCTACCTTCCGCTCTCCCTCTCTCCAAATCTCTCTCTCTCTCTTTCCTTTTTCTCTCTTTCTCTCTCTCTCTCTCTCTCTCTGTCGCAATTTTCTCGCTCACTCTCCATCGTTTATTGTCCGAGTTAGTGCAAATCTATCACTTTCCTATCTCTATCTCTTCTTCATTTGCGATATTTCACTTTCTTTTCTCTTCTTACATCTGCCGTTGAGTGTGGTCTCTTCCCCTGGGCAGGCCATTTCCGCCGGAAGCTTTAGTGATTTATTCCATATCAAAAATTTGGTCATATTTTCTGTCAAAAAATTCGGGCATTCCAATTTTCTTTTTTTTCTTCTTATTCTTCACACCCGTTGTTTTACTTCCGTACGAAGATGTAAATGTCGAATCGTTTCCATTCCACTTGTTTTCTTCTGGGCTTTCCTTTGAAGCGCCACATTCTACAATCGTAATTACGAGCTATCCCATGTATCATTTAAAGTTTCACGAATCTCAACCGAAATTTATTCGAATTTTCCTGACGTTTGTATTCGCTTTCTCTCTAAATGACTCACGCGTGCTCTTTGTGTAATTCAAAAAGGCGCGAATTCAAATATGAGTTTCTGACTCGTGTAAATAATTGTCTTGATCTACAGCCTTCCTCAACTGGGTCCGTCGAGATGTACAAGTTCGCCGCAGCATCACTGTTGCTGGCGCTCGCAGTTATCGCCGTGGCCAGATATCAAGATCGTAAGTGGAGGAATAAATGAAGAACAAAATCAATCGATTAATCATTTGATCGATATTAAATGAATATCGTAAAAATACAGTCAATATCGTGTAATTAAGAAAAGTAAATTTTTAAAAAAAAAATGGATTTTTTAACCATCGCTTTCTGCATCTTTAGATCTTTTTAATAATAGACGCGTGGTTTAGAATAATGTCATTCCCTTAAATATTTCATTAGAACTCAGTCATTTTGATGTTTCAGTTCTTCCATCAGGACGATATAAGAAGAATTATCTCGAATTTCCATGACTTTTTCGCTATGTCTCAATTTCTTTCTCTATATCAAACTCTCTCTCTCTCTCTCTCTCTCTCTCTCTCTCTCTCTGTCGTTCTCTCTCTCTCTCCTCTCGTTCTCTCGTTCTCTCTTTCTCACTCTCCCACTCTTTCTTTCTATAGATGTACATATCAGTATTTGTCATTTTCACACTCTCATCTCTCCTAACTATTGAGGCTATGACCGTTCGCAGATGCCGTGGGACCTGCGTCCGGTCCAGAACATCATCGGTCTCTGGTCGCTGCAGTCAAAGGCCAGTTAAATGAGCCTAAAACTAACGTTTGAATTCGCGCCTTTTTCCACGAGACACAAGGGGAGAGAGAATGTGTGATTTAGATAACCGCGCACTACTATGGTCAGGAAAATTGCACGTAGATTTCGATTGAGTTTATTGCTTCTCTAATGCGATGACAAAAATTAAATTAATCATTTGAATACATAAATTTCAAAACATCATTAACATCATTAATTCAGAAAAATAGACACTTTAATCCCACAGTATCTGCTATAATATTTGTCATACAAAAACATACATATTAAAGGTAATAATTTCTGTAGCATTCGTATACGATTGACTGTTATTTTTCAATTACAAAATCTAAATATCATATATAGGCAAATATGTTTATTTTCTAATGTAAACAGCTAAATATATAGTAAAAATAGATAAAGGTATAGTTTAATTAATTGATTTTAGACTATAAAAATTTATAAATTATATAATTTAGACCGGCCGCTACAGCGAACTGCCGCCGCCGGATCAAATTGATTTTGCGATCAATCCGATTCCAAAGTTTGGCGCCCGTGCCATCAACATTACGTGAGTTTCATCACTTTTCAGACTTTTTTACCATTGTACATTTTCGCGTTTTTTTTCTCACACACAACAGATTGTCATTAAATATTAAGTGCATAATGAATCAATTAAAAAAAGAGATGCGGTGGTTTTGGTTTCCAAGTCAGCGGTAAATAAGAAAGCGAAGAGTAAAAAAGTTGCTATCATTTGAAATTCATTCGTTTTCATATCGCCGTCCTATTATTCATGCTATAAAGAAAGTTAAAGTTAAGTTAAGAATGAAATATGCATACGCGCCCTTGTGCAATTTGTCGTCATTTGTACTGTATTTTTTTTTATTTTTTTAATCGCCTTTCTAGTCCCATTGTCTGTTGACTGAAAAATAATCGAGAATGCGAAGAGAATTGCGAACGATTCTTTATCTTATCATAATGATTACTCTCAAGGCGGAATTCCGCTTTCTCTCTCTTATCGGTGGTAATTGCTTTGAAGGAAGTTCTAGAAACTGCGAATTACACTGTGTGAATCTTGTTCGATTTGATTGTCCCTGCTGTCTTTTCTTCTCTCACTCTTCTCTCTCTCTCTCTCTCTCTCTTCTCTCTCTCTCTCTCTTCTCTTCTCTCTCTCTGTTCCCTTTTCCCCTCTTCTCTTCTTTCCTCTCTTTCTTCTTTCTCTTCTCTCTCTTCACACACTCTCTCTCTCTCTTCACTTCCTCCTCTTCTCTCTCTCTCTCTCTTTCTCCCTCTCCCACTCCTCTCCTTCACACCGAACACCGCGACCTTCGCCCTTCTTCCCTTCGTCGAGTGGCTTAAGTACAAGCGCATGGGTTTAAGAAATGTCGTCAAGAAATGGCCGAATTATTTTCTCTGTATCTCTCGCACTCTCTCCATATCTCTCCATTTTTAGCAATATTTCTTAGTCTCTCTCTCCTCTCACTCTCCCTCTCTCCCCCTCTCTCTCCATTCTCTCGCTCCATCTCTCTCTCTCCTTTTCTCTCCTCCATCTCACACTCTCTCGTATACCGGTTACAGTTCGCAAGCTGATGCAGCAGATATGAGATACAAGTTGATGAACACATCAACTAATAAATGTATTCTGCCAGCGAACGCAGAGCCGGAACGGAATCCCATATGAAAACTGCAGCTATCTTGATTCTCTCTCTCTCTCTCCCTCTCTCTCTCACTCCCTCTGTCACTAATTTACATACGTTCTCTCTCAATCTCTGCCTCTCACTTACTCTCTCCCACTTTCTTTCTCTCTCAATATACTATGTCGCTGAATATGGAAGCATATTCGTGGGAGTAAGAAAATGAGGAGTCATGAAAGGAAAAAAAAACATATAAGGAGCACATTTCTTTAGTTTTTTTCCTAAATGGATTTAGCATCCGTAGGCTATTTAACTGATATCCTCTGTGATAACGGATATTTTCTCTGTGATAACGGATATTTCCTCTGAGTTAACTGATATTTCCTCTACGTTAACGGATGTTCACGTTCTTGCAGCCACACATACTACGACGGCAACGGCGCCGTCCTACGCCACGACTACGGCTACATGCCCGTGAAGAATGCGACGAGGCGAGATCCGCGTGTCCATGTCGCGTATCTCACCACGAGCAGCGAAGGTTACTGTATTTTTGGGCTATTTTATTACTTACTCTTTTATCACCATCATTCATTACCAGACACAAAAAAAATTGCTTGAAACAATGATGTTTCGGCGTAAAACTGAGACAATATTGTTTGACATATCAAACAATTTTTTTCATTGTTTGATATATGTATCAAACAATATTGTTTCAGTTTTACGCCAAAACAATGATTGTCTCAAACAATTTTTTTGTGCATTTTATCGACAATTTTACTACTTAAGTTGCTAACATTAAGAGGAAACTATAATTTTAAATCTGTAATAATTGTGAACATTTAATTACCAACTATAAAAAAAACTACATAATCTACAACTACATCAATCTTAACGCAGGTAGATTGACTTACATTAGCGGAGCATTGTTTTATTGCTAATTTTCTTGTGGGCTATTTGATTTCAAAGCGTTGGTGAATTTAAGCAGTAAGTTATTTTTCAAAGAACGCTATTAAAAATTAAAGTATATTATAGAAGTTTAAAATTTGAATAAAAAAATACCTAACGAAGTAAAATGCGAGCGTGTTGCTCGATTCAAAAAGGACAAATTAAATTTTATCAACAAAAAAGTGCTATGTGGTTTAATGCAGCATGTAACAACTATATAATTCGATTGTTAAAGAGATAGTGCGAGTATCTTCTTCTGCGCTCTGATGATGAATTACATGCAACGCTGTGAACGAAATTGTTCTATCTTGAAATATCAACAAAAAAAACCAAGTAATTAAATTGAATAAACAAGAATGAATGAATGAATTAACTGATGCATATACAGGCTGGTCAATGATGGAGCAGGGCCAGGCGCGCGGCAACAAGCTGACCTTCCATCTCAAGCAGTTCCTCTCGCGCTCCTTCGGCGTCGGCGGAGGCAATCTCGATCTGCGCGAGGTTATTCATTTACACTTGTTATTTTATTCCCCTTTTTTGAAATAAAAAAACACACATTCTAGCTGTTATATTTTAGCGTGCACTTAATTTTTCACGTCCTAGTTAGTCTATCTTCCGACTACATGCATATGTACATATGTACCTGTACTGGTGGTTCAATAATCCAGCTAAAGGTGGATGGTAATGAAATCTTCACGTTTGTCCTCTAGATCTTGCGTTCTTATAAATTGTTCAGAAACAGCAGGCAATATATGTACGTCTTCTGAGAAAGAACCTTAAAATATCTTAGATTACTCTAAATTTTATTTTTTTCTAGAGCACAATTGTAACTGACAATAAGAACAGATTAAGAATGGTTTTTTTCTGTTCAGTTCGAGCGTCAATTCGAGCAGCCCGACTACAACAACCTCGTGATGATGGTTCGCGCCGAAACAGGAAGCGAGACCGAGATGTACACCGCCTACTACCGACGGGTCATGGGATGAAAATGGCGAAGAATTTCGCAAGTTGACAGAAAAAAAACATGTTCCACTCATACGCTTCAAAATATTGCCTATTAAACCCCATTCCTTTTTAAATAATATGCAGAGCGCCCATTTTTTGTACATGTGATTCATTTTTATGCTCGATTTCCGATCGTATCATCAGATTAGTTTGTTCTCTATCGAATTCAATTTCTCGATTGCCGATTTAATCATATATTTGTTAACAATCTTTAACATTTGTCCTAGTGCGTTGCTTCGATAACAACTTGCCATCTTGATCTCGAATTACGTATTTCTCTTGAAAACTTTGTAGCAATAAACTTTTTATCAGTTTTTTCACAAAAAAAACATTATAAAATTCTCTGCATTGTTTTATTGCTCATTTTGTTTAAGCCATTAGATATGGCATGTCCTCGGCGAATGTTTTAACTATTTTTGACAGCATGCTTTGGAAAGCTGTTAGTAATCTAACAAGGTAAAAAATATGATTAAAGAAATTAACATATTAAAATGCTAGAATATGGATGGTTTCAGAAAGGACAATTCGTTTTCTATCAAAAAAAGGGACATGTGGTTTAGTTCAGCTACATAATAACAATTTTATATATCGATGGTAATTCTAACTGTCTTCGCTTTCTCTGTCTATGTATCTCTACCGCTCATTCATGTCAGGATCTACTTTCCCCCCTCATTCATGTGATTATCTTCAAATCTATGTGGTGAAGAAGGCCTTCAATAAGTTTGAGGAGCTCCAAACGTTCGACCCCCGAGCAATTCGATGAACATGCTGATGATGCGCCGCTTCGATCACGGCTCCGGAAGGAAGGAGAGAGCGAGCAATGAAGACGGCAGAAAGCATACGCATCTCTCACTCCCTCACTTTATTTTTCAAGATATTTTTCTTTTTTAAACATCTATTATGTTAATAAACAATTAAAAAATAAATATGTTTAAACTCCAACAACATACTGAAGAAATAGATCATGAATGAAATATGTAGAACGAAAGAAACACGCAGAGTGCGGGGAGGCTTTGAATTTTTGGCATTGGCCATTTATATGTACATGAACTGGAGATGAAGAAAAAGAAGAAGTAGAAAACTTCATGATTGCTAATAATGAGAGATGGAAAGAGAGACTAGCGAGAGTGAACTAGTGACGAAAAGGAGTGAGAGAGAATAGAAAGATAGAAAGAAATAGATTGAGAGAGAGAGAGATATACCGATAAAGAGAAAGAGAGAGAATCTAAAGGGATAGACTGATTCCAAATTCTGCCTGTCTGAGATATATCGATCATAAGGGCGCTGGGATCAAAAACACATATATGTACATACATACATATATTGCTTTAATTTTAATTTCCTTAGAAGTGCATGTGTTAATGAGAAGTTAGCATGTAACTTTCTCAAGTGATATGAAAAATGGCTACAAATGACAAGCGGTCTCTGTCAATCTCAATTTTTGTTTATACGAAATCAACACATTAATCTTAACATAATTAACTAAAAATTATTGAAATTCTATCTCACAATTTCTCTTTAAAAAAATGTTGTGTGGATGCTTTCATTGTCAACCGGTCGAGACTGCCAGCAAACTTTGATTTGAGAGAGAACTCTTTTTTTTTTGAAAAGAGTGGCTAATTATAATTCTCACGCTAAGTGAGGCTAATTACAGAATATTTACCATGAGCTTTAATATTTTATCCGGTAGCCCGGTGTATGAATGAATCCACACCCTCCCAACACGATAGAAAACATGCCCGGTTTGGCATGCATATTATACTAAAACTCGAGATAATTATACAATAGGAAAATAGAAGGTTTTTGGGAAGCCAAAGTCTCGGCGCACGCGCCTTTCCGCCCCTTCGCCGCGTGTCAGATCGCGTCTCATTCGAAATTGAGGAGAAGGGCTGAAAGAGACAAGGAATATGTTAAGAATCCATTGACACGTTCAGCTCTGCTCTTTATTGACGAATTATTCTTTTTTTATTCTCCCTCTCTCTGTCCTCCCTTCCACCCTCTCTCTCTCTCTCGCTTCCTAACTCTCTCTCACTCTCTCTCTCTCCCTTCCTCCCTCTCTCTCTCTCGCTTCCTAACTCTCTCTCTCTCTCTCTTCCTTCCTCCCTCTCTCTCTCGCTTCCTTACTGTAACGCTCTCTCTCTCTCTCTCTCTCTCTCTCTCTCTTTCTCTCTCTCTCGCTTCCTCCCTCTCTCTCTCGCTTCCTAACTCTCTCTCTCTCGCTTCCTCCCTCTCTCTCGCTTCCTAACTCTCTCTCTCTCGCTTCCTCCCTCTCTCTCGCTTCTTAACTCTCTCTCTCTCACTCTCTCTCGCTTCCTAACTCTCTCTTTCTCTCCCTTCCTCCCTTTCTCTCTCGCTTCCTAACTCTCTCTCTCCCTTCCTCCCTCTCTCTCTCTCGCTTCCTAACTCTAACTCTCTCCCTTCCTCCCTCTCTCTCTCGCTTCCTAACTCTCTCTCTCTCTCTCGCTTCCTCCCTCTCTCTCGCTTCCTAACTCTCTCTCTGAGCTTCCTCCCTCTCTCTCGCTTCCTAACTCTCTCTCTCTCTCATTCTCTCTCGCTTCCTAACTCTCTCCCTTCCTCCCTCTCTCTCTCTCGCTTCCTAACTCTCTCCCTCTCCCTTCCTCCCTCTCTCTCTCGCTTCCTAACTCTCTCTCTCCCTTCCTCCCTCTCTCTCTCTCTCGCTTCCTAACTCTCTCCCTCTCTCTCTCACTCTCTCTCTCTCACTCTCTCTCACTCTCTCTCTCACTCTCTCTCACTCTCTCTCTCACTCTCTCTCTCTCTGTCGTCAAACCTTCTCCGAACAGCATGATGGTGGTGATGGTAATGTGCAGCGCCGGCGAGAGCGAGAAGAACCGTGAAGAAGAAGACGGTAGGCAGTAGACGCATTTCCCTTGGATTTCTTTTTATTTTGATAACTCTTCCAAATCGTCAGGTGACGCTCTTTTAGTTTCGCTCTCTATTTATGCGAAATGCAGGCGAAAAAAAGAATCATGCATTCGTCGAACTCGACGTTGAAGTCGGCCAAAGAAAGAAAGAACGCATGACCCACTGCTAGAGATGTGATGAGGAGGCTGTTAAATGAGTAAGAGAAAGAGAGAGAGAGAGAGAGAGAGAGAGAAAGAGAAAGCGGGAGAGAGATTATTGAGGGCGACAGAAGTAAGGAAAATACACACTTTCTCATATACCGGTCACAGTTTGTGGCAGATAAATATAAGATACCAGTGAGCACATCTACTAGTATTCTGTCAGCAAACTCAGAGCCGAAATGAAATCCCATATGAAAGAACCAGCAATCATTCTTCTCTCTCTCTTTCTCTCTCTCTCTCTCTCTCTCTCTCTCTCTCTCTCTTTCTCTGTGCTTCTGATTAACTTCCTCTCTCACTCTCTCTCTCACTCCACTCCGTTTTCTATGCTTAAATTTCTATGCTTAAAAAGCAAAACAATGCATGAAACAAGAACTTGTTCGATGCGGCTGAAACGATGAGTTTCACCATAAATGCTGAAAACGAATTGAAATGCACTTGCACTGTAGATTAGCGATGTAAACAAGACAAAGACAAATGACTGTTATCTTAGAATGAGTAAGACGGAATTGAATTCGTTTCACAATCAAATTTGCCTTACTGACTCATGCATAACTTTTTTTTTACGGATTTTGTAAAGTGTTTAAAAAAATAAATATTTTTTATGGCACAATGCGTTTAAATATTTATTAATTACGAATATTTAATTGGCAATAAAAAGTTACCGCCCTCATCATGTCAAGGCAGAAATGGCCGGTGGTTTGGCGTATCGAAGAATTGTTTTATGGCTCATTTCGTTATAGGCTATTTGATGGGTTCTCGATTTTTAGCAATTTTATGATGACGAATGCTTTCATATTTTCCTATTAAAATTTTTTGTTTTAACTACACAAATGAAAATGAACTAATTATTTATTTTTTGGGAAAAAGAAAAAAAATCATATATGGCTAACCTCGTTTAGGCCGATATTGCCTCCGCCGGAAAACAGAGCCGTGTGGTTTAGAGGAACGAATAACAGCTATGTATATATCTCGATTGTAATATTAAGTCTGCTAGTTTTTTGTTTTGGTCCATTTGATACTCCTTGTCTTCGGCGACTATTTTAGATATTTTTGACAATATGCTTTGGAAAGATATCTAACAAAAAAAATATGATTAAAAAAATTAACGTATTAAAATGTTTGAATGTGGATGGTTTCAGAAAGAACAATTCGCTTTCTATCAAAAAAGAGGCATGTGGTTTAGTTCAGCTAATAACAACTTTATATCTCGATGGTAATTCTCAGATTGCTGAATCGTTTGGACAACGTCGAATGAAGTTCTATATATGTATGTACATATGTACATTTGTCCTGTGCCGTAACATTGAGTAAAATTACTTTGTTTTGAAAAAAGAAATCGAGAAAAGGTTATTTATTGCTTAATGCATAAATGCACGGGATGATCAATGATTGAGCAGGAATTCACGACTCAAAAACGGTGAAAAGCTATTTGCGTCGGTTTACTCATTTTCCGTTTGTTTCAGGGAAAACGGCGGGAATTTAAACTAATATTTATCCTGCAATGGGATACCGCCAGAATCGCACGATGGCTTGGCCGTGATTACAGCGCGACATGGGCTGAAATGATGCAAGATTCGTTTGATCTGACTGTTCTCTTTCTATCTTTCCCTCTCTTCATCTCTCTCTCATCCTCTCTCTCTTTCGCTCTTCTCTCTCTCTCTATCTCTCCTTCTGTTTCTCTCTCTCTTTCTCTCTCTCTCTTTCTCTTTACCGCTCTTTCAAGTAAGAATCTACTTTTCTTCTTCAATCCATTCGTTTAAGAGAGCCTCTCTGTAATGATCAAGGAGCGTCTGCCCTGAGGAATTTTTGTTTTCTTTTACTTTGAAAACTTTATGAGGGATGTATCCCTTGTTCATAACGAAGTCTAGGCGGTCAGAAAGTTTAGAAAATTTTTTTCACTTAGATATAAGTCGTAATGTTCATAAAATTTGGATGACCATATCTAACGTTATACTTAATATTTCTCAATATTCTTTTCACTGTTCGATTCCTTGTCGAAAACTACACAAAAAAGTCCCAGATTACCATATTCGAAAAATTAAAATTTTGATAACTTTTGGTCAATTGAATTTTTTGAAATGTCGTTTTCAGGCAATAACTTTTTATTATTATTATGACTTGCAGAAAACTGAATCTTCCATAAGAAAGAGGAGAAAAAATTACACATAATATGTGTCTATAAGGAAAAATCTCCGATACGTTTGTTGGGTATCTGCATTTGAATAAGCGTTCCTATGCCAATTTCGGCTTTGGCTGCAAGTAATAATTTCTTTCAAAGTTCATCAATTGTAAAATAGAATGTTCCATTCGATGTAATTTTTCATGCTCTTTCAAATGGTATATACTGTGTTTGCAAAAGAAATTAGTCTAAAGGCCTAAAATTGACTTTTTATGTTTTTGGCCAATTTCTGGTGTTAAAATACTCATTCTTTGGACCATGAATAGGTCATGGAGACCGATTTTAAACATAATATTTATTCTAGAAGAAAGAGCATTTAAAACTGAGTCGGATACAGCTTTATAATCAAAATCTGAGGACACTTTTTTTGGGAATATGTATTTGAATGCAGACTGTTGAAGGCGATATTGCTGAATATTTTTTAGCAAATATTTAAAATTTGTTATTTTGAAACATCTAGCACCCAATAATGGGTATTCCAGAATTGTTCGAAGTTCTTTTATGATATACCACTCAAAAGTATTCAAAAAGTCAAGAAATTTCATTTTTACGAGAATTGCTGGTGAAATAAATGTATGAAAACCTATTCGGAGCCAACTATCAGGCCATTTTTGAGCCGCAGTGACAAAACGGTCATAACCGTTCGAAAGAGCAGAGACTTTTGCATAATATATCCACCGATGAAAAAGTAATACCAGTTCATGTTTCAGAAATCTTGAAATTTCGAAAAAAATCGACGACAGGATTCGACTATTTTGAGTTGTTCTGAGATAAATGGTACCAATGGAACTTATGTTCTGAAAACTGTGCCATAAGGTTTTTTGAGACGAGAAACATAAATTTGACGTTCATTTTCTACTTTTGAGTACCATCCATGGTACGTTTGATCGAAATGAAATTTTTCTGCATATTATATTTCATTCTTCAGGCAAAAGTACCATGGATGGTACTCAAAAGTAGAAAATGAACGTCAGATTTATGTTTCTCGTCTCAAAAAACCTTATGGCACAGTTTTCAGAACATAAGTTAAATTGGTACCATTTATCTCAGAACAGCTCAAAATAGTCGAATCCTGTCGTCGATTTTTTTCGAAATTTCAAGATTTCTGAAACATGAACTGGTATTACTCTTTCATCGGTGGATATATTATGCAAAAGTCTCTGCTCTTTCGAACGGTTATGACCGTTTTGTCACTGCGGCTCAAAAATGGCCTGATAGTTGGCTCCGAATAGGTTTTCATACATTTATTTCACCAGCAAAAAAATGAAAAAATTAAATTTCTTGACTTTTTGAATACTTTTGAGTGGTATATCATAACAGAACTTCGAAGAATTCTGGAATATCCATTATTGGGTGCTAGATGTTTTAAAAGAACAAATTTTAAATATTTGCTAAAAAATATTCAGCAATATCGCCTACAACAGTCTGCATTCAAATACATATTCCCAAAAAAGTGTATTCAGATTTTGATTATAAAGCTGTATCCGACTCAGTTTTAAATGCTCTTTCTTGTAGAATAAATATTATGTGGAAAATCGGTCTCCATGACCTATTCATGGTCCAAAGAATGAGTATTTTAACACCAGAAATTGGCCAAAAACACAAAAAGTCAATTTTTATTTATTTTATTTATTTATTCATACATCAGTTTAACGATGTGACAACATTACAGTGAGTTGTGAGATGATAAAACTTTCGATATCAGAATAATAATAATAATAATGAATAGTAATAGAAAAGTGAAAGGGGGGTAAGGGATGCTGATCCTCCGAGTCTCCGGGCATGCGACCGAATTGAGCGGGGTGAGCGACTTCCCGAGGTGAGCGACTTCCCGAGGTAATTTTAGGCCTTTAGACTAATTTCTTTTGCAAACACAGTATATACCATTTGAAAGAGCATGAAAAATTACATCGAATGGAACATTCTATTTTACAATTGATGAACTTTGAAAGAAATTATTACTTGCAGCCAAAGCCGAAATTGGCATAGGAACGCTTATTCAAATGCAGATACCCAACAAACGTATCGGAGATTTTTCCTTATAGACACATATTATGTGTAATTTTTTCTCCTCTTTCTTATGGAAGATTCAGTTTTCTGCAAGTCATAATAATAATAAAAAGTTATTGCCTGAAAACGACATTTCAAAAAATTCAATTGACCAAAAGTTATCAAAATTTTAATTTTTCGAATATGGTAATCTGGGACTTTTTTGTGTAGTTTTCGACAAGGAATCGAACAGTGAAAAGAATATTGAGAAATATTAAGTATAACGTTAGATATGGTCATCCAAATTTTATGAACATTACGACTTATATCTAAGTGAAAAAAATTTTCTAAACTTTCTGACCGCCTAGACTTCGTTATGAACAAGGGATACATCCCTCATAAAGTTTTCAAAGTAAAAGAAAACAAAAATTCCTCAGGGCAGGAGCCTATAAAAGCCTCCTTGAGTCTTACAGAGAGGCTCTCTTAATTATCTTTAAATCTAAATGAAGAAGGCCTTTCTCTCTCTCTCTTTCTCTATCTCTCTTTCTCTCTCTCTGTCTCTCTCTCTATCTCTCTTTCTCTCTCTTTCTTTCTCTCTATTGGCCTTACAATTAAAGTTATTTTTTGATTTTTTTTACATCTATTTTGTTTCTTGTTAATAAACAATTATTAATTAATTAATTAAGTCATTATACTACGAAAAAATATTGATGAAATAAATCATCAATCTTTATTCGCATCTCATCATTTTAATGCAGAAATGGGCGGTGGTTTGGCGTGGCGAATCATTGTTTTATTGCTAATTTTAATCAACTTGATTTTTCAACGGTTTTGACTTGTATGGTGATGAATGCACTCCTATTTTCCGATTAAAATAGTTTTGTTTTGACAACACAAATAAAAAAATGAAGTAGTAAATTTTTTTACAGAAAAAAATCAACTACGTCAAAAAATAAATTCCTAAATGAAAATCCTCATATATGTATATATATATATCGAGATTGCCTCCGCCGAAAATAAAAGGCCGTGTGGTTTAATGCAGCAGGTCACTCTCTCATTTCTGAATATTTTCTGCCTCTCTCTCTCTCTCCGCGCTGTATTTCTCTCTCTCTCTCTCTCTCTCTCTCTCTCTCTCTCTCATTCCCTCTCTTCGCTCTCCTCCATCTCGCAATATCCCTTATCCCGGTTACAGCGCGCTAAATGTGTGACAGATATGAGATACATGTTGATGAAAACATCTACAAATTGTAAGAAGTAAACGCATTCTGTCAGCGAACTCATGATCAGAGCAGGAACAAAATCACATATCAAGATATCTTTCTTCTCTCTCTTTCTCTCTGTTTCACACTCTCTCTCTCTCACTCTCTTTCTCTCTCTGTTTCTCATTGACTATCGCTTTCTCACGCGCACTCCGCCAGTATTTTGCGAGTAACACGAGGAATTAATAATGCATAAAAAATGCACAAAACAAACATATCTATCAAATGGCTATTCAGATAAGCTTGATCTGCCAATAGAAGGATATAAAATGTTCAGATTTAAAGCGCTGACCATAAAGCAAATATGTATGTATGTACATACATGGCCAAAAAGGTGTTCTATATGTGTCAGAAACGATGTGTTATTATGCTTCACCATAATAGAGAAAATACATTATTTGAATATAAATTCTCTCCTATTTTCCTATTAAAATTGTTTTGTTTAAAAAAGTAATAAGTTTTATGGGATTGCGCGTTAAAATATTTATTAATTACGAATATTTAATTGGCAATAAAAAGTTACCACCCTCGTCTTTTGAATGCAGAAATGACCGGTGGTTTGGCGTATCGCCGAATTGTTTTATTGCTCATTTCGTTATAGGCTATTTGATAGGTGCTCGGTTTCCTCCGCTTGTATGATGACGAGTGCATACCTATTTTCTTGTTAAAATTGTTTGTTTTGACAACACAAATAAAAATAAAGTAATTAATTTTATGAGAAAAAGAAACAAAAATTAATCATAAATGACTAACCTCGTTTAGGCCGAGATCCGAGATTGCCTCCGCCGGAAAACAGAGCCGTGTGGTTTAGAGGAACATATAACAGCTAATTATATCTCGATTGTAATATTAAGCCTGCTAGTTGCATCGAATGATCATGATGTATGATGGGGAATTGCATTCCTTTTTCAGATCGAGCGTCATTTCCCGACTACAACGACCTTGTGATAATGGCTCGCGCGGAAATAGGTAGCGAGATCGAGATGTATGTACACCGCCTACTACCGACGTGTCATGGGATCAGAATGGCTAATTGTAAGATGTTGGTACGTTGCCAGAAAACAACATTCTTCTGTCATCCAAGCCAATTTTTTTTAAATATTCGGAGAGCCTACTACTTCACATGTCATACTACATTTCTCTGCACGATTTCCGTTCAAATCATAAGATTAGTTTGTCATTTTGCCGGCGAACGCAATGCCATAACGGATCCCATATCTCTTAATCTCTGTCTCTCATTTATTTCATTTTCTCCGTCTGTCCATCCTTTCACCCGTGGCGACCTACAAAAGATAGAAGAGTCACTTTGCAAAATTGCACTGTTCTTGCGTAAAGTTGCATTGGTTTGGAAGACGAGGAATTAAAAGTAAAAAAAGCAAAAAAGAGACAAACTTATGATCAGAAAAGCTTGATCCGTAAATGTGTTCGAGGTATCATGAGAATCAGGTTACACTCTATATTCTGAAACCGAATCCATTTATGGAATTCACACCTTTTTGTCTGTTGCTATTGCGAGAGGTCATGTTGAATTGGAGAGACGCCGACTGCAATTGTCAGGATCATTCAAATAGATTACGGCTTTTTGTGCTCTTTTAACTGATATTTCTTCCTGGCAACCACACTTTTATATTCCTTTTCCGCTCTAATAGTAAGATTAGCTCGACATATGTATGTACATATGTATTTTTTATTAATTTAACTGTATTTTGTAAGTCTTGAAAGAAAAGATTAGGAAAAATCAGTTCATGCTGTACCGGTGGTTTACGAGTGTGGTAACATACCTGTAAGTTTGAGAGCTTCTTCCTCTCCTTCTCGCTTCTATATCGCTCTCACTTTTTCTTCATCTTCTTCTCTCTCTCTCACTCTATTTAGTACACGTAAATATGAGCTTAGCATTTTGACTAATCAAATTATTCCATCATTACTTTGGGTACTTATATTTATAGAGAAATCCTATTGCAAACAGCGGGGGAAATGTTCCACATTTTTTTCTAACCCATTTTTATATGTATGTATGTACATACAGTCCCGCCCAGGATCGTGGTACCAAGGACGCTTCGGACAATTCGGACGCTTCCAAATGCATCCTCGCTAATAACTTTTGTTCTAGCAAAAACTAAAATATTCTAAATGGTACATTAGTTTGCTTATAGAGTACGGATGCTACTGTTAAAAAAATCGATAACTTTTTATCATTTGATAAGAAGTTATCAGTTTTTGCTAATAAAAAATTTCATTTCAAATGTTTTTAAACGAAATTTCTCCTGTACCATTATTTTGTCTCTACACACATCCCAAAATAATAAAATTAAAGATTGTATCATTGATAACGGAAATCGATAAATGAGACCTTATCACGCATGTTCATAAGATGTAAGGATTCGCCTTACGATTCTGAATCTAATTATGTGATCAGTTTTCAACAGAAAGTGCCGGTTAACAACATTTTTGATTGTGTGTTCTTTGCAAGTCTTTCTTCAGGATTCCTCATTGTCTTGGTCTTTGTAAAAATTTTGGCCCGGTATGATGCGTCCAAATCTATTTTGCTGCGCTGGCATTGATAGTCAGAAAAGTTGCGCGCTCCTTTTTCGTCTTCGGTTTAATTACCCAAGTTTGAGGTAGCGAAATAGCACAGGCAGAGAAAAAAAGGGTTAGGCCCCGCCCCCTCGGCCTGCGAGGCCTCCCTGCCCTGTTCTCTCTGAAGAAAGTCTTGCAAAGTACACATAATCAAAAATACATTGTTAACCGGCACATTCTGTTGAAAACTGATTACAGAATTAGATTCAGAATCGTAAGGCGAATCTTTACATCATATGAACATGCGTGATAAGTTCTCATTTATCGATTTCCGTTATCAATGATACAATCTTTAATTTTATTATTTGGGGATGTGTGTAGAGACAAAATAATGGTACAGGAGAAATTTTGTTTAAAAATATTTGAAATGAAATTTTTTATTAGCAAAAACTGATAACTACTTATCAAATGACAAAAATTATCGATTTTTAACAGAAGAATCCATACTCTATAAGCAAACTAATGTACCATTTAGAATATTTTAGTTTTTCCTAGAACAAAAGTTATTAGCGAGGATGCACTTGGAAGCGTCCGAATCGTCCGAAGCGTCCTTGGTACCAAGATCCTGGGCGGGACTGTATATACATTGGCCAAAAAGGTGTTTTAACTTGGTGTCATAAACGGTGTGTTGTTATGTTTCACCATAAATGAAAACGAATTGGAATGTACATACATTGATCGCCTTGTTTCCTTACAATTAGATTAACGATGAGCATTTTTTTAAACGAATTTTTTTCTCCACAGATTGAGTGAACCTTCCTTATGCTCCGCCCCCTGATTTATCGGCTCTGGCCGTTCTTGCAGCCACACGTACTACGACAACAACGGCGCCGTCCTCCGCCACGACTACGGCTACATGCCCGTGAAGAATGCGACGCGGCGAGATCCGCGTGTCCATGTCGTGTATCTCACCACGAGCAGCGAACGTTACTCTATTTTGGGCTTTTTTTATTATTTACTCTTTTATCCCTTTTTTAAACAATGTTATCGACTACCTGTTTTACTAATTCAGGTGCAAAGAGGATTTTCTTATTAAAAGTGTTTTGTTTGAAAAAGTATTTATTTTTTATGGGATAAAATATTTATTAATTACGATTATTTAATTGGCAATAAAAGTTACCGCCCTCATCATGTCAAGGCTGACATGGCCGGTGGTTTGGCGTGGCGAAGAATTGTTTTATTGATCATTTCGTTACAGGCTATTTGATAACTGTCCGATTTGTCCGAGTTATAGGCTATTTGATGATAAATGCTCTCGTATTTTCCTATTAAAATTGTTTTGTTTAAAAAAAGTACTTATGTTTTATGGGACTATGCGTTAAAATATTTATTAATTACGATTATTTAATTGGCAATAATAGTTACCGCCATCATCGTCTGAAGGCAGGCCGGTGGTTTGGCGTGGAGACGATTTCTTTTATTGCTCATAGGAACTTTGATTGGTGCTCGTTTGTCAACCTTTTTATGACGACTAATGCTTTCACATTTTCCTATTAAAATTGTTTTGTTTTGACAACACAAATGAAAATGAAGTAATTATTTATTTTATGGGAAAAAGAAAACAAAATTTAATCATAAATGACTAACCTCGTTTAGTCCGAGATCCGAGATTGCCTCCGCCAGAAAACAGAGCCGTGTGGTTTAGAGGAACATATAACAGCTAATTATATCTCGATTGTAATATTAAATCTGCTAGTTGCATCGAATGATCATGATGTATGATGGGGAATTGCATTCCTTTTTCAGATCGAGCGTCATTTCCCGACTACAACGACCTTGTGATAATGAATCGCGCGGAAATAGGTAGCGAGATCGAGATGTATGTACACCGCCTACTACCGACGTGTTATGGGATCAGAATGGCTAAGATGTTAACAAGTTGCCAGAAAGCAACATTCTTCAGTCATCCAAGCCTATTGTAACCCGTTTTTTTTTAAATATGCGGAGAGACCTACTATTTCACATGTCATACTACATTTCTCTGCACGATTTCCGTTCGAATCATAACATTAGTCTGTCATTCTGACAGCAAACGCAATGTCAGGACGGAATATCATGTGAAAAACACGAGGAGTTAAATGCAAACAAAAACTTATCTACTTACGACCCGGATATTTAGAAAAGCGTGATCCGGAAGGGTGTTACAGGAGAATCACCTTACACTCTATGTGCCGAAACCGAATCCACTTAAAGGAACTATCCATGGAGTTTAGAACCCGCTTGCGGAGAATTAGCGTTTGAATTCGCGCATGATATTGCAAAAAGTTTTGGCGGTATGCTAGCACAGTATCCATCACTACAAACTAGACTTTGTGAGTCTTTTTCTCTCTGCCTCTCTTCTCTTCCCTCGAATCTCAAGCGTAGCTTGCCGCTTCGCACCTAGTTTTCACCTTCTTTCTGGTAGAATGAGGGTGTGCATATGGAGAAAATAGGCAAGGGATGATGACGTCACTCCCTAAATTCTACAGTACGGCGTGGGTAAAATGTGGTTTTTCTCCTCAGGGCCCCTTCAGGACGTATTCTCACTTTTCCTAATGATGTTTCTAGTTGGACAGAATAGTATTAACAAAAAATTCAGCAACATTGTAATCTCCATGGACAGCTCCTTTAAGGAATTCGCACCTTTTTGCCTGATATTATTGCACGTTTAATTGGAGAGGCGCCGACTACAACTGTCAGAAACATTCTAATAGATTACCGTTTTTTTCCCGATATTTTATCCTTGTAACCACAGGTAATTATTAATTTTATATTAATATTCCGCTCTAATAGTAAGATTAGCCCGAAATGCATCTGTACATACTTATGTGTTTCACTTGCATACTTTGTAGAAATACCTTTTTTTGACTCTTTGCTTACAGCTCATTTGTATTCATAGGGGCTTGGAAGTTCAGGCACCCAACAAACCATCCACTCTTCTCATTTGTGTGTACCTTTCTTTAAAAAAACAACATTAGACAGATGATATGTATTCATCACTCATTTGACATCTTCTGGTGGGTGAATGATCATAGTCTTTCTTTAACGTTCAAAAATGAAACAATAGTTATCTCACAATGCTCTGCTGGCTGCGATGGTGACAGGCTGCGAAGATCCAAGCTGGCAAGAATTCTTCTTTTTCGTGTGTAGAAGTGAGCTAAAGTTCTCTCTATTCCAAAAGAATCTTAGCATTACTTAAAAATATTGCAATAGGCCGAGATTGCCTCCGCCAGAAAACAGAGCCGTGTGGTTTAGAGGAACATATAACAGCTAATTATATCTCGATTGTAATATTAAATCTGCTAGTTGCATCGAATGATCATGATGTATGATGGGGAATTGCATTCCTTTTTCAGATCGAGCGTCATTTCCCGACTACAACGACCTTGTGATAATGGCTCGCGCGGAAATAGGTAGCGAGATCGAGATGTATGTACACCGCCTACTACTGACGTGTTATGGGATCAGAATGGCTAAGATGTTAACAAGTTGCCAGAAAGCAACATTCTTCAGTCATCCAAGCCTATTGTAACCCGTTTTTTTTTAAATATGCGGAGAGACCTACTATTTCACATGTCATACTACATTTCTCTGCACGATTTCCGTTCGAATCATAACATTAGTCTGTCATTCTGCCAGCAAACGCAATGTCAGGACGGAATATCATGTGAAAAACACGAGGAGTTAAATGCAAACAAAAACTTATCTACTTACGACCCGGATATTTAGAAAAGCGTGATCCGGAAGGGTGTTACAGGAGAATCACCTTACACTCTATGTGCCGAAACCGAATCCACTTAAAGGAACTATCCATGGAGTTTAGAACCCGCTTGCGGAGAATTAGCGTTTGAATTCGCGCATGATATTGCAAAAAGTTTTGGCGGTATGCTAGCACAGTATCCATCACTACAAACTAGACTTTGTGAGTCTTTTACTCTCTGCCTCTCTTCTCTTCCCTCGAATCTCAAGCGTAGCTTGCCGCTTCGCACCTAGTTTTCACCTTCTTTCTGGTAGAATGAGGGTGTGCATATGGAGAAAATAGGCAAGGGATGATGACGTCACTCCCTAAATTCTACAGTACGGCGTGGGTAAAATGTGGTTTTTCTCCTCAGGGCCCCTTCAGGACGTATTCTCACTTTTCCTAATGATGTTTCTAGTTGGACCGAATAGTATTAACAAAAAATTCAGCAACATTGTAATCTCCATGGACAGCTCCTTTAAGGAATTCGCACCTTTTTGCCTGATATTATTGCACGTTTAATTGGAGAGGCGCCGACTACAACTGTCAGAAACATTCTAATAGATTACGGTTTTTTCCCCGATATTTTCTCCTTGTAACCACAGGTAATTATTAATTTTATATTAATATTCCGCTCTAATAGTAAGATTAGCCCGAAATGCATCTGTACATACTTATGTGTTTCACTTGCATACTTTGTAGAAATACCTTTTTTGACTCTTTGCTTACAGCTCATTTGTATTCATAGGGGCTTGGAAGTTCAGGCACCCAACAAACCATCCACTCTTCTCATTTGTGTGTACCTTTCTTTAAAAAAACAACATTAGACAGATGATATGTATTCATCACTCATTTGACATCCTCTGGTGGGTGAATGATCATAGTCTTTCTTTAACGTTCAAAAATGAAACAATAGTTATCTCACAATGCTCTGCTGGCTGCGATGGTGACAGGCTGCGAAGATCCAAGCTGGCAAGAATTCTTCTTTTTCGTGTGTAGAAGTGAGCTAAAGTTCTCTCTATTCCAAAAGAATCTTAGCATTACTTAAAAATATTGCAATACTCAAGTTGAGGGCGATATTGATTGTCACATACAGTACCGCTCAACAACCAAGGGTGCAAGAACTTATCGAGAAACGCACACATTTGGTCGGACATTTTGGAACTTTCCGAAAGTACCGAAAGTTCCTGCACTCCTAGTTGTTGAGTGGTACTGCAGGTTCGTACGAAAACAAAAATGAAGACTCACGCAATGTCAGCTCTCAACGTTGGCGAAGTTGCGAGAAGCGCCCAGGCGGAAGTGTACGATAGAATATCGGAGCAGACAAAAGCAGCCAGGTGGACTGTTGCCAAATGAGTTGCATCATGGAAAATGTAGTAGAAAATGTTAGTGTAGAGCTGAAACGGTCATCATTTCTCCGCTGTTCCTTTTTCAAGAAATAAGACTTGCTTGTATGTATAACACACACACACACAAACTAAAGGAAGCGAATCGAACCCATAAAATGGAACTGAGAAGTGCTATAGTCGTTTGTACTGCGCAAACCAGTAGAAGGCTCCACTCCGTCTTCGAAGTGCCCCTACTCTGCCCCTGTATTGTTTTTTTTTTCAAAAATTATTCAAGATAAAGACAAACTTATATAAAAATATATTTTCGTTAAACTTACTTTCCAGCACAGCAAAAGTGTTGCAGTCGATATTGTAAACGAACAAGAAAGTAAGCCCATTACGGCGGACGATATCGAGAGTGTCAAGGTTGAAGAGTACTGAACATCCCAAGGACTGTTATGATTGGAAATGTCAGAACCTGCTCACCCATTCCATATATCTCTTGTAGTTGAATGTTACGGTGCTGCTCACGGACGCGATGAAAGGTTTGGTCGGCAACAGAGGTGAAAGGACAACGATCGGGAACAGCACCGTCAGTGGAATCAAGAAGCGCGTGCCTCGTTCCCAAAACTGTCAATTGAGTTTTTTTTTAATATTCTCACCACTATATTCGGGAAAACTCCAATATCGGTTGAGGAAAAAAGCTCAATTAACATACATATGTCGTTAAAGAGCAGAAAATAATAGTGGAATACGCTTTTGGGTTAAATCGACTTTTAGGTGGATGCTTTTAGTTCAGTTTGCATGACTTTCGATGAGAAAATCACCAAGCCGGGTTTATTTAGTTAGTTCTTTTTCCTCAACGTTTGTATAAAAGAACAGCCCTTGTAGTTGCGCTGACTTCTGGCATTGTCATCGGTAGAACCACAATGGAAAGACGTTGAAGCGAGTAGAGGAAAGTGATGAAGAAGTGAAGTTCGCTCTGCCAGAATGGAGCAGTGTAGAATGGCATGTTCATGTGAGAGGGAGCGGCGAAAAAGGGCAAGACGTCCGAGCAGAGAGGAGAGTTTGTTAGCATCAGAGGTAGCACATTCAGCAGGAACAAAGGCGGATTCTGTGAAAGGGGGAGTGGGCTGTAAGAAACATTTTCTAAATACAGACTTATCTAAATGCATATATGTACATACAGTGATGTATCGCCGATTTCGTCAAAAGAAGCCCAAAACCGGGCCCGGGCCCAATATAAGCACCGGGTCCAGCCCAAACCGAATTTTAGTCGAGGGCCTGGTTTTGGACATCCATGGTCATGTCTTTTCTTTTCAAAACGAACATAGATCGCTCCGGTTACGAAGAGTTTGAAGAAGAATGAATTATATGGCGGACTCCACTTCTTGTGGATGAACGTTGCCATAATTGTGAATTCAGCCACAGTCGACGTGAGGCAAAAGAAAAGACGGAAGAGTTGAATTCCGAATGAGTAATCCTTTGCGAACGCGAAATCGCATGCTGTCTTATTATTGCTCATCTCATTACTCTCTTGAATCGAACTCTGAAAATGGACAATGGATATTGGATATAAAAATTTGACGAGTATAATACCGAGATCTGTCATAATGCAAAGCGCGAGGAAATATGTACATACATGCATATTTCGAAGTGAACCATTAATCTCTGCAAATCAGATTAGGACCTTAAATTGTATTTGTTTCTAACGAGAGAATGTAATAGGGATTCAAACAAGCAGTTTATATTTTGAAATTTTATGAACAGCGGTAAAAATGGAAGGCAATAAAATTTTCAAATCTTTATTCTAAGCATAAAAAGTATATACTAGATAAAAATTCAGCTGATGAAGACTATTATTGTCAACTTTAGAAACTCTGCATTAAAGAATGTGCTTGAGGAGTGAACTACTTCTTGAAAAATACGCTTGCCTTATGGTGACGTCTGCCTTAAAACGGTTAACTGTATCGACACGACTATTGACTTAGTGCACAGAAACATCAATGCAATACATTTTTTTATGTTAATTACATTGCCTTCGTTCAATCGACATAGACGGAAATGTGACTGCGATAATGCAACATACATATTCTAAGGAAATTCCTAACTCAATTTTGAGCTCGGAATTTCGTTCAGTAGTCATTGCTTGCGATCTTTTCTTTGAAACACAAGCTCGAATCACTTTCGACACATCCACAACCATGTGGAATGCTTGCTCATTGTCAGATGCCCTTTTCATTGCAATGCATTCAGAAACGTGTGATTTGAATTTCTCTTTCTGGAACAGAAAAGACGAAAAATTCGTAGAGATTGAACACACCATATCTGTTCTAAATGGGTTTATTATACATAACTAAAATCTTGCTAGAATCATACATTCTTCTCTCCTTGGGTTTATTTTCTCTTGGCACGATTCTCACCTTTGCCGAAGTAGTCAAGCTGAAGTATCAAAATCATCCACATCTCAATAGTCGAGGCGATCAAGAAGCGGATTTTACGAGCCTGGTATCCTATTTCACTTTGGTCGGAAGAAATAGTCGAAAAAAAGTTGTATAAAAGTATAACCCGGTTAGCCATTGTATATTGTGAGTCAGAATAGAGAGGAACGCCGCCATAACTCGCTTCCTTGCAGTGCAAAGACTTCGCCAGTTACGGTGTTGATTTTTTTCCACATATCTTAAAATATCGCATAATATGCAACCTTGACAATTTATCGTACATACATAGTACATAAGTATATTCATTGCATTTCATTTTCTTCTCAGCCTTTATGTTTGAATTTTTCAAATGTTGTCACATCAGGATGATGTATTGAATTAATAAATAAATAAGTATGTCGTTCGGATGCTGAAATGTATGTATTCAAGGCATAGGCGGCCGGCCATTATAGGTTGTTTTGAAAAACGGAGAGGCTGACAAATAATCTGCTACTTACATACATACATACATGTACGAATACTGGCGCTAGGTCGTTTGAGAACCGCCGGATGAGACCACCCCGGATGAGAACTTTGGCCGGTCTGATGAGAACCGACCGCGATGAGAACCAAGCCGATGAGAACCGACCGTAATGAGAACCAAGCAGATGAGAACCAACCGCAATGAGAACCCAGCAGATGAGAACCAAGCAAATGAGAACCAAGCAGATGAGAACCGACCGTGATAAGAATCGCCCAGCTGAGAGGGATGAGATCAGAGCAGAAAACACCAATTTTAGGTTTGCAGCGGATGAGAACCGAGCGGGAAATATCGTTTCCGGGTATCTACCAGATGAGAACCGAGCGGGAAATTTCGTTTCCGGAAACGTACCGGATGAGAACCAAGCGGGAAAATTTGTTTTCGGGAATATCCCGGATGAGAACCAAGCGATAAAAGTTGTTTTCGGGTATGTCCCGGATGAGAACCGACTTGAAAAAGTCATTTCTGGGATTGTTCCGGATGAGAACCGACCGGAAAAAGTCATTTCTGGGATTGTCCCGGATGAGAACCGAGCGGGAAAAGTCATTTCTGGGACTGTTCCGGATGAGAACCGAGCGGGAAAAGTCATTTCTGGGATTGTCCCGGATGAGAACCGAGCGGGAAATTCCATTTTTACGTCAACTCGGATGAGAACCGAGCGGAAAAAAGTATTTTTTATGTATTCAACACATTATAACTGACGATGAGCACTAAAAAGTATGTAAGTACAGTGGTATTCGAATGACAAGTTTTCTGCTAATATGCATATGCCATAATTATTGTTTTGTCACATCTAGGAAGAAAACGTATTTGCATAATTTCTGATACAAAATTCAAAATAAGAAAATTCTTTTCTCTGGGAATACAATACGAGCTGGATGCAGAGATGGCAAATCGCCCAAAAATTTTGGACCGGCCCGGCCTGTCGGGCCCAAGGTCTGGGCTGGCTCGGCCCGGACCATTTGAGGGCTCTAGAAATTTGGGCCCATTTGATCCCGATTTTCAAAAATTCTGGTAAAACAAAAGTACGATAAGTTACAATATATTCTTTATTCTCATACAAGATCTTACTTAATGGGATACAATTGCAATGGCTAATGGCCAATGCTACTTAAAATTCAGAATTTATTCATGCTCATGCTACGAACATTCATTTTAATGAGTAGAAGTAAAATGATTAGCGAAAAAACGAAATCATTTCGCATATCGAGCTCAAACGGGCTTGCGGGCCAGGCCACATTTTATGGACCTACCTCGGCAAGGCCCAGGGAAGTTGGGCGGGCCTGCTCTGTACGGGTTACCAATAACCACACAATTCCTTTCCTATCCTTATCGTTACTTTTCGTATCTTTACTTTTATCCTGTCCATGCCATGCCCAAAACCTTTTATTGGATCCTTTATTTAGAAGCACCTCACCAATCCGAACAGTCAATCCAATCTCAAAGTTTCAGCACTCGCTGATGGGCATGGTTAACAGACAGAGTGAGCGAGCGAGCGAGCGAGAGAGAGAGAGAGAGAGAGAGAGAGAGAGAGAGAGAGAAAGAGAGAGAGATAGGGAGATCGGCTATAGACGCCGATACAGGCCCGTGCAAGAAACATAATAGGGCGCATCTGTAGGGTAATTCTTGTATTCCCAGAAAAAAGAATTTTCTTATTTTGAATTTTGTATCATAAATTATGCAAATACGTTTTCTTCCTAGATGTGACAAAACAATAATTATGGCATATGCATATTAGCAGAAAAAATACCACTGTACTTACATACTTTTTAGTGCTCATCGTCAGTTATGATGTGTTGCATACATAAAAAAATACTTTTTTCCTCTCGGTTCTCATCCGAGTTGACGTAAAAATGGAATTTCCCGCTCGGTTCTCATCCGGGACAATCCCAGACATGACTTTTCCCGCTCGGTTCTCATCCGGAACAATCCCAGAAATGACTTTTCCCGCTCGGTTCTCATCCGGGACAATCCCAGAAATGACTTTTTCCGGTCGGTTCTCATCCGGAACAATCCCAGAAATGACTTTTTCCGGTCGGTTCTCATCCGGGACATACCCGAAAACAACTTTTATCGCTTGGTTCTCATCCGGGACATTCCCGAAAACAAGTTTTCCCGCTTGGTTCTCATCTGGTAGATACCCGGAAACGATATTTCCCGCTCGGTTCTCATCCGGGGCAAACCTAAAATTGGTGTTTTCTGCTCTGATCTCATCCCTCTCAGCTGGGCGATTCTTATCACGGTCGGTTCTCATCTGCTTGGTTCTCATTTGCTTGGTTCTCATCTGCTGGGTTCTCATTGCGGTCGGTTCTCATCTGCTTGGTTCTCATTACGGTCGGTTCTCATCCGCTTGGTTCTCATCGCGGTCGGTTCTCGTCAGACCGGCCAAAGTTCTCATCCGGGGTGGTCTCATCCGGCGGTTCTCAAACGACCTAGCGCCCGAATACTATTAAATGATTACATTAAAGAGTAACAAAAATTATGTGATATATATTCTAGAATATACATTCTAGATATGGACATAGTTACCATCCTGTCTACTTTCGCTTCTAGGAGTTGACGTGCTCGTGTGGGCAACTCTCGAGAAATTACTCTTCGGTGCTCTTATGACAACCTCGCTCGTTTGAAGACCAAGTGTACATCTAAAGTTTTCGATTTATGTTAGCGCATTGAAACATATGTACATATGTATATACATAGTATATATGTATAAGATTCATTCTTGAGAGGGTACAAATTGCATAGCATGAATACTCCTGTCTCTATGAACACAATCGCAACGATTCAACAGAATCGAACTTTTTAGCAGCGTAACACCCCATTGTATGCCAATTATATACAGTATTGATATATATAATGCAGCAATTGTATTCCAAGGTGGCTAAAGGTTCCCGCTGACCTCAGATCGGTCCTGAGCCTGGCAGATGTGGCGAGGAGAGCCCAGGCAGTGGCAAAGCAATGAAAGTCAAAGCAGAAACTCGCTGCGGCCAAGACGTACACCATGTTGGCCACGTCGTGGATCGTGTAGTAGAAGACGTTCACGTACACCTTCCAATTAGTTGAGTATTATATATAAAATATTTTAGACCTAATTTTTAATCTTTAATTTTTTTAATTAGTCCTTTTTCCTCTCATCAGTGCACATAGAAATGTAATTACACGCATACATACAAGTCAAGGGATAAAGATAATGTGCTTGAAACCCATAGAAATGCAGTCATGAGTGCGGAGGCTGTCTGAACGGCGGCCACCCAGAGAAGACTTCTTTCCGTCTTCGACATTCTCTTCCCACTCTCCTTCAAATTAGAGCTACGGAGAGAGAGAGAGAGAAAGAGAGATTGGAAATGTTGGCTGTACTCTTGATACGGGACATGCAAAGAAGAATGAGTGAATGGCACGCAATTGCTCTCACTTTGCAGAGTGTCAGTCGAAGAATTGTAGCAACAGTGAAAATGCATGACAAAAGTCCAAGAACGCCAGAGGAGATTGAAAGTGTTAGAGATGTCGAGAACTGAATTGAAGAAATATAGCAAGTATGTATGCAAAAACCTCTGTGGGTTCCAGGTATTTATATATTTCATGCCAAATACATATCAAACAGAAGAAAAACTTTTGAAGAAGCAGACTCAACCCATGAAATCCATTTCTTGTAGTTGAACGCAATGTTGCCCCACGAGTTGGTCATGTAACACGCGGTTGGTAGCACGGGAAAGTAGAGGAAAACTGAGAGAAACAACGCGGACGGCAAGGTATACCATGCTGTTCGTCTCCAGAACTACAACGATTTTCTATTTATATGCTAGATAGCAAGTTGTCACTTACCATTAGTTAGCTATTAACTACACATCTGACAATAAGACAGTATAATTTAGCAATGACCAATTCCCAATTGAAAGAGAAATGACCAATTCTCAAGTGAAGACTGTATGCGAATGAAACACCTCTGGCATTGTCGACGGTCTCAGCGTAACAGAAAGGCGATGGAGCGAAGAGAGGAGAGTGAGTAGAAAGTGGAGAGTGGTGAGCCAATAGGAGGCGAGGAAGAAAGGCATGTTCAGATGAGAGGGGGTGCCGAGGAAGGGCAGAACGAATGGACAGAGCGGAGAGTTGGCGACTGCTTGAGGAAGAACGTTCATCACGAAGAGAGGAACATTCTGAATTATGAGCATTGTTTTTTTCCTCTGACAAGGGAACCCACTTTTCTTAAGAAAGCCAATATCGATCTGACAAGGGAAGCCTCTTTCCATAACCCAGCCGATTGCAACTTCAGTAATTTTATTATTTAGCTCTTATAGAAAAAATTAGTCTTAAACAATTTTAAAACTGCTACCGTCGCCCTTGCGGTTTTAAATGCATTTGTGAAAAATAAAAAAATTAATTACCTAGAAAATACCCGACAAGAGTGAGACTTACACATATGGCCCCGGTCTGGAAGATCGTGTACACGAATCCATTGTAAAGAGGCTTTCGTTTGGCCCGGCGAATAGTCAGAACGAGAGTGGCAGAGAGAACGATTGAAGCTGCGCCGAAGAGGAGACGGATGAGCTGCACGACGAACGTGATCGACTTCAGCGTGGCGGCTTCACAAATCGACTCCTCGGCCATTCTTGGCAAGGTGCCAAGAATCGGAGAAAGAAAACCCTTGTGAAACCTCGAGGAGAAAGGCATGTTGGAAGAAATAAAAAAAATTAATCTCAATTCAGAAATATGTAGCCGGTGGTTTGACTTGGCGAAGCATTGTTTTATCGCTCATTTCCTTTAGGCTATTTGATTTGACTACCGTGTTGGCTGCTAATTGTAAGAATATAATTAATTTTTCATAGCATGCTCTGAAAAAAAAGTAAAGTAATCAAACGTGGTAAAAATTTAATAAAAAATAATGAACAAATAAAATGCGAGAGTTTTGATGGATTCATAAAGGATAAATGCATTTTTAAGCAAAAAGAGAAGTGCTCTTGTGAAATCTCGAGGGGTAACTCAATTAAAGAAGAAGAAAAAAACAAGAAAACAAATTCAAAAGTCCACGACAACTACAAATTTTTATCGTGAACGCATTTTGACACGGTCACAGCAGCGAGACGGTGGATGATAGAAGGCAATACATAATTTCTACTCTAGATTGAAAAGACAATTTGGTTCACTAAAGCACTCCTTCCACGAAGAAAGCAGGTAGGAGATTTCTAGAATGATTTGTGGATAAGTAGAACGTTTCATTCTTGAGATTAGATTGCACAGCAGAAGAAAAGGGCCGTAGCAGGAAGTGTGAATAGGAAACTGGTAACTCGTGAGCTTTTTTATTTAATCAGCTGCAATTCAGCATAACATGCTACAGATGCAAGATTGAGAGAAATGTCTCCATTCGAGCTCTAAATATGTCTCCTCTAACTTTTCTGAAGACTAGACAATTTCATTCTCATAAGCACACATAGGATAAGAGTTCCAACGTCGTTACATTAAAAGTGTGTCACTTTCTTCATATCTAATTCATTTTCTTTCTCTCTCCCTAGATTTATTTGCATATCTCCTTTGCGTTCCGCACTTCTTTTCACAATCTCTCCGTTTAACTGAATAGAGATATCAAAAGATATTACCGCCCACGAGCCAGGGCTTGCAACAAGATGTTGGCAAATTGCGAGAAAATGTTTCCTTCGTCCGCTTCAAAACTTCGGTTATCAAAACCACTTTCTTTTTTTCAGTTTTGAAAAGCAGCCGGCCTGTCATTCTTGAAATATACTCCTCTACTCTTGAAATTCTCCGTTAAATCTTAAGCTCGTCAATTGCAAAGTTAATAATATTCTATATCACAATAAGGGATACATTTTATGCTCGATTTCTCAATTTTGCTCGATTTCTACAACAACATGCCGTCTGTGATCTTGATGTACCTATTTCACTAGCAAACATTGTTGCAATAAACATTTTATCAGTTAGCTCATAATTAAAAATAAATATATTTATATATATTCAAAGTAGTGTTGGAAGTTCAAACACAACAACAAATTCAGTCCATTCGAGATGTATGCACACTTGATTTTATTTCCTTTTCATTTTAAAATATAAAACATTGAATGTAAAATTAATTGTCTTAAGTAAGGACTTGATTAACGGGTGTCTTCTGAAGAGAAAGAAAAGTGAACGGATAGGTAGCAATACTAAAAAGAACAAAACTTAAAAGAAAGATATGTATAAAATGTGTATGTACATCGACAGCAACAAATTAAAAAAAAGTCCCGTTCTTTGTATCTTATATGTATTTTCCCATTGACGATCAGGGAAAACGGCGGGAATTCAAACTCTTATTTATCTTGCAATACGATTGCGCCGGAACCTTGCAATGCCTTGGCCGTGTGCGAGATCTCTCCTCACTATGCCATGGCCTTTCATTATGGCACGACGGACGCGAAATGGGCTGAAAAGAAGAACTTGGCTGTTTAATTCTCTAACCCTCTCTCTCTCTCTCTTTCTCGCTGTCCCTATTTAAATATTCTCTCCATTATCGCTCTCTCTCTTTCTCTCTCCCTCTCTTTGTTTCTCTCTATTTAGCACTCTCTCTCTCTCTATCACTCTCTCTCTCTCTCTCTCTCTTTCATTCATCAGCTTTGTCGCATAAGGATATACTTTTCTTCCTTCATTTATTCATTTTTATTATTCTCCTAATTTAATTGTATTATTCACCTCTATATAAAGAAGATGAAAAAGAAGAAAGACTGCTTTTTCAAATAAATCCAAATGTCCTCTTACCTTCGAGCCATTCGATGAACATGGTGATGGTGGTGATGGTGATGAGCTGCTTCGATCACAGTGGAGAAGACGATGAGAAGAGCAACGAAGACGACAGAAAGAAGTCGCATCTTTCTCTCTCTCTCTCTTTTTCAATCTACATATTTCAAAGTTATCATTTCTGTTCGTTTATTTAATTTTTTCTTTAACATCTATCAATCACATTTATTTCTATAATGCATTCTTAAATTATGACAATCACTAAAAATAAAAAAAAGTTAATTAATGCATGCTCGAATTGCCCCGTGTTCACGATGTTATACTCTCTTATTCTTGCGTGCAATTTATTTGGCAGGTAGCACAAACGGCGAAGTGCGAACATAGTGAAAATAGTGCAACGGGTCGTGGGAATTTTGAAATCTCACATAATTTTAATTTTTTGACGTGAGCGCCCTCCTTTCATTAAACTCAAAGAAAATACTGAAGAAGCAAATCATGAATGCTGGAATGAAAGAAAGGAGCAGAGTGCGACGTAGACTTGGAACCTACTCTATTGGCAGTGCCATTTATACATGCTCGAAATTGAGACGATGATAAGGAGAGATCACTTGGTGATTGCTCGCGACCTTGAAGGAGGCGCGTGACCCGGCCCGAGACCGTGTGAAGGTGGCTAGGAATGGGAATGACAGAGGGAGAGAAAGGAGAAGAGAGAGAGAGAGAGAGGAGAGAGAAAGAGAGAGAGGGAAAGAGAAAGAGAGAGAGAGAAAATAGAGAGTGAACGAGATGTAGGGAGAGCGTAGGGGGAGCGAACAAGTGACGAAAGGGAGTGAGAGAGGGAATTGAGAGAATCTAGAGAGAGAGAGAGAGAGAGAGAGAGAGAGAGAGAGATAGAGAGAGAGAGATTGAGAGGGAGAGCAATAAAGATAAAGAGCAAGAAAAAGAGAGAGAGAGAGAATCGAAATGGATAGAATGATTCCAAACTCTGAACTGTTTTGCTGTTATCATCTTACCAGAATGAAGACGAGAAAGAAAGAGAGTTAAATTAAGAGACTTAAACGATCTGTCGTTCTCTTGACATAAAAAAAATGACACCAAAACCTCTCGCTGTCATTCTAAATGTTTTTTTGTTGTTTGTTTTGTGAAATATTGTTTATCGAAATCAACATTATTCTATATTTAATTAATGATTCAAATTCATTTAAATTCGTTCTCACAATGTCTGTTTTTTCATATCTACTTTCATTGCTCGCCCTTGAAGCCTATCAGTAAACTTCAATTTCAGATGGAAATAAAGGCCAGAAAACATACGCTATGTACATACATTTAAATTCATTGGAGATAAACACAAAAATGCTTCTGCGAAAGCAAATGATTATCAACTACTAGTTTAAAAAATTACACTTACCGAATCGTTTTTTATTTGGTGACTAATTGCGGTATCCTTCTCAGCATCAACCTTCTTCTTGAAATGACTTATATCAATGCAGACTACAACAAAACCACCGACGAAAGATCGTTTTCGTCAAATAATGAAAAAAATAATCGACTTGTTTTATCGCAGTTTTCTAAAGTACAAATATGTAAATGAATGTTATAAAATCAGTTATATATACATACATATACACATAATAAACATTGTAATTACACATCCATGGGCTCGACTTAAAATTAATACACGAACAGTTAGCGTAGTACGAAACAACGGTAAACATTCTCTCCGTAGCAGCAACTTGTTCCGTAAAATATGAGGATTCGTCCGGCTACTCATAATTAGGCTCAGTAGAAGCGACGGTGTCTCCAGTCGTCTATGATGCCGTGGTCTCTGCGCGCTCTTCTACCCATGCCTTCCCCTCGTGTCAGATCGCGCCTCATGCGATTGTGGAGTGGAACGGGACTGAAAGATGAAACTAACGGCGAGGGGTCAATTCGCTGTAGCCGATATAGCCCAAGCCGTTGAGAGTTACTGTATATTTGATCCTCTCAATTCTTTCTCTTTCTTTCTTTCTCTCTCTTTCTCTCTCTTTCTCTCTCTCTCTTTCTTTCACTCCACCATTCCCTCTCTCTCTTTCTCTCTCTCACTCTCTCTCGTTCGCTCTCTCTCTCTATTCTTTCTCTTCCTCTCTCTCTCTCTCCACCATTCTCTATCTATCTCCCCCTTTCTCTCTATTTCTCTCTAACTCTCTCTCTCTCTCTTTCTCCCTCTCTCTCGCTCTCTCTCTATCTTCTCTCACTTTCTATTTTATCTCTCTTTCTCTCTCTCTCTCTCTCTCTCTCCCTTCCAACCTTCTCCGAACAGCATGACGATGGTGGTGATGGTGATGCGCGGCTCCGGCGAGAGCGAGAAGGAACGCGAAGAAGACGACGGTAAGAGAGATGAGACGCATCTCTGCTGGATCTTTAAAGGAGCTCAGAAAAAGTCATGGTTGAATTCGCGCCTTTTTGCCTGATCCAAGGTTGAGTGTGTCATTTAGAGAGACACGACTACAATAGGCAGGAAAATTCAAATTGTGGTTTTCGGTTGAGATTCGTACTCCATTAACTTCTCTTTTTCAACATAGTTTTAGATATTATACATAAGACATCTAGAAGAATGGATAAATTATCCAAGTACACAAATTTGGAATTGAAAAAAAGAAGAGAAACACTGAAAAAAGTTGACGAATCGCTGATGATTTGACCAAATGGTCAAGGAAATTTAACTGTTAAACCTCGACGCCTTCAACGCTCGTCTAGTATCGCTCGCTCTATTTATGCGAAACGTAGACGAAAACGGTTAAGAATCATCCATTCGCGAGATGCGAACTCGAACTTGAAGTCGGCCAAGGCAAGAAAGAACGCATGACCCGGCGCAAGAGAGATATCATGAGAAGGCTGCTATGTAAATGAGTGGGAGAGAGAGAGAGAGAAATAAGAGACACTGATAAAGTGAGAGAGAGAGGAGATGATTAAAACGAGAGAAATAAGGAAAATAAAGGAGAAGAGAGAGGAATCCAAAATGATAATCATAGCTCTCATTGCCAGAATCGCGAATTACACAATAACATCTATTGCATTCACTTACTTCTTTAGTGATAAGGAGAAAAAGAGAGTGAGAGAGATAGAGAAACGGAAAGAGAGGGAAGAGAGTGACAATGAGAGAGAGAGAGAGCTGGAATGGTTTATGGTGACGTTTCGTGAAGAGTAATTCAAACTAGAAAACAGGGATCCAACTGGTATGTATTTTTGTTACTTCTTTCTAAAGAAATTTAAGGATGAATTAATAAATAAGTCATCTTGAAAATGGATACTTTAAGATAGTTGATGTCCAACAACTTGATCGATGTGTGATAAAGTATTTGATGGAACGAACAGGTGCTTTTTTTGAAGCAAGCCGGCATGAAAGGATCTGTTGCAAAGGATGAGTCGTTTGTTAATTGCTCGTGCAGAGTCGGTAGACATGAAATTTAAAGGAACTATCCATGGAGTTTAGAAGCCGCTTGTGAAAAACAGACGTTTGAATTCGCGCATGATAAATGCAAAAAGTTTTGGCGGTATGCTAGCACAGTATCCATCACAACAAACTAGACTTTGTGAGCCTTTTTCTCTCTGCCTCTCTTCTCTTCCCTCGAATCTCAAGCGTGGCTTGCCGCTTCGCACCTAATTTTCACCTTCTCTCTGGTAGAATGAGGGTGTGCATGCGGAGAAAGTAGGCAAGGGGTGATGACGTCACTCCCTAAATGTTACAGTACTGGGTGGGGAAAATGTGGTTTTTCTCCTCAGGGCCCCTTCAGGACGCATTCTCACTTTTCCTAATGATGTTTCTAGTTGAACCGGATAGTATTAACAAAAAATTCAGCAACATTGAAATCTACATGGACAGCTCCTTTAATCTGTAATAATTAGATTCATTACCTTCTTTTGCCATATTCATACTCTTTGCTATCATACTTCAACTTGTCCTCTTTTGCGTCCCTTTTTTTAAATACATGAAGTGTGGCGAGAAATGTTTAAACTCTATTGTAAGGGAAGGAAGACCCGCGGAGATTCATTAACTTCTTTCACTAAGCCGAGCCCTGTTCGACATCTCCGGGGCAGAGCATAATTACGTCCCTCCTGAGAGAAATGCTGCTTTGCTAATTATACGCTTTAAAACTTTAATTAATAAATTCTTACGACATTACAGTTATGTAGGAATATGTAACTAGAATAATACATCAATACATATGTATGTACATATATATGTATGTACATAGGTCCTTCCTCATATCGGTGGAATTCGGTATGCTGTCGACATAATAACTTTCACTTTATCAAATATATACGATAATTTCTTTTAAATTCTTCTTGAATATATGCAACAAAACACATAAAAATTCTTTAATTTCTCCAATGAGAGAGAGAGAGAGAAAGAAATAAGAGATATTGAAGGAGCGAGAGAGTGGCAGATGATCAAAGCGAGAGAAATATGGAAAATAATGGGGAAGAGAGAGGAATCTAAAATGATAATCATAGCTCTCATAGCCAGACTCACGAATTGCACAATAACAAAAGAGAGGGAGAGAGAGAGAAAGAAAGTAAGAAAGAAAGAAAAACAGAAAGAGAGAGCAAGAGAGTGAGAGATAAGAGTGAGAAAGAGAGAAGGAGAGAAAGAGAGAAAGAGAGAGAGAGAGAGAGAGAGAGAGAGAGAGATGGAATCGTTTATGGTTACGAATCCTGATGAGTAAATCAAACTATAACGAAGCAATCTGGTATGTATTTATGTCACTTCTGGTTTTAAGAACTTTTGAAAGAAATTTAAGGATGAATAAAGTCGAATTCATAATCAAGTCACCGAAAACATGGGTAATTTAAAAACAGTTGATCTCCAAAAATATATCGCTTGGAATATTGTACTTGATGGAACGACCCGGTGCTTTTTGGTCGCAAGCCGGCATCAAAGATTAGGTTGCCAGCTATTAATTCGATTGGAAGAGATGTCGAGTGGATTAAAAAACTTACCATTAGTTTATATCAATTAGTGTCAATGCTTTTTTTTTCTCTCTCGATATATTCGCATTATTTGCTGTCATGCTTCAACTTGTATCTTTTGCGTGCCTTTTTGACTACATGAAGTGTGTGTGTGAAATGTTGTAGAAAGGTTTTAACTCGGTGGTCAAATCTTTCTTGAATATATGCATAAAAAATTCAAGAGAGAAACATATCGTCAAAATGTGTAAATCTATCCAATTTTTAGTGATTTATCTGTTAAAAGGCGATATTTTTGAATTTTTCTGAATAACAATAAAACGTTGATTCTCATTACGTTTATTATTCGTCTATTTCCGAATAAAAATCGCACGAAAGGCAAACTCGTGTATTCACATCTCTGAATCACAACGGGTGAAAAAAGCAGACAAATCTTCAGGACAAAGGTTAATTGGGGGGGGGGTGGGGGGGTGGGGGTGGACGGGTGGGCGGAGCCTAAATCATAGGGGAGTGTCGCAGAAGCTTGGAAGTGTACATCAAGAATCAGGAAGGGGTCGCCAAAGGAGCAGCTATAAATGCTTATGAAATCATCAAGTCAATATTTTGCATAATAAGATTAGAGAAAAAGGAACTTCGACTGTATAGAAATCAATAAACAATATTCAGGGGAGATTAAACGTCTCAATTATTGTCCATAAGAATATCACAAAGAAAAATGAAATGATCTTCTACATAGCAATAAAACATTATCCACTCATACTCATACAAAATCAGGCAAATAATAAAACACTTCAAATTAAAATGTGAGACGCATTTTACGAAAATGAATAGTACAGGGATGTTCAACACTAAACGCTATTAGCTCTACTTTCGAAAGGACGGAATCCGTAGAAATAAATTCCCTTCTTTTCGCTGATAAAAATAAGACTACCGGCAATTCCCTGAAGATATTCTCAAGGGAGGATGGAAAAGGTAACCGTGTTTGGTTCACGGATTCGGCTGAGGGAATGGCGAGCGAGGAAAAAAATCTGATCCCTAGATTACAAATTATCAATGTCAAAAACCTTATCAGTGTCAAAAACCAAGTGTCGGCAGGAGTACGAGAAAAAAAAAGATAATTATTTTGAATGAAAAAGGCTGCTGGCTAAGATAGTGCAGGTAGATCAAAAAAGAGGTGGAAATTATCAGAGTGAGACAGAGAGGGTGGAGAGAGCAAGAGACGTGCAAAGAATGAGAGAGCGAGACATAGAGAGGGACGATGAGAGAGAGAGAGAGAGAGAGAGAGAGAGAGACATGGAGAGAGAACAGCTTATTGTTAGTAGAGGCCATCCCTGCTCTTCCTCGTTAGCGAACTTGTCACCTGTCGCCTGAAAACGTGGTGTGTTGATTGAATATGAGAGTGTTAGATAACGAAAGAACATGGCGGAGATGTAGAGAGAGAGAGAGTGAGAGAGAGAGACAGGTAGAGAGAAAGAGAGATAACAGAGATGGAGAGATCGAGAGAGAATAAGAGATTCCAGACATCAAGACAGTCTCCCTCCTAACCGAGTAGTCCGGGTAGATGCGGCATGGATGCGTGTGGAGTTGAGAGCGGAGTAGACGCCCTGGATGACTGGCAGCAGATGTCGCATTCGTCGATCAGAGCGAGCAGCTCTTGTGGAGAGGGACCCGTCAGGGCGTGCAGCAGGGGAGACGAGCCGACCAGCTGCAGAGAGAGAGAGAGAGAGAGAGAGAGAGAGATGACAGAGAGAGAGAGAGAGAGAGAGAGAGAGAGAGAGATGACAGAGAGAGAGAGATGACAGAGAGAGAGAGAGCAGACAGATAGAGAGAGAGAACAGACAGATAGAGAGAGAGAACAGACAGATAGAGAGAGAGAACAGACAGATAGAGACAGAGAGAGAGAGAGAGAGAGAGAGAGAGAGAGAGAGATAGAGAGAGAGCGAGAGAGAGAGGGAACAGACAGATAGAGGCAGAGAGAGAGAGATAGAGAGAGAGAGATGACAGAGAGAGAGAACAGACAGATAGGGAGAGAGAGAGAGAAGAGAGAGAGAGAGGAGAAAAAGATGACAGAGAGAGAGAGAGAGAGAGAGAGAGAGAGAGAGAGAGAGAGATGACAGAGAGAGAGAGAAGAAGCAACCAGCTGCAGGAGTTTTTAGTAGATTATTCATTTTATTCTACCATTCATTTTATTCCATCATTAATTTTATTATATTATTAATTTTGTTTCATTTTTAATATTATTATCTCCTTTAAACCATTTCCAAAATCTCCGAAGCTGCCTTCACTTCAAAGAATTTCAAGACTAGACAAATAAAAAGAAATGGTTGAAAGGTGGTTTTAAGAGGGGCTCGTGTTCATAAATTCAATTAGACTTCTTACTAACCCGATCAGAATTGCGTTTGCAACATGATACAATTTATCGATAGTTACATAAAATTTAGATATCCAATTTACTCTTCATTACAGGCTTATTAATTGAAACCTTTTTGCCACTTTTCTAACTCTAAACTGTTGACTATTCACTAATTGATCCACTTAATGTAATAAATACGATCTAAGATTTCAGAGCGGAGCTCGTTGTAAACGCCTGATAACACATTTTTTCTACAGTATTAGTAAACAAAACTTACAAGAACACTGTCTCGATTAATAGTACCTTTCATAATCTTCTCTCATTAGCCCCGCCCCCTCCCTAAGCCCCGCCCCCCCCCCAAGCCCCGCCCCCTCCCCATGCCCCGCCCCCTCACTAAAACCCGGCCCCAACCTTGAGCGCCGTCCTCTCAGCAGGCGCCATGTGCTGTTGTGCTTGCTGTCCTCCTTGCCCTCAAGCCCCTCCGACGAGCGCGGAACGCGTTGCGTAGTACTGATCGAGTGCCGTTGTCACGTCCCACATCTGGAAGGAAGGGGGTCACATCAGGATGCTAGTGGTGTTTTCATTTTTCTTAAGTTAAAAGGGTTCATGTGAACCAATAGCACATATAAGACAGAAGCGGCTAATGTAATAAGAAATTAATAGAAAAATAATAAAGTAAACAAATATATAAGATTAGTAAAAGTATATATAGATAATGTTCAATTATGCCAGGCCCACCTGAACAATGAAACATATCAAAATTACCCCGCCAATACGAACAATTGAATGATATCTGAAATGCCCCGCCCACCTGAACATTGCCCTCGGCCGTGCCCAGGAAGAGGAATCTCCTTGGCCGGCAGCCGATCCTCGTCGAGCCCTCGCACTCGTGCACCATGAACGACGTGATCTGAGAACCGTCCACTGAGCGAATCGTGCACAGTCTGTCAAAAATTCATCAATTCAAATTTCCCGCGCTTTTTAATAAGCTATTTTTCCCTCTCCTTTTAATAAAGAACTCAATTCTTTTAAAATTTCCAGCGCTTTTTTATGTCAATTCCAATCGCACGCTCATTTGTACAGAGATGCATTTTTTTTCTCTCTCACGGCTAGCTTGCGAAAAGAAAAATCAAACGGAAACATTTAATTGCAGGGTGTAATCGGTTTTTTTTTCTTTAAAAAAGATTGATCAATTCACAATGTCTACTTAACAGCATTTAAGCGCGTTAGAGGTGAATGCGTTACGTTTGTCATAAGTGAACCTAGTAATTCAACGGAAGATAAATATACTAAGTAATTTATATGATTCGGCTTACGAATTTGTGTTTTGTGAATAAAAACTTACTCTGTGAAGACAAAAAATTACCTTTTAAACGAATTTGTTTTTCTTGTCTTATATAAAGTATTTATTAACCTGTCTCCATTGGAAGCGAGACGAAGGAAGAGTTGATTCGTGTCGGGCACGACGCGCTGCACAAATACTTGCTCGCCTTCTTGATCTCCATAGGGTCCTGGGACGAAAATCACAAATGAAGTCCAACACCCTCAGAAGATGCGCTCAAAAGAGAAGAAAAAAATATGTTTTGTCATCGACTTTTTTTAGAGAAATAATATAAAACCTGTCTCTTTTTTTGTTGATTTCACTCTCCATGATAAAAAAAATTTGTATCCTTGCCGGATATATAACTGTATACTACATAAATATCCTTCACATTTCGAAGTTCATCACTGATAAAAAAAATCACGCCGGCTACAAATGTCTCATCTACGTTTTCCACACAACTCACCAGGATCCGCGTAGTCTGGCGGCGTGGATTCGTCGGTCGAGTCGAGGGTCAGAACCTGAATTTATAGTTACCGTAATCCAAGAAAGATCGTTGTAGGATCCGAGTAATGACAGGAAGGAGGGGGTCCAAACCTTGAAGGAAGCGAGTGACGTGCTGCCCGGCTGCGTGCTAATCATTCCTCTGAAGCGCGTGACGCTCCACGAACGGACGTGGTTGTACTCGGCGCACACTTAAAAGGTGCCTTCGAACTTTGCACAGTGAAAATCCAGACAGGACCCACAAAAATCCAGGCAGGACCCATAAAAATCCAGGCAGGACCCATGAAAATCCAGGCAGGACCCATGAAAATCCAGGCAGGACCCATAAAAATCCAGGCAGGACCCATAAAAATCCAGGCAGGACCCATGAAAATTCAGGCAGGACCCATAAAAATCCAGGCAGGACCCATAAAAATCCAGGCAGGACCCATAAAAATCCAGGCAGGACCCATAAAAATCCAGGCAGGACTAATAAAAATCCAGGCAGGACCCATAAAAATCCAGGAAGGACCCATAAAAATCCAGGCAGGACCCATAAAAATCCAGGCAGGACCCATAAAAATATACCAAGGCGGGACCAGTCAAAATCCAGGTTGTGCCCATTTTGCCGCTTTTCCCTAGCAGTCTATTCCTCAATCGACATGACGTAGCAAATTAAATTACAATCGCATCATTTCTAGTAATTACTGTGAAATCGAAACTCAATCAAAAGGAGGAAGCAAAACGTATTCCACCTTTTGCTTTTCTATCAATTCCAGCTATGAAATCCACCGGGTGAACTTTTTTGTTTCAGAAAACGGGGCACCACAATTATCGAACTAACGTTTTCCCCGCGTCCTCTTTCCTCACATGTAATAGAAAAAATTTAATAGCCGAGATAAATTATTGGGCTCCAAAAATAACAGTTGAAATATCGCCAGATTAATGAATAATTTAATTATATATAAATTAATAAATAATTTAATTATTCGTCTATTTCCGAATAAAATAGCACGAAAGGCAAACTCGTGTATTCACATCTCTGAATCACAACGGGTGAAAAACATATAATTCTTCAGGACAAATTGGGAGGAGGTGGAGAAAATTTGTGTGTTCTTTTCATCTTGGTATGGGGAAGATAAGAAAGAGAGAGAGAGAGAGAGAGAGAGAGAGAGAGAAGGAGAGAGAGAAAGAGAGAATGAATGAGAGATGTAACTGATCTTCCGCTGATGAAGCAGAACATTCAGAATCTGTCAATTGGGAAGGAGCCAGACATTCCGGCGTTCATTCCTCATCTGATACACAAATCTTACTCAACGACCACCATAAAGAGGAGTCTGACAATGAGCGTTGCAGAAAAAACCGTAGAAACCGTTGTTTGTCTAGCTTATGTTTATTCCATTATTATTTATAGGAATTAGGCAACACTGGTGGATTTCACTTGCATGGCCACCAAAAACCAGTGTAATTTCTTCACCTCTGCTACAGGGAGCGGAAAGTTCTTCGAAAACAATAAATAGAAAATACCCATTATACATTTTATTAAAATGGAAATTTATTGGCATCCAAGAAGATGATTTCACTATGATTATTTCAACCGCCTTTTTGAGCTACCTGCAATATCTTAACAAGCAACTGTTTTTTCATTCGAAATAATTAATTGATTAATTATCTAATTAAAGAGGGCAGAGAGACAGGGAGAGAGAAAGGAGAGAGAAAAACACAGTGAAAGAATGTAAGAGAGAGAGAGAGAGTGAAAGAGAGAGAGCGAGAGAGAGAGAGACAGTGAAAGAGAGAGAGAGACAGTGAAAGAGAGAGAGACCAAGAGAGAGAGAAAAACATAAGAGTGATAGAGAGAGTGGGAGGGAGAGAGAGCTGGAATGGTTATCCTGAAGATGTATCCTGAAGAGCAAATGGAACTTGCATACACGTATTCAATTGGTATGTATTTCTGCCTCGTTTTAAAAACGAATGAAAGAAATTTCAGGATAAAGAAATCACAAACTCATCAAGAAAATGAATGATTTAAAACATTTGATATCCAACTAATTGATCGCTTCGGAGAGAGTATTTGATGTAACGACCCGGTGCTTTTCTGTCGCAAGCTATCATTAAAGGAGCTGCAGGCTGTTAAGTCGCTCTTGATGTGGCTAGAAATCTAATCTATAATAATTGGTTTCGATATCTTTTTTTTTTTGCCATAATCATACTCTTCGCTTTCACACTTCAACTTGTCCCCTTTTGCGTCACTTTTTGACGACATAAAGTGTGGTGAAATATTAAAGAAAGGTTTTGACTCGGTGCTAATTGTAAGGAAAAGAGGACCAGCGGAGGGTAGGAGCCGGGCCCTGTTCGACATCTCCGTGAGAGAGCACTATTAATTGCATCCCAAGTGAAGTGGCCTTATGCTAATTACAGAATGTTGTACACTTCAAAACTGTAAATAATAAATTCTTGCAATATTACAATTATTAAAGAGTATGTAACTAGAGTAAGACATCGATACATACATGCGTATGTACATCGGCCCTTATATTGATGGCAATCAGGTATGCTGTCAGCACACAACATTTTACTTTATCAACCATGACCGGGTAAAAACTAATCTTTCTTGAATATATGCATAAAACACATTGAAAATCTTTTCTTTCCCCGATTTGCGTGAATTCTTCCAATGTAATTTACCTGATAAAACTCACCAAGAAAAAGGATAATTTAAACAGTTTATCTCCAACAAATTGAACGCTTGGAAAAAAGGACTTGATGAAACGACCCGGTGCTTTTCTGTTGCAAGACGGCATGAAAGGATGTGTTGAAGGCCGACAGCTGTTGACACGTCGTCGATTGCAGGTGGTTCGCTCGTTAGATTAGAAAATTAATATATATTAATTAGCTTCCAGGATTCGCGCATGCCGTCGGAACATTGCCTTTTACTTTTTCAACCACGTCCGGTTAAAGATGATAATTTCTTTTAATCTTTCTTGAATGTATGCGCCAAAAATACATTGAAATCCTTTCCTTCCTCCATCTAATATGTGGAAATCTATCAAGTTATTATTGATTTGCCTGTGTTAAAAAGCGATTTCTTTTTTGAATTATTCTGTAAACAATAAAACGTTGATTCTCATTATTCGTCCACTACCGAATAAAATCGCACGAAAGGCAAACTCGTGTATTCACATCTCTGAATCACAACGGGTGAAAAACATATAATTCTTCAGGACAAATTGGGAGGAGGTGGAGAAAATTTGTTTATTTTAGGAACGAGCTGAGTTATGATGTGTTCTTTTTAATCGTGGCTGTGTTCTTTTAATCTTGGTATGGGGAAGATAGGAAAGAGAGAGGGAGAGAGAGAGAGAAGGAGAGTGAGAGAGAGAGAAGGAGAGAGAGAGAAAGAGAGAAAGAAAGAGAGAAAGAAAGAGAGATATTGCTGATCTTCCGCTGATGAAGCAGAACATTCAGAATCTGTCAATTGGGAAGGAAGGAGCCAGACATTCCGGTGTTCTTTCCTCATCTGATACACAAATATTACTCAACGACCGGCATAAAGAGGATTCTGAGCGTCGCAGAAAAAAAGCCCGTATAAACCGTTGTTTGTCTAGCTCGTGTTTATTCCATTATTGATTTATAAGAATGCGGCAACACTTCTGGATTTCACTTGCTTGGCCACCATAAAACCAGTGTAATTTCTTCACCTCTGCTATACTGCTCAGAGTTTTCGAAATCAATAAATTGAAAATATTATTTATTTATTAAAATGAAAATTTATAATCATTCGAGAAGATGATTTCACTATGATAATTTCCACCGCCTTATTGACTTATCTGCAATATCTTAACAAGCAACTGTTTTTTATTCGAAATAGTTGTCTAATTAATTATCTAATTAAAGAGAGAAAGAGAGACAGAGAGAGAGAAAAAGGAGAGAGAAAAAGACAGTGAAAGAAGGTTAGAGAGAGAGAGAGAGTGAGAGTGAGAGGACAGAGAAGAGACAATGAAAGAATGAAAGAGAGAGAGAAAGGATGAGAGAGAGAGAAAGAAAGAGACAGTGAAAGAGAGAGAGAGACAGAGAGAGAGAGAGAGAGAGAGAGAAACGAAAGAGTGATAGAGTTGGAGGGAGAGAGAGCTGGAATTGTTATGCTGAAGATTTATGCTGCAGAGCAAATGAAACTAGAATACAGGTATTCAATTGGTATGTATTTCTGCCTCGTTTAAAAAAAACCTTATGAAAGATATTTCAGGATAAACTAATCACCAACTCACCAAGAAACTGAATAATTTAAAACAGTTGATATCCAACAAATTGATCTCTTCGGATAAAGTATTTGATGGAAAGACCCGGTGCTTTCCTGTCGCAAGCTGTTATGAAAGGATGAGCAGCAGAGCGTTAAGTCGTTGTTGAGTCATCTCCTGTTGATTAGAATTCTAATCTATAATTATTGGTTTCGATATCTTTGTTTGCCATATTCATACTCTTTGCTATCAAACTTCAACTGGTCCACAGCACTTCGTTCCATTCAATTCTTGCAAAAGAAGTCCCTTCCCCATAGGGCACTGTGCAGGGGCGCCATAGAGGATCATTTCAGCTATGTGCTAGTCCAACAAAGGTTTCACAAGTTCTGCATTTTCGTTATTAGGAGAACATTGCAACCTATCTCTGTCGGAGTTTCGCAAGTATGGGACTAATATATTTTGAAATGGGCACCCTATCCCTCTCCTCCCATCTGACTGCCGGTGTCCTTCACACTCTGTCTCCATAGGAAAGGCCGGCTAATATCGGTTGCGAGCGTCGATATGCTGCATCAACGCACTAATCTGTTGGCCCTGGTGGCCACGGTGTTGTCCTGTTCAATTTTTTTGAAAATTGCGGGAACTTCAAATAATATTCGTGGCAGTAATTTGGCGCGAGGTTTGAAAATTTTTTCCATGGTAAGCGAAAGTGAATGGGTTTCTACTATTAGGATGTGCTGCACAGCACATTGAAATAGTGGAACTCCATTCACTTTTGCTTAGTATGGGAAAAATTTTCAAACTTCGCGCCTGATTGCTACCAAGAATATTATTCAAACTTCCCGCATTTTTCAAAAAAATTTAACGGGACAACACCGTGGCCACCGGGGCCAACAGATTCGTGCGTTGGTGTGGCATATCGACGCTCGCATCCGACATTAACCGGCCTTTCTATGGGAGAGAGTACGAAGGGCTCAAGCAGTGAGATGGGAGGAGAGGGATAAAGTACCCGTTTCGAAATGAACTAGTCCCATACTTGCGAAAAGCCGTCCGAGATAGGTTGCTTCCAACTCCTAATAATGAATGTGCTTTATTCGTAGAATTCCTTTTTTGATTAGCACGTCCAACTGATCATTTTGTATCAGTACAGTGCACCTTTGGGTGGGGTCTTCATTAGAAACAATTGAATGTAACAAAGTGCTGTGTGCTGTGTGGTCCGCTTTATTAAAGAGTATGTAACTAGAGTAAGACATTAATACATACATATGTATTTTTTACTTTTTCAACCACGACCGGTTAAAAATGAAAATTTCTTTTAATCCTTCTTAAATATATGCATCAAATTCATTGAGAATCCTTTCTTTCCTAATTTGCGAGTGAATTCATCCAATTTTGTAATTTACGTGATAAAACTCGCCAAGAAAAGGGGTAATTTAAAACAGTCATCTCCAACAAATTGATCGCATGGAAAAAAATAATTGAAGGAACGACCCGGTGCTTCTCTGTCGTAAGCCGGCATGAAAGAATGTGTTGGAGGCTGATACGTCGTTTATTGCAGGTGTTCGATAGTAGATGCGAACTTCAATCTATATTAATTAACTTCTAGGATTCAGGCATGCCCTCGGAACTTTGTCTTTTATCAACCACGACCGGTTTAAGATGATAATTTCTTTTAATCTTTCTTGAATGTATGCGCCAAAAATGCATTGAAATCCTTTTCTTTCTCCAATGTGTGTAAATCTATCAGATTGTTATTGATTGATCTGTGCTACAAAGTGATTTTTTTGAATTATTCTGTAAAACAATAAAACGTTGATTCTCATTACGTTTATTATTCGTCCATTTCCGAATAAAAATCGCACGAAAGGCAAACTCGTGTATTCACATCTCTGAATCACAACGGATGAAAAAAGCAGACAAATCTTCAGGACAAATTGACGTTAGGCTAATGGGGGGGGGTAGGACGGGTGGGCGGAGCCTAAATCATAGGGGAGCGTCGCAGAAGCCAGGAAGTGTACATCAAGAATCAGGTAAGGGTCGCCAAAGGAGCAGCTATAAATGCTTATGAAATCATCAAGTCAATATTTTGCATAATACGATTAGAGAATAAGGAACTTCGACTGTATGGAAATCAATAAACAATATTCAGGGGAGATTAAACGACTCAATTATTGTCCATAAGAATATCACAAAGAAAAATGTAATGATCCTCTACATATCAATAAAACATTATCCACTAATACTCATACAAAATCAGGCAAATAATAAAACACTTCAAATTAAAATGTGAGACGCATTTTACGAAAAATGAATAGTACAGGGATGTTCAACACTA
>CALZFC010000016.1:4715000-4717500 GCA_945643635.1 Allodiplogaster sudhausi | reverse complement strand
ACCCATAACAAATCCAGGCAGGACCCATAACAAATCCAGGCAGGACCCATAACAAATCCTGGCGGGGCCCATCTTGCCGCTTTTCTCTAGATGCTTTTTCCTTATTCGACGTAATGCATCAAGTTATATTACTACCGCATAAGTTCAATCAGTTAAAGTGACATCACTGCCAAAAAGCAAAAGGAGTTCCAGTTTTTGTATTTCTACAACGACCGCTATGAAAACCACCGGAGCGAATTTTATTCTTTATTTATGTCAAAAAGTCATCCGTTACAAATAAAAGTTACTCGAGATAAATTATGGGCCTTTTAAAATTGCAATCTAATCATCGCCAATTTAATGAACAATTTAATTGTATATCAATTACCTTGCTAATGGTAAATAGACTGATCCGAGAAGCAAAATGAGATCCACCTTTTGCTTTTCTATGAAGTTCACCTATGAAGTCCACCGGGGCAAATTTTTTGTATGTAAGAAATTTTTTTAATGTTTTTTAAATGTCTCTCTTTGATCGTTAGTAAATCCCATTTCTTCATTAGTAATAGAAGACAAAATTTAGTCGAGATTAATTATTGGCCTCATAAAATACCTGTTGAATTATAGCCAAATTAATGAATAATTTAATTAAAGCATAATTATAAAACAAACAGGCAACATACCAGAGATGAGATGCGAAGTCGTGAGGGCAACGCGAGTGATTGGAGAGGCATGCACGGTGTAGGTCTGAGAGGAAATGGCTAGTAGAAATTAAGAAGGAGAGGAACTATGGATTAGAGAAAGAAAGGCGAGACTTAGACGAAAAAAGGCAAAACTTAGACGAAACAAACTAGATAAAAAGAGGACAGAGAGATATAAAGAGAGAGGGAGAGAGAGAAAGAGAAGGATAGCGAGAGAGAGAGAGAGAGAGTGAGAGAAAGAGAGCGAGGGAGGGAGGAAGAGAGACAAGGAGAGAGAGGGACAGACAATGAGAGATATCTCACCTGGAATAGCTGCGGCCCATGCCCGACAGTCTCTGGATGCTGTACAATCACTCTGACTGCGCCGGATGAAGTTCCGTACGCGATTTCGATCCAATTGCCGCAGACAGCTGAACAAATTTATTCAATAAGTAATTAATAGTTTCCGCTGAACATATTTATTGGATTAGTAATTAATTTTGAATTAATAATTAATCATTTCCAAAGAACAATTTGCCCAATTAGTAATACATTGTTTTTTTTAAAAATATATGACGAACAAATACTAGTAATATATTTACATGCCTTTAGTCAATTTTTCGATTGCATATTAACACATTTTAAGAGAAAAAGAAAAGAAGAAAAGAATTATATAAAAAAATGCATACTCGTCTTCGGTCTAAGGTTAACGCTGATCGCCGTAATTGCATCTTCGTTCGGGTCCTGAAGGGAAGAGATTATTTATTTTAATAAAAACAAATATACAGTGCGAAAGAGAGTTAAATTGAGAAATTAAGATGGCAGCAGAGAGAGAGACAGCGAAACAGAGAAAGAGAGAGGGAAGAAGAAGGAGAGAGAGAAAGAGAGAGAGAGAAAGGGAGAAAAGAGAGAGAGAGAGAGAGAGAGAGAGAGAGAGAGAGAGATTGACTTATCTGTAATATCTTAACAAGCAACTGTTTTTTATTCGAAATAGTTGTCTAATTAATTATCTAATTAAAGAGAGAAAAAGGAGAGAGAAAAAGACAGTGAAAGAAGGTTAGAGAGAGAGAGAGAGAGTGAGAGGACAGAGAAGAGACAATGAAAGAATGAAAGAGAGAGAGAAAGGATGAGAGAGAGAGAAAGAAAGAGACAGTGAAAGAGAGAGAGAGACAGAGAGAGAGAGAGAGAGAGAGAGAGAAACGAAAGAGTGATAGAGTTGGAGGGAGAGAGAGCTGGAATTGTTATGCTGAAGATTTATGCTGCAGAGCAAATGAAACTAGAATACAGGTATTCAATTGGTATGTATTTCTGCCTCGTTTAAAAAAAACCTTATGAAAGATATTTCAGGATAAACTAATCACCAACTCACCAAGAAACTGAATAATTTAAAACAGTTGATATCCAACAAATTGATCTCTTCGGATAAAGTATTTGATGGAAAGACCCGGTGCTTTCCTGTCGCAAGCTGTTATGAAAGGATGAGCAGCAGAGTGTTAAGTCGTTGTTGAGTCATCTCCTGTTGATTAGAATTCTAATATATAATTATTGGTTTCGATATCTTTGTTTGCCATATTCATACTCTTTGCTATCAAACTTCAATTGGTCCACAGCACTTCGTTCCATTCAATTCTTGCAAACGAAGTCCCTTCCCCATGGGGCACTGTGCAGACCATAGAGGATCATTTCAGCTATGTGCTAGTCCAACAAAGGTGTCACAAGTTCTGCATTTTCGTTATTAGGAGAACATTGCAACCTATCTCTGTCGGAGTTTCGCAAGTATGGGACTAATATATTTTGAAATGGGCACCCTATCCCTCTCCTCCCATCTAACTGCCGGTGTCCTT